>CM050652.1:560223-1036743 GCA_027574665.1 Rhynochetos jubatus
GGCCGCCGGGCGTGGGGCGGCCGCCGGGCGTGGGGCGGGCCGGCCCTGTCCCCATGGGGCGGGGGCTCTGCCCCACGGCGTGGCCTCAGGAGCCCGCCTGCCCCTCGGCCAGCAGCAGGTCCAGGTAGGCCCCGGCGACGAGGTCGTCCTCCCGGACCCCCAGCCGCTCCATGAGCCCGCGGGCCACGCGCTCCCCGTCCTCCGCGCTCTGCCCCTCGGCCAGCACCACCTGCGGGCGCCGGGCCGGTGAGCCCCGCGGAGCCCCCCCGGCCGGCCCGCGCCCCCCGCCCGCGCCCCGCTCACCTCCAGCTCCAGGAAATCGCCCAGCCCCTCCACGCTGTCCAGGTGCACCCGCGTCTGTCCCACGAGGTAGAGGAGGCGCCGCTTCCTCACCGCGCCCAGCACGCCCAGCGCCCGCGCCAGCACCGCCTGCGCGCCCCGAGCGAGGAGCTGCCGCGGCCGAGCCAAAGGCACGAGGCCCCGGCCGGGCCGCGGGGGCCGGGCCGCGGGGGGGGGCCCCCCCGCCCGGTGCTCACCTCCAGCCCGTCGGGGTCATCCGTGGGGGTGATGCGGAAGCAGGAGAGCCTGGGGCCGGCAGCGTCGGGGCGCTCGTAGAAGATCAGCTCCCCCCGGCCGTCCTGGGCAGGGCAGGGCAGGGGGAGGCGGGGGGGGGCAGGGGTGGGCAGGGGCAGGGCAGGGGGGGGGCAGGGGTGGGCAGGGGCAGGGGCAGGGCAGGGGGAGGCAGGGGGAGGCAGGGGTGAGCAGGGGTAGGGGCAGGCAGGGGCAGGGGCAGGGCCAAGCAAGCCAGGTCAGGGTCAAGGACAGGGTCAGGCAAGGGCAGGGTCAGGCAGGTGAGGGCAGGGCAGAATCAGGGTCAGGGAGAAGGACAGGCAAGAGAGGCAGGGTCAGGGTCAAGGACAGGGTCAGGGGGAGGCAGGGTCAGGGGGAGGCAGCGTCAGGGTCAAGGACAGGGTCAGGGTCAAGGACAGGGTCAGGGGGAGGGCCAAGCAAGCCAGGTCAGAGTTAGGCAAGAGAGGCAGGGGCAGGGTCAAGGACAGGCAGGGGCAGGGTCAAGCAGGTCAGGTCAGGGTCATTAGGGTCAGGGTCATGAAAAGGCAGGAGACAGGGCAGGCAGGGGCAGGCAGGGGCAGGGTTATGGACAGGCAGGAGAGGCAGGGTCAGGGGCAGGCAGGAGGGTCAGGGGTCGGGTTGGGCAGGGGCAGGGGCCGGCAGGGGCAGGGCGGGGCAGGGGAAGGGGCAGGCAGGGTCAGGCAGGGGCAGGGTCACGGGCAGGGTCACGGGCAGGGGCAGGGTCAGGGTCAGGCAGGGTCACGGGCAGGGTCAGGCAGCCCAGGCCGTGCCCCCAGCCCGCCCCTCCCCAAGACCCGCCCACCCCCAGCTACCGCCCGAGGCCTAACACCGCCCCGTCCCTCACTCACCGGGGTGCGGCGCAGCTTGAGGCGGCCCCCGCGGGACGCGGAAGAAGGTGTCGGCCTGGAGCAGGACGCGGCCCGGGGCCGGTCCCCGCAGCCGCTCGGCCTCGCCCCGCACCGCCGCCAGCGACCGCAGCCGCGCCTTCACCTCCACGTTCCGCCTCATGCCCGCCGCTCCATCCCATTGGTCACGCCTCTCTACGTCATCCCCAGGCGCGCTTTCCTATTGGACCAGATGGCCGCCCCCGCCCCGCTGGGCCGCGACGGGCACCGCCCGTCTCGGCCCAGCGGGGCGGGGGCGGCCATGGCGGCGGCGGCGGGACGGGGCAGCGGCGATGGGGAGGGGGTCGTGCCCGCCGCCACCCGCCTGCAGGCTTATTCTTGGTGCCGGGAATTCCTCGCCGGTTCCTGGAAACTCATCGGACCCGAGGAATTCGCTATCGAGCCCGTCAGGTACGAGCGGGAACCGGCAACCGCATCCGTGAGGGTGAACCGGGCTCGGTGTCTCCCGTCCCGGCTGCCCACCCCGGGGTCCCGGCTGCCCACCCCGGGGGCCATGCCCTACCCCCTTCCCCCCCCGGTGTCCCTCTTGCCCTCCCCCGCTGCCCATCTTGCCCCACCCGGTCCCCCAGCCCCCACTTAACCGGTGACCCTGTTGCCCCCCCCCCGGTGGCCCGGGCCTTCTCCCCGGTTCCCCAGCCTGGTGCCCCAAGTCATGCCCCCCCCGTGACCCCGTTGACCCCCCGACTGATGTCCCTGCCCCTCACCTAGCGCCCCTGTTGCCCCCCAACCAGTGTCCAGTCACCCCCACAACGGTAGCCCTGTCCCCTGCCGTCTCTCCCCGTCGCCCCCGGTGCCCCACGCCCCCCCCCCCCCCGCCCGGTGACACCCCGCGGCCCTGACCACCCTGTGCCCGCAGCGGGGGGCTCAGCAACCTGCTCTTCAAGTGCGCGCTGCCCGAGCACATCCTCAGCGTGGGGGACGAGCCCCGGCACGTGCTGCTGCGCGTCTACGGGGCCATCCTGCAGGTAAGAGCGGGGGGGCACTGCCCCCCCCGGCAACCAGCAGCCCCCCCCGGACTGGCAAATCCCCCCCCCCCCCCCCGGGCAGCTGCAGGGCTCAGGGCTCCACCAGCAGCTTCCTCCCAGCCCAGGCCGGGCAGCTGCCCCACGCCCGCTGTGGGGGTGCCGGGGTGGGGGGCGCGGGGGGCTCACTGCTGTGCCCCCCCGCCCCCCAGGGTGTGGACTCGCTGGTGCTGGAGAGCGTGATGTTCGCCATCCTGGCCGAGCGGGCGCTGGGGCCGCGGCTCTACGGGGTCTTCCCCCAGGGACGGCTGGAGCAGTACATTCCGGTACGGGACGGGCTCCCCCCCCCCCGTCACCCCGGGGGGGCTCCGGGAAGAGACGCCGAGGGCAGAACCGGCCCCTCACGTCGCCGCTGTGTCCCCCCCGCTCCCAGAGCCGGCGCCTGCGGACCGAGGACCTGCGGGACCCCGCCATCTCCAAGGAGATCGCGGTGAAGATGTCCCGGTTCCACGGGATGGTGATGCCCTTCAACAAGGAGCCCAAGTGGCTCTTCGGGGACCATGGAGGGGTGAGGGGCAGCCCCGTCCCGCGCGGGCTCGGCCCCCGAAATCCCGCCGGCCCCACAGCAACGGGAGGTTTCCCGCCCGGCCCGATGAAGGGGGCGCGGAGCAGCCCCCTCGGTGGTCCCGGCTCGGCGCTGGGCTGAGAGAGGGGACTGGGGGGGTGGCAGCAGCCGGGGGTGTCCGTCTCCCGCTCCAGGTACCTGGAGCAGATTTCGGAGCTCACCTTCCCCGAGGAAGCGCAGCTCGAGAAGTTCAACCACCTCAAGACCTACAACCTGCAGGAGGAGATGAAGAGCCTCAGGTGAAATCCCACCTGCGGGGGGGGGCCTGCTCCTGCGTCCTCGCGGGGAGCCCGGGGGGGGGCGCAGCCGCCTGCGGTGCCCCGTGTCCTCCGAGGGGCCTGGGGGGCGGCTCCCCCGTGTCCCGGGGCAGGGCTCCTGCCGCCTTCCTTGCGCTCCGGGCCCCAGCTGTGTCTGTAGCCCCCCCACGCGGGGGTCCCCCCCCGCTGAGACGTCTCTCCCCCGCACCGCAGGGAGCTGCTGGAGTCCACCCCCTCGCCGGTGGTCTTCTGCCACAACGACGTCCAGGAGGGTGAGCAGCCGGTCCCTCTCCCTGCCTGGCCTAGCCGGAGCCTGCAGCTGCCCCCCCCGGCTCCGGCAGGACCCCCCCAGGCCCCCCCCCCCGATCCAGCCCCGCCTCTGCGCAGGGAACATCCTGCTGCTGGCTGGGCACGAAGCTTCCTCCTCCGACAAGCTGATGCTCATCGACTTCGAGTACAGCAGCTACAACTACCGGTGCGCCTGGGGGGGGTCCCGGGGGTGGGGGGGCCGGTTTCCTGCGAGGTCGGGGCTCTGCTCACCCTCCCCTTCCCCCAGGGGCTTCGACATCGGCAACCACTTCTGCGAGTGGGTGTACAACTACGCCCACGATTCCTGGCCCTTCTTCAAGGCTTCCCGGAGAACTACCCCAGCCGGCAGCAGCAGGTGGAGCTGCCCCCTCCCTCGGGGGGGGGCACGGGGGGGGTCTCGGGGGGGTGCGGGAAGTGGCGGTGCCGGCAGCAGCAGGTGGAGCTGCCCCCTCCCTCGGGGGGGGCACGGGGGGGGTCTCGGGGGGGTGCGGGAAGTGGCGGTGCCGGCAGCAGCAGGTGGAGCTGCCCCCTCCCTCGGGGGGGGGCACGGGGGGGGGTCTCGGGGGGGTGCGGGACGTGGCAGTCCCAGCAGCAGCAGGTGGAGCTGCCCCTCCCTCGGCGGGGGCACGGGGGGGAGTCTCGGGGGGGTGCGGGACGTGGCGGTGCCGGCAGCAGCAGGTGGAGCTGCCCCCTCCCTCGGCGGGGGCACGGGGGGGGTCTCGGGGGGGTGCGGGAAGTGGCGGTGCCGGCAGCAGCAGGTGGAGCTGCCCCCTCCCTCGGCGGGGGCACGGGGGGGAGTCTCGGGGGGGTGCGGGACGTGGGCGGTGCCGGCAGCAGCAGGTGGAGCTGCCCCCTCCCTCGGCGGGGGCACGGGGGGGTCTCGGGGGGGGGAGTGGGTTGTGGTGGTGCCGGCAGCAGCGTCCCAGCCCCCTCGGCCCCTCTTCCAGCTGCATTTCATCCGGCACTACCTCTCGGAGGACTCGGGGCGGGGGGGGGACACCACGCACGAGGAGCAGGCGCGCATCGAGGAGGAGATGCTCACGGAGATCAACCGGTGAGGGGCACGGGGGGGGGTCCCTGTGGCTGCGGGGGCCGTCCCCTGCTCCCCGCTGCTGAGAGAGTGTCCCCCGACACCTGCCCCGTCCCGCTCCCTCTGCTGGGGTGGGGAGGGGGCGGGCCGGGGGGGCTGACGGCTGCTCTCCCTCCGTCAGGTTCGTGCTGGCCTCTCACTTCCTGTGGGGGCTGTGGTCGGTGCTGCAGGCCAAGATCTCCACCATCCAGTTCGGGTACCTGGTGAGTGTGTCCCCGGGGGGGGCCGGGGGGGGGGTGTGTCAGGGCACCCAGGCGGTCCCTGACCCCCCCTTTCCCTCCCCAGGACTATGCACAGAGCCGCTTCGAGGCCTATTTCCAGCACAAGGCACAGTGCTCCTGAGAGCGGCCCCCCCCTAGCCCTGCCTGCGCCCCCCCTGAGACCCCACTGCCGCCCCCTGCCCCCCCCCGGAGGTGCGGGGCTGCCCCCTGCCTGCTGTAACGGTTTTGGGGGGTCTGGTGACCCCCTCAGCTGCCCCGAAGGTCCGGGGAAGGTGCAGGCTGGGGAGCTGCCTCTGCTCCTGGGGGGCTGCGGAGTGGGGAGGGGGGCTCTGCCCGGGCGCGTGCCCCCCCGGAAAAGGGGCACATCCTGTTTGGAGAAGGGACGCGTCGGCTGTGGGGCACCACTCCTGCGGGGGGGCACCTGGCAGGGGGGGCGGTGCTGGCACCCGGTGTGGCCTGGACCAGGGGTGGGGGCCGGGGGGGCTGCAGTCCTGCCAGGCAGGATGCTGAGAGGACCTGGGGGGGCTACGGGGGGCAGAGGGGTGGGGGGGACCTCCACCTGCATGTCATTCCCCCCCCCACCCCTGCCCCAACCTCTGGGGCCGAGCTGCCCCCCCCCAGCCTGGGCTCTTGGCTGAGTGCTGTCCCTGCTTGGCAGCAGCCGGGGGCTGCCCCCCTCCCCCCCCCCCCCGGACAGCCGAATGTAACTGCCCTCGGACCAATAAACACTGCGGGGCCCCCCCACCTCTTGCTCTCCGTGTGCCCCCCGGCTTCTCGCAACCCCCCTCCCCGGCCGGCGGCTCTTTGGGGTGGGGGTCGGGGGGATGTGGGTCCCTTCCTGGGGTGCAGGTCCATCCCCCCGGTGTTGATCCCTTTCCCGGGACGCGGGTCCCTTCCCGAGGATGCGGGTCCTTCCCGGGACGCGGGTCCCTGCCCGGGGGCGGAGCGGGGCCGCGGGCGGTGCGGGGGAGGAGCGGCGGGCGCCGCTGCCTTTTCGGGCCATGGAGCGGGTCCCGCCCGCCCCCGGTGTCCGGTTACCGGCTCCGGGGTTCCGGGGCGCAGGGATCCGCCGTCCCCGGGGCCGCCGCCCGCCGTCCGCGCCCCCGAGCAGGTACCGGGCACCCGGGCGGGCGGGGGGACCCACGCGTGGGGGAGCCCTGCGGGGGCGGGGGCCGCACGGGGCGGTCACCCCCCCAGCGGCGGGGGACGCCGCGGCCCCGCACCCACCCCCCTGGGGCCGCCTCCCACCCGTGTCCTTGGGGGACCCTCCTCCGGACCCCCTGCGGACCCACTCCGCGCCCCGTGTCCCGCGGCCCCTGGGGGTCCCGCCCGTGCTGCCCGCGGCCCCGCAGCCCCCGCACCCCGGGTCCGCAGCCCCCCCGGCCCCCGGCGTAGCCCTTCGGGGGCCCCGAGGCCGCGAGGAGGGCTCCGGGGGGTGGGCGGCGGGTGTGGTGGGGCAGCCCCGCCGGGGGGTGCGGGGGGTCCACGGCCCGGCGGGCCCGGCCCGGGTGACCTTGTGGCGCTCGCTGCAGGGGGGGAGGGCGGCCCCACTCGTGGACGGGGGCTCTGCAGGGTCCCCGGGAACCTGCGGTGACACTGCCGTGGCCTGCTGTGCCAAGCTGTGCCGTGTCGGGCCGTGCCGGGCCGTGCAGTGCCGGGCCGTGCCGAGCCGTGCCATGCCATGCAGCGCCAGGCCGTGCCGAGCTGTGCCGTGTTGTGTGGTGCCGGGCCGTGCTGAGCTGTGCCATGCCATGCAGTGCCGAGCCGTGCCATGCAGTGCCGAGCCGTGCCATGCCATGCAGTGCCGAGCTGTGCCATGCCATGCAGTGCCGAGCTGTGCCATGCCATGCAGTGCTGAGCCGTGCCATGCCATGCAGTGCCGAGCTGTGCCATGCCATGCAGTGCCAGGCCGTGCCGAGCTGTGCCATGCCATGCAGTGCCAGGCCGTGCAGTGCCGAGCCGTGCCACGCCGTGCAGTGCCATACAGTGCCAGCCCGTGCCGAGCCGTGCCACACCATGCAGTGCCGTGCAGTGCCAAGCCGTGCCGAACCGTGCCACACCATGCAGTGCCATGTCATGCAGTGCCATGCAGTGCCAGGCTGTGCCGAGCTGTGCCGTGTCGTGTGGTGCCGGGCCGTGCTGAGCCGTGCCATGCCATGCAGTGCCGAGCTGTGCCATGCCATGCAGTGCCAGGCCGTGCCGAGCTGTGCCGTGCAGTGCCATGCCATGCAGTGCCAGGCCGTGCCACGCCGTGCAGTGCCATACAGTGCCAGCCCGTGCCGAGCCGTGCCACACCATGCAGTGCCGTGTCATGCAGTGCCATGCAGTGACAGGCCATGCAGGGCTGTGCCGTGCCAAGCCATGCCGAGCCATGCAGTGACAGCCCGTGCAGTCCCGTGCAGTGCCGTGCAGTGCCAGCCCATGCAGGGCCGTGCCATGCCAAGCTGTGCCGTGCAGTGCCAGGCCATGCAGTGCCGTGCAGTGCCGTGCCATGCCAGGTGGCAGCCTGCAGCGGGGTGCAGCGTGTGGCAGCCTGCAGCCGGGCAGTGCCAGGGGAACTGTAGTGCAGGGCGATGCAGGGCCGTGCAGTGCCGCGCTGCGTTGTGCAGTGCCGCGTGCCGCAGTGTGGTGCAGCACGGCGCAGGGCGATGCATGCAGTGCCCGGTAATGCACAGCAGTGCCGTGCAGCCGTGCAGCGCGGCCGGGCGATGCGGTGCAGCCGGGCGATGCGGTGCAGCCACGCAGTGCGGTGCGGTGCAGCCGTGCAGCGGCACCGGTGTGACCCGGCTCTGCTCTTTGCCGTCAGCCCGAGGACGCCCGTGCCAAGGGACACCCTTAGCATGTTGCACCAGGGTGCTCGAGGGGTCTCCCCCCGCCTCCAGGCCTCCGGCAGCCCTTGGGCTCAGCCCCCGGCTGGCACTGGCTCCGCCAACGCCAGCGGGACCCCGGGAGCCGCAGGGGCTTTGCCAGCACCCCCTGATGGACGGGGACCCCGAGACCCCGCGGGAGCTCGGCCGTGCCCGCGGGGGCGTCCCCGCTCACCCCAGCCGGCGGCATTCCCGGCGCGGGGACGGCGTGTGCTGGCGCGGGGGCAGGTGCTGCCTCGTCCCCGGGGGTTTTACCGCAGGCAGGGGCCGGGCAGCTGCCCGTGAGGGGAGGGGGCCGGAGGCGGCATTGACCCTTCGCCCAGTGGGCAGTCGGCCAGCGCCGCGTGACCGGGCGGCAGCACGCGCACCGTGCTGGCGCGCTCCCACGGGCCGCCGCCGCCTGGCACCGCGGCCGGCACGCCGCCGTCGCTCCGGTGCCCGTGACCCCCGCCGCGGCAGACCCCCACCCCACCCCACGGGCAAGGGCACCCACCGTCCCCCCGCGCTCTGCTGCCGGAGCCCTGGGGCCGGGCAGGGCTCTCCCCTCCACGTGGGCAGCGTGTCCGGGGGGTGGCCGTCCCAGCGCCCCCGTGCTCCCCCGCAGGTGCCGGCCGACCCCCCAGCATGGCGGAGGCTCACCAGGCCGTGGCCTTCCAGTTCACCGTCACCCCCGAGGGCTTGGACGTCCAGCTCAGCCGCGAGGCGGTCAAGCAGCTCTACCTCGCCGGCGTCTCCTCCTGGAAGAAGCGCTTGGTCCGCGCCAAGGTGGGCCGGGCCGGGGGCGGCCGGGGGGCCAGACCACCCCCCATCCCTGCCGCCCTGACCCCCCTGTGCCCACAGAACAGCTTCCTGACCGGCGTGTACCCCGCCTCCCCCTCCAGCTGGATGGTGGTGGTGATGGCCACCGCCGGCTCCTTCTACTGCCGGGTCGACCCCTCCCTGGGGATGATCGGCCGCATCCGCCACTGCCTGCCCGAGAGGTGAGCGCGGGTGGGGGCACCCCCCCCACCCATGGGCACCACCCCACCAGTCCTGTCCCACACAGGCTCCCGCCCCTCATGACCCCAACCCTGCCGGCACAGCCAGGGGGGCTGCAGCATCCACCCCGCACGTCCCTACCCGCTCGGGGACACCCCCCGGGCATGGCTCTGCGTGGGGCATCCCGGAGGGGGTCCTGCCCTTCCTGTCCCCACCGCCACTGGCATGAGCTTGGGGGGCTGCAGCATCCACCCCGCACGTCCCTACCCGCTCGGGGACACCCCCCGGGCATGGCTCTGCGTGGGGGCATCCCAGAGGGGGTCCTGCCCTTCACATCCCCAACCCCGCCAGCAAGCCAGGGGGGTCTGCAGCATCCCGCCCTGCATGTCCCTACCCACTTGGGGACACCCCCGGGGGTCCCACCGCACATCCCATGGGCCTGGGGACATCCCAGAGGGGTTCCCGCCCTCCCTGTCCCCAACCCCGCCGGCACGGCCAGAGGTGTCTGCAGCATCCCACCCCGCACGTCCCTACCCACTCGGGGACACCCCCGGGGGTCCCACCCCCAGGCAAGGGGACATCCCAGAGGGGGTCCTGCCCTTCCTGTCCCCAACGCCACTGGCATGAGCTTGGGGGGCTGCAGCATCCACCCCGCACGTCCCTACCCGCTCGGGGACACCCCCCGGGCATGGCTCTGCGTGGGGGCATCCCGGAGGGGGTCCTGCCCTTCACGTCCCCCAGCCCCTCACCCCGTCTGTCCCCACAGCCGCCTCCTGGGCTACGAGAGCCGGACGATGGTGAGCGCCGCGCTCTTCTCCACCGGCGTCTGGCTCTCGGCCGTCGTGCTCTTCCGGCAGGCGCTGCGGCTGCTGCTCTCCTACCACGGCTGGATGTTCGAGCCCCACGGGAGGATGAGCCGCAGCACCAGGATCTGGGTGGTGAGCGCAGCCGGCGCCGGGTCGGGGGCCGGTACCGGCCTGGCAGGGCCAGTGGTGCCGCGAGGCCCGGAGCTGCCGCGTGCAGCTCTGCCAGGGTGCAGGGCTGGGGTCCGGTGGCGGTGCGGGGTCAGGGTGGGGGCTGGGATCTGGTCACGGCGCGGGGTCAGGGTGGGGATGGGATCCAGTCACTGCACGGGGTCAGGAAAAGGGGATGGGATCTGGTCAGGATGGGGGGCTGGGATCTGGTCATGGTACGGGGTCAGGGTGGGGATGGGATCCAGTCACTGTACGGGGTCAGGATATGGGGATGGGATCGGGTCAGGATGTGGGGATGGGATCTGGTCACGGTGTGGAGTCAGGATGGGGGCTGGGATCTGGTCACGGCGCGGGGTCAGGATGTGGGGATGGGATCCAGTCACTGTAAGGGTCAGGATACGGGGATGGGATCGGGTCAGGATGGGGGGCTGGGATCTGGTCACCGTACAGAGTCAGGATGCGGGGATGGGATCTGGTCACGGTACGGGGTCAGGATGGGGGCTGGGATCTGGTCACGGCGCGGGGTCAGGATGTGGGGATGGGATCCAGTTGCTGCACAGGGACAGCGTGCAGGGCTGGGATCCAGTCACTGTACGGAGTCAGGATACGGGGATGGGATCCAGTCACTGTACGGGGTCAGGATGCAGGGGTGGGATCTGGTCACGATACAGGATCAGGATGCAGGTATGGGATCTAGTCAAGGTGCTGGAGCACCATGTAGGGCTGGGATCCACCTGCAGTGCAGTAGCTGCATGCAGGGATGGGATCCAGTTGCAGCACGGGGACAGCGTGCAGGGCTGGGATCCGGTCATGGGTACAGGGACAGCATGCAGGGCTGGGATCTGGCTGCAGTGCAGGGCTGGGATCTGGTCCATGGTGCAGACTCAGGATGCAGGGATGGGATCCGGCTGCGGTGCAGGGTCAGGATGCAGGGCTGGGATCCGGCTGCGGTGCAGGGCCAGGATGCAGGGCTGGGATCTGGTCACGGTACAGGGTCAGGATGCAGGGATGGGATCTGGTCGCGGTACAGGGTCAGGATGCAGGGTTGGGACTTGGCTGCAGTGCAGGGCTGGGATCTGGTGTATGATGCAGGGCCAGGATGCAGGGCTGGGATCTGGTCACGGTACAGGGTCAGGATGCAGGGATGGGATCCAGCTGCAGTGCAGGGCCAGGATGCAGGGCTGGGATCTGGTCACGGTACAGGGTCAGGATGCAGGGCTGGGATCCGGCTGCGGTGCAGGGCTGGGATCTGGTGTATGATGCAGGGCCAGGATGCGGGGCTGGGATCAGGACCCAGGGCTGGGATCCAGTCGTGACGCAGGAACCCCAGCTCCATCCCCTCCACCCCCTCCCGTCCCGGCAGGCGCTGATGAAGGTGCTGTCCGGCCGCAAGCCCTTGCTCTACAGCTTCCAAACCGCCCTTCCCAAACTGCCCGTGCCGCCCCTGGAAGCCACCGTCGCCCGGGTGAGGAGCCGGGATGAGCCGAGGGGAGCTCCATCGGTGGTGGGATGCTTTGGGGGGGGGGTGGGGTGTCACACCAAGCCCCCTCCTCGCAGTACCTGGAGTCGGTGCGTCCGCTCCTGGATGAGGAGAAGTACAGTAGGATGGAAGCGTTGGCCAAGGAATTCAAGGAGAAGACGGCTCCGCGGCTCCAGAAGTACCTGATCCTCAAGTCTTGGTGGACAACCAACTACGTGGGTACCCTGAGCTACCCCGGGGGGGGGGGAGAGCGTCGCCGTGGACCCCCCCCGACGGCCGTACGGGGGGGGTCCACGGCGACGCTCTCCCCCCCCAGCACCAGGAATCCATGCCCACATTCCTGCTGTCCCCCCCCCCCAAGTGAGGGATTTGGGTCCTTGTGGGTGCCCCAGCTGGGTGATTTGGGGGGGGTGGGGGGGTCTTGCACCCCCCTCCCCATCCTTGTCCCCGTCCCCCCAGGTGAGCGACTGGTGGGAGGAGTACATCTACCTGCGCGGGCGTAGCCCGCTCATGGTCAACAGCAACTACTACGCCATGGTAAGGGGAAAGGGGGGGAGGGGGGGGGGCGTGATTGAATCCCACCCCCCCTCCCCACTGGTGTCCTCAGTGTCCCTTGTCCCCAGGATTTCCTTTACGTGACCCCCAGCCACATCCAGGCTGCCCGGGCGGGAAACGTGGTTCACGCCATCCTGCAGTACCGCCGCAAGCTGGACCGTGGGGAGATCCCCCCCGTGAGCGCCCCCGGGGTGGGGGGGTCCTGGGGGGGGTGTGTGGGGTGTTGGGAGGGGGGCAGGGGAGGCTGTGGGGCAGGGCTGAAGGCGTTATGGGGCTGGCACAGGGGCTGGGAGGCACCAGCATAGCGGTGCGGGGGGGTTGGGGGGCTCAGGGGGGGGCTGGGGTTTGGGGGAGGGGCAGCACCCTGGTGCCCCCCCCCCCCCCCTCACTGCCGCCCCCACGCAGATGATGGCACTGGGCATCGTGCCCATGTGCTCCTACCAGTCGGAGCGGATGTTCAACACCACCCGCATCCCCGGCAAGGAGACGGGTACGGGGCGACGGGGGGCTGGGGGGTACCCCAGGTGGGGGTCCCGGGGCTGTGGGGTGGCCGTGACGCCGGTGTCCCCCCCCCCCCCCCCCCCCCCCGCCCCAGACACGCTGCTGCACTTGGTGGACAGCAAGCACCTGGCCGTGTACCACAAGGGCCGCTTCTACAAGGTGTGGCTGTACTATGGGGGGCAGCTGCTGCGCCCCCCCGACCTGGAGCTGCAGTTCCAGCGCATCCTGGACGACCCCTCCCCCCCCCAGCCCGGCGAGGAGCGGCTGGCGGCCCTCACCGCCGGCCAGAGGTGCCGCCCCCCCGCCGGCTGGCTCCGGATGGGCTGCGCTGGGGTGCTGGGGGGGTGGGGGATGCTGGGGGTGCTGGGGGGGTGCTGGGGGTGCTGGGTGGGGGTGCTGAGGAGGGATGCTGGGGGTGTCAGGGGTGCTGGGAGGGGGTTCTGGGTGTGCTGGGAAGGGGATGCTGGGGGGATGCTGGGGGTGTCAGGGGTGCTGGGAGGGTGTTGGGGGGGTGCTGGCGATGTCAGGGGTGCTGGGGGTGGGTGCTGGGGGGGTGCTGGGGGAGTGGAGGATGCTGGGAGTGCTGGGGGGGTGCTGGGGGTGCTGGGTGGGGGTACTGAGGAGGGATGCTGGGGGTGTCAGGGGTGCTGGGAGGGTGTTGGGGGGTGCTGGCGATGTCAGGGGTGCTGGGGGTGGGTGCTGGGGGGGTGCTGGGGGTGTCGGGTGCTCGGGGTGCTGGGTGGGGGTGCTGGGAGTGCTGCAAGTACTGGGTGGGGGTACTGAGGAGGGTTGCTGGGGGTGTCAGGAGTGCTGGGGGTGCTGGGGCGGCGCTGGGGGTGCTGCAGGTGCTGCGAGGGGGATGCTGGGGGTGCCGGTGATACTGCAGGTGCTGGGGGTGGGTGCTACGGGAGCTGGGGAGGTTTTGGGGGTGCTGCAGACGGACACTGGGGGTGCTGTGGATGTTGTGGACGCTGGGGGTGCTGGGGGTGGATGCTGGGGGTGCTGCAAGTGCTGGGAGTGGGTGCTGGGGGTGTGGGGCATGCTGGAGGGGGTGTTGAAGATGGATGGTGAGGGTGCTGGGGGTGGACACTGGGGGTGCTGTGGATGCTGGGGGTGCTGAGGGCGCTGAGGGTGCTGGGGGTGGATACTGGGGATGCTGGGGGTGCTGTGGATACAGGGGGTGCTGGGGGTGCTGGGGGTGGATGCTGGGGGTGCTGTAGATGCTGTGGATGCTGGGGGTGCTGGGGGTGGGTGCTGGGGGTGCTGAGGGTGCTGGGGGTGGGTGCTGGGGGTGGATGCTGGGGGTGCTGGGGGTGCTGAGGATGCTGGGGGTGGATACTGGGGGTGCTGGGGGTGGATGCTGGGGGTGCTGTGGACACTGGATGCTGCCTGGGGTGGATGGGAGGACACCCGGGGGGCAGTGATGACCCTGGGGCCACCCATGGGTCCGGGCTGCGCCATGGGTTCGGGGGTGGGGGGAGCTCAGCCGGACGGCAGAGGAGCTGGGCGTCTCCAGCGCCCCCACCCTCACACGGGGGGGCCGCAGGGTGCCCTGGGCCGAGGCTCGAGCCCGGTTCTTCAGCCACGGGAAGAACAAGGCGTCGCTGGAGGCCATCGAGCGGGCGGCCTTCTTCCTGACGCTGGACGAGGAGGAGCACGGCTACTGCCCGGACCGCGAGGGCTGCATGGACGCCTACGCCAAGTCCCTGCTGCACGGCCAGTGCTACGACCGGTGGGCACCCCCCCGGCCCCCCCTGAGACCCCCAGCCCCCCCAGGCCTGCCCTCACGCCCCCCCCTCCCCGCAGCTGGTTCGACAAGTCCTTCACGCTGGTGGTCTACAAGAACGGGAAGCTGGGGGCCAACGCCGAGCACTCCTGGGCCGACGCGCCCATCATCGGGCACCTCTGGGAGGTAACGGGGGCGCTGGGGGGCACCCCCGCCCTGGGCACCCTGGGGCGGAGGGTCCTCAATGGGCAGCCCTAGTGGGGCACCTTCACTGGGGACCCCCACGCTGGGCACCCCCGGTTAGGCACCTCTATGGAGGCACCTCTGTTGGGGACCCCCCCGCTGGGGACCCCCATGTTGGGGTCCCCCACCGAAGCACCCCTGTTGGGGACCCCCAGACTGGGCACCCCCAGGCTGGGCACCCCTGGGCAGGGGACCCCCAGATTGGGGGGGGGGGCATGGAGGGAGCACGGGGCAAACTGGGCTGAATGGGGCTGTGGTGGGGGGGGGGGCATGGGGTCACGCTGGGGGTGAGTGGGGCGGTTGGAGGCTGGGGGGGCTGTGGGGCTGGTGCCCCACACTCAGAGGCACCTCCCCCCACCCCTCCAGTTCATGCTGGCGACGGACAAATTCCAGCTGGGCTACACCGAGGGGGGGCACTGCGTGGGGGACCCCGACACGCGGCTGGCCCCCCCCCAGCGCCTCCAGTGGGACATCCCCCAGGAGGTGGGTCTGCACCCCCCCTGGCCCCACGGGCAGGCGCTCGGTGTCCCCCCCAACCCCACGACATCGGGGTGGGCTCTGCACCCCATCTTCTCCCCGCACCCCACATTGTCAGGGTGGGCTCTCTGCATCCCCCCAGGCCCCCCCCCATCAGGGTGGGCTCTCTGCACCCCCCCACCCCTCACCCCATCAGGGTGGGCTCTCTGCACACACACCCCCCCTCCTACCCCATCAGGGTGGGCTCTCTGCACCCCCCCACCCCTCACACCATTGGGGTGGGCTCTCTGCACCCCCCAGGCCCCCCCACCCCACAGTTCCGGGGTCCTGTTGTCAGCCGGGAGCCCCCGGCCGTGGGCAGGGTGGGGCCGGTGCCCCCCGCCCACCGCAGCCCCCTCCCCGCAGTGCCGCGCCGCCATCGAGGCCTCGTTCCGCCTGGCCAAGGCTCTGGCCGACGACGTGGACTTCTGCTGCTTCCAGTTCTCCCGCTTCGGGAAGGGGCTCATCAAGCGGTGCCGGACCAGCCCCGACGCCTTCGTCCAGATCGCGCTGCAGCTCGCCCACTTCCGCGTGAGCCGCCGGGACGGCGACGGGGACGGGACGGGGACATGGGGACATGGCAATGGGGACATGGCGATGGGGACATGGGGACAGGGATGGGGATGGGGACATGGGGACATGGGGACATGGCGATGGGGACATGGGGACAGGGATGGGGATGGGGACATGGGGACAGGGATGGGGATGGGGACATGAGGATGGGGACATGGGGATGGGGACTGGGACATGGGGACATGGGGACAGGGACGGGGATGGGGACATGAGGATGGGGACATGGGGATGGGGACTGGGACATGGGAACGGGGACATGGAGATGGGGACATGGGGTGGGGACTGGGACATGGGGACATGGGGACAGGGATGGGGATGGGGACATGAGGATGGGGACATGGGGAGGGGGACAGGGACGGGGATGGAGACATGGGGTGGGGACAGGGATGGGGTGGGGACATGGGGTCAGGGACATGGGGACATGGGGACAGGGATGTGGGGACAGGGACGTGGGGACAGGATGGGCACAAGGATGGGATGGGGACAGGGAAAGGAATGGGGACACGGGGATAGAGACATGGGGATGGGGACAGGGACAGGGACATAGGGATGGGGACAGGGATGGGGGTGAGGACATGGGGGTAGAGATAAGGGGATGGGGGGAGGGATGGGAGGGGGACATGGGGGTGGGGACCTGGGACAGGGATGGGGACAGGAGGACAGGGATGGGATGGGGGTGGGGACCTGGGGATGGGAACATGGGGACAAGGACACGGGGATGGGACAGGAGCAGGGATGGGGATGGGATGAGGACAGGGATGGGATGGGGACGTGGTGACAGGGCCAGGGCCAGGGCCAGCAGCCCCTGGCAGCCCCCTCAGCCGGCCCCTCCGCAGGACAAGGGCTGCTTCTGCCTGACCTACGAGGCCTCCATGACACGGCTCTTCCGCGAGGGCCGCACGGAGACCGTGAGGTCCTGCACGGCCGAGTCCACCGCCTTCGTGCGCAGCATGGGGGACGCCAGGCAGAGCGTGAGCACCCCCGGCCCCCCTGCTCCCCACACCCCCGCACCTGCCCCAGCCCGGCCGGGGCTGGCCCTGCACGGCTCAGCCAGCGCCTCCGCTCTCCAGTGCTGCCGCCCCTGGGGAGGGCTCCGTCACCTGTCCCCATCCCTGTCCCCATCCCTGTCCCCATTCCATCTCCATCCTTGTCCCCATCACCGTCCCACTGCCAGGGAGGACCCCGTCGCCTGTCCCCATCCCTGTCCCCATCCCTGTCCCCATCCTCATCCCGTCTCCATCCTTGTCCCCGTTGCCATGTCCCCATCCTTGTCCCCATCCCCATCCCTGTCCCAAACCCATCTCCATCCTCTGTCCCCATTGCCATGTCCTCATCACCATCCCCATTGCCCCTTCCCCATAGCCATGTCCCCATCCCAGTCCCTGTCCCCGTCCCTGTCACAGTCCCCATCGCCATGTCCCCAGCCCTGTCCCCGTCCCTGTCCCCGTCCCCGTCCCCATCACCATGTCCCTGTCCCCATCCCCATTGCCATGTCCCCATCCCATCCCTGTCCCCATCTCTGTCCCCCTCCCTGTCCCTGTCCCCATCGCCATGTCCCCATCCCATCCCTGTCCCTGTCCCCATCCCCATCGCCATGTCCCCATCCTCATCCCCATTGCCATGTCCCCATCCCATCCCTGTCCCCATCCCTGTCCCCCTCGCCCTGTCCCCATCCTGTCCCTGTCCCCATCCCCATCACCATGTCCCCATCCCATCCCTGTCCCCCTCGCCACGTCCCCATCCCGTCCCTGTCCCCAGCCCCATCCCTGTCCCTGTCCCCATCGCCATGTCCCCATCCCATCCCTGTCCCCATCCCTGTCCCCATCCCTGTCCCCATCCCTGTCCCCATCCCCATCGCCATGTCCCCATCCCATCCTTGTCCCCATCCCTGTCCCCATCCCTGTCCCCCTCACCACGTCCCCATCCCGTCCCTGTCCCCAGCCCCATCCCTGTCCCCATCCCCATTGCCATGTCCCCATCCCATCCCTGTCCCCATCCCATCCCTGTCCCCATCCTGTCCCTGTCCCCATCGCCATGTCCCCATCCCACAGGGAGTCCCCCATTCCCTGGGGAGGTCCCCATGTCCCGCAAATGCTCCAATTCCTTGGGAATGTCCCCATCTCTGGAGATGGTCCCCGTCCCTCACAGATGTCCCCATCCCTCCTAGGGGTCCCTGTCACCAGGGGAGGTCCCCAAGCCTCACAGTGGTGAAGGGGTCCCTGTCTCTGGCAGATGTCCCTGGTCCTTGGGAATGTCCCTGTCCCTGGAGAACGTGCCCATCCCTCAGGGAGGTCCCCATCCTGCAGGGATGTCCCCAGCCCTCAGGGATGTCCCCAGCCCTCAGGGAGACCCAATCCTTCATGGAGGTCCCATCCCTTGGGGACACCATCACCCAGGGGTGTCCCGATCCCTCAGGGAGGGGCCGTCCCTCGTGGAAGTCCCACCCCATGGGGGTCCCATCCCTTGGAGATGTCCCTATCCCTCACGGAGGTCCCATCGCTCAGGGACATCCCGATCCCTCAGGAAGGTCCCCAGCCCTCGGTGGTGTCCCCAGCCCTCGGGGAGATCCCTCTCCCTGGGAGGGTGCCCGGCCCTCAGGACCATCTCCCCCAGACCTGCGCAGCCATGGCCCGGGCAGTACGGGGGAGCCCCCACCCCCCTCACAGCACCCGGGGGGGCCAGGTTGGGGGTGTCGGGACGCGGGGTGTGCCCGTCCCTGAGCCCGGCCGTCCCCGCAGCGCGCCGAGCGCCAGCGGCTCTTCAAGCTGGCGGCCGAGAAGCACCAGCACATGTACCGCATGGCCATGACCGGCGCCGGCATCGACCGGCACCTCTTCTGCCTCTACGTGGTGTCCCGCTACCTGGGGGTGCAGTCCCCCTTCCTGGCCCAGGTGAGCCCGGGCACGGCGGGGTGACGGTGACCGTGACCGTGACTGACAGTGACGGTGATGGTGGTGGTGATGGTGACGGTGACAGTGACGGTGGTGATGATAGGGATGCTGACAGTGACAGGGATGGTGACAGGGATGGGGATGATGGTGGTGACGGTGAGGGTGATGGTGGCGGTGACAGTGACAATGATGGTGACGGTGACAGTGGCGGTGATGACGGGGATGGTGATGGTGACAGTGGCAGTGATGACAACGGTGACTGGGATGGTGACAGTGATGGTGATGATGCCGGTGACAGTGAGGGTGATGGTGGTGGTGACGGTGACAATGATGGTGACAGTGACAGTGAAGGTGAGGGTGACAATGATGGTGGATGTGACAGTGACAGTGATGGTGACAGTGACAGTGGTGATGACAGTGATGGTGACGGTGACAGTGACAGTGATGGTGAAGGTGAAGGTGACAATGATGGTGGACGTGAAAATGACAGTGATGGTGACAGTGATGGTGACAGTGACAGTGGTGATGACAGTGATGGTGACAGTGATGGTGATGATGCTGGTGACGGTGGCAGTGATGGTGGTGGTGATGGTGAAGGTGACAATGATGGTGGATGTGACGGTGACAGTGATGGTGACAGTGACAGTGGTGATGATGGGGATGGTGACAGTGACAGTGATGGTGATGATGCCGGTGACAGTGAGGGTGATGGTGGTGGTGACAGTGACAATGATGGTGACAGTGATGGTGAAGGTGAAGGTGACAATGATGGTGGATGTGACGGTGACAGTGACAGTGGTGATGACAGGGATGGTGACAGTGACAGTGACAGTGACAGGGATGGTGATGGTCACAGTGACGGGGTTGGTGATGGAGGTGGTGACAGTGACGGTGACGGTGGCAGTGAGGGTGACGGTGGTGGTGACAGTGGTGACGTGGATGCATGCGGAGCACTGCACGGGCACGTGGGTGCAGAGGCTGTGCCCATGGGCCGTGGGGCGCCGTGGGGTGCCGTGGGGCAGCGTGGGGCAGCGCTGACCCCCCCGGCAGGTGCTGTCGGAGCCCTGGCGCCTCTCCACCAGCCAGACGCCGCAGCAGCAGCTCAAGATGTTCGACCTCAACGCGCATCCCGACCACGTCTCCACCGGCGGCGGCTTCGGCCCCGTGAGCAGCCGGGGCGGGGGGGGTGTAAGGGGTGGGAGTGTGGTTGTGCAAGGGCTGTGCAGGTGTGCAAAGGGTGTGGGTGTGTAAGGGGTGGGAGTGCAAGGGGGTGGGGGTGCAAGTGGTGGGGTGGGGGCGTGCAAGAGGTAGCATGCAGGCATGCCAGGGGCAGGTGTGCAAGGACTGGGAGTGTGGGGGTGAAGGGGGGGTGCAAGGGGCAGGTGTGCAAGCAGCAGTGTGTGGGTATGCAAGGGCAGGGGTCTGGGTGTGCAAGGGACAGCCGGTGGGTGTGTAAGGGATGGGTGGGCAAGGGGCAGTTGTGTGAGTGTGCAAGGGGCTGAGTGTTCAAGGTGTGGGTGTGTGAGGGGCAGCAGGTGGGTGTGCAAGGGATGGGTGGGCAAGGGGTAAATTAGTGGTTGTGCAAGGGACAGCTGTGTGAGTGTGCATGGGGTGGGTGTGCGAGGGATGCGTGTGCAAGGGGCGGGGGTGCAAGCAGCAGCACATGGGTGTGCGGGGGGATCGGTGTGCAAGGGGCAGCTGTGTGCGTGTGCAAGGGGGTGAGTGTTCAAGGTGTGGGTGTGTGAGGGGCAGCAGGTGGGTGTGCAAGGGATGGGTGTGCGAGGGGCGGGTGTGCGAGGGGCGGGGTGTGTCCCAGCAATCCCCCATGGCCTGGGCAGCACCCCGCCCCTCTCCCCGCCGCCTCCCCCGGCCCAGGCAGGTGCCCAGGGTGGGTGCCGGGTGCCGCCCCCCCCCGGGGGTGCCCTGACCCCCACTCACGCCCCCCCCGCAGGTGGCGGACGACGGCTACGGCGTCTCCTACATCATCGCCGGCGAGAACCTCATCAACTTCCACGTCTCCAGCAAGTTCTCCAGCTCCGAGACGGTGAGAGAGGGGGGCTGGGGGGCCGGGGGGGCGGTCAGGGGGGCTGGGGGCCGGGGGGGCGGGGGGCTCACGGGTGCTGCCCCACAGGACTCGAAGCGCTTCGGGAGGAACATCCACCAGGCCATGCTGGACATCGCCGACCTCTTCGACAAGCCGGCGGGGAATTGAGGGGGGAGCAGGCTCGGAGCCCCCCCGGGGGGGCACACAGAGCTGGAGCCTGGGGGGTGGGCTGCTCCGAGCCCTGGTGCTGGGGGGGGCGCTCTGTAAATGCTTTCAATAAAGGCTGTTGGTGTGAGCCCCCCCGTGCCAGCCGCTGGGCTGGGGACCCCCATGCTGGGCAGGGGCACCCGGGGCTGGGGACCCCCACATTGGGCAGGCACCTCCCAGGCTGGGGACCCCCAGGTTGGGCAACTGCACCCCAGGCTAGGGACCCCCACATTGGGCAGGCGCACCCTGGGCTGGGGACCCCCACATCGGGCAGGGGGACCCCAGACCGGGGACCCCCACGTCGGGCAGGCACCTCCCAGGCTGGGGACCCCCACGTCGAGCAGGTGCACCCTGGGCTGGGGACCCCGACATTGGGCAGGGGCACCCCAGACTGGGGACCCCCAGGTTGGGCAGGGGGACCCCAGACTGGGGATCCCCGGGTTGGGCAACTGCACCCCAGGCTGGGGACCCCCAGGTTGTGCAGGCAGACCCCAGGCTGGGGACCCCCAGGTCAGATAGGCACACGCTGGGCTGGGGACCCCCACATTGGGCAAGGGGACCCCGGGCTGGGGACCCCCACATTGGGCAGGGGGACCCCAGACTGGGGACCCCCATGCCCAGTGTGTCCCCATGGGGGTCCTGGCAGCCCCCCGGTCGCGTGTGCGTCAGCAGCTCCTTGGGCACAGGGTGACAAGCCCCGGTGACCCGGTACCCGGTGATCCGGTGTCCGGGGAGCCGTGCCCGGTACCCGGTGAGCCGTGCCCGGTGCCCGCTGGGCCGTGCCCGCCGCCGTGGCGGTGCCGGGGTGCGCAGCGGGGCAGGGCGGCAGGGACACCTCGCCCCGCGCAGGGTGCGGGCACCAGCACCCTCCTCCCGCCGCCTGCCCCCCCCCCCCGGCTGGCACAGGGGCCGGGGCTCGGAGCCCCCTGCCGAGGGCGCAGCCTCATCCCGGGGGGCTCCAGCTCCGGGGTCAGGCTGAGACCCCACCCGGCACCCGCACCCTGCCCGGGACCCGGTGCTGGGCTCATCCCGCACCCCGACCCCGCACTGGGGCCGTGTCCTGCACCCCAACCCCGCACTGGGGCTCTGTCCTGCACCCCAAACCTGCACTGGGGCCGCATCCTGCACCCCAAACCTTCACTGGGGCCGCATCCTGCACCCCAAACCTTCATTGGGGCTCTGTCCTGCACCCCAACCCCGCACTGGGGCTCTGTCCTGCACCCCAAACCTGCACTGGGGCCGCATCCTGCACCCCAAACCTTCATTGGGGCTCTGTCCTGCACCCCAACCCCGCACTGGGGCTCTGTCCTGCACCCCAAACCTGCACTGGGGCCGCATCCTGCACCCCAAACCTTCATTGGGGCTCTGTCCTGCACCCCAACCCCGCACTGGGGCTCTGTCCTGCACCCCAAACCTGCACTGGGGCCGCATCCTGCACCCCAAACCTTCATTGGGGCTCTGTCCTGCACCCCAACCCCGCACTGGGGTCGTGTCCTGCACCCCAAACCTTCATTGGGGCCGCATCCTGCACCCTGACCCCACACTGGGGCCGCATCCTGCACCCCAAACCTTCATTGGGGTTCTGTCCCGCACCCCGACCCCGCACTGGGGCCGTGTCCTGCACCCCAAACCTTCACTGGGGCCGTGTCCTGCACCCCGAACCTTCACTGGGGCCGTGTCCTGCACCTGATGCTGGAGCCGTGGGTGCTCTTGGGGGTGCTCACACTGGAGCAGTGGGTGCTCACGCCGGAGCAGTGGGTGCTCACGCTGGAGCAGTGGGTGCTCACGCCGGAGCTGTGGGTGCTCATGGGGGTGCTCACACCGGAGCAGTGGGTGCTTAGGCTGGAGCTGTGGGTGCTCACGGGGGTGCTCACGCTGGAGCAGTGGGTGCTCACACCGGAGTGGTGGGTGCTTAGGCTGGAGCTGTGGGTGCTCACGGGGGTGCTCACGCTGGAGCAGTGGGTGCTCACGCTGGAGCTGTGGGTGCTCACACCGGAGCGGTGGGTGCTTAGGCTGGAGCTGTGGGTGCTCACGGGGGTGCTCACACCGGAGCGGTGGGTGCTCACACTGGAGCTGTGGGTGCTCACAGGGGTGCTCACGCCGGAGCAGTGGGTGCTCACGCTGGAGCTGTGGGTGCTCACACCGGAGCGGTGGGTGCTTAGGCTGGAGCTGTGGGTGCTCACGGGGGTGCTCACACCGGAGCGGTGGGTGCTCACACTGGAGCTGTGGGTGCTCACGGGGGTGCTCACGCTGGAGCAGTGGGTGCTCATGCTGGAGCAGTGGGTGCTCACACCGGAGCGGTGGGTGCTTAGGCTGGAGCTGTGGGTGCTCACGGGGGTGCTCACACCGGAGCGGTGGGTGCTCACACTGGAGCTGTGGGTGCTCACAGGGGTGCTCACGCCGGAGCAGTGGGTGCCACAGGAGGCCCAGCCCAGCCCCCCAGGCCACGTCGGTCGGCATTGCCACCCCGGGGGTGCCCCGTCCCAGCACCCAGGACCCAGAGCCCGGGGGCAGCACCCCGGGGTGCCCGGGGGGTCGGGGTGGTGGGGCCAGGCCCGTGGGGCTGTGCCCGCTCTGGGACCCCCGCCCGCACACGAGCCATGGGGCGGCCGCGCTCCCCTTTGATCTGGCTGCCAGCAGCCAGGCGCTGTCGGCAGTGGGTGCCACCCACCCGTGCCCCCCCCGTGCCACCCCCCCCGCTGCCCCACGCCCCGGCCGCGGCGCCTATAAAGCCCAGCTCCAGCCGGGCTCGCCTGCACCGTGCTGCACGCGGGAACCGGGTGGGTGCTGCGGCCGGGGGGGCCGGGGCGGGCCGGGGGGGCCCAGGCCGGCCCCACGCTGCCCCACTGCAGCCGCCCCTCTCTCCGCAGGGAGGGGACAGGATGGGACCAGCCGCGTTCCTGGGGCTCTGCCTGCTCGGCTGCCTGGCCCTGCACCCCCCGCTGCGAGGTGACACCCTGCCCGCACCCTGCCCGCACCCTGCCCAAACCCTGCCCGCACCCTGCCCGTACCCTGCCCAAACCCTGCCCGTACCCTGCCCGTACCCCTGCCCGTACCCTGCCCGCACCCTGCCCGCACCCTGCCCGTACCCTGCCCAACCCCTGCCCAACCCTGCCCGCACCCTGCCCAACCCCTGCCCGCACCCTGCCCAACCCCTGCCCGTACCCCTGCCCGCACCCTGCCCGTACCCTGCCCAACCCTGCCCAACCCTGCCCGCACCCTGCCCAAACCCTGCCCGTACCCTGCCCAAATCCTGCCCGTACCCTGCCCGCACCCTGCCCGTACCCTGCCCAACCCTGCCCAACCCTGCCCGCACCCTGCCCGTACCCTGCCCAAACCCTGCCCGTACCCTGCCCGCACCCTGCCCGCACCCTGCCCAAACCCTGCCCGTACCCTGCCCAAATCCTGCCCGTACCCTGCCCGCACCCTGCCCGTACCCTGCCCAACCCTGCCCAACCCTGCCCGCACCCTGCCCGCACCCTGCCCGTACCCTGCCCAACCCTGCCCAACCCTGCCCGCACCCTGCCCGTACCCTGCCCAAACCCTGCCCAAACCCTGCCCATACCCCTGCCCGTACCCTGCCCGCACCCTGCCCAAACCCTGCCCAACCCTGCCCAAACCCTGCCCGTACCCTGCCCAAACCCTGCCCATACCCCTGCCCGCACCCCGCCCGCACCCCGCCCGCACCCCCACAGCTGCCTGCATGCCCCGGGGGGGCAGAGCCGGGCACCGGGGGCTCCCCGAAACGCGGGGGCTCCGCCGCATCCTCTGCAGTCGGGGGTCGGGGTGCCCGGAGCCCCCCCAGGGGGCTGCTGCCCGGGGCTGCCGCGGCTGGGGGGTCACCATGAATCCCCTGACCCCCGCCCCCAGCAGGGGCGCGGGCAGCCAAGTGCCCCCAGGGCTGGCTGGACTTCAGGGGACACTGCTACGGGTACATCGGCCAGGAGCTGCCCTGGGGGGGGGCAGAGGTAGGTGCGGGGGGGGCGCTGGGGGTACCCCCGGGGGTCTCCTCCGCGCGGGCAGCGCTCCCAGGACCAACCCCAACCCTCCCCCCCCCCCCCCCCCGACCTGCCCGTCCCGGCCAGCCGTGGCGCCAGGCCGCGGGGGTGGGGGGCACCGCAGCTCGCCGCACACCCCCGGGTCCCTGCCAGGACCCCCCCCCGACCCCTCTGTCCCTGCCAGGCTTGGTGCAAGGCCACCCGCGGGGGGGGGCACCTGGCCTCGCTGCACACCCCCGGGGAGCACCGCGCGCTCGCCGCCTTCATCGCCCAGCGCCAGCGCCGGGAGGAGGAGGAGGAGGAGGGGGGGGACGACGTCTGGATCGGCCTCTCCCGCTGGGTGAGCGTGTCCCCCCCCCGCAGCCCCGTGCTCACGGCCGGGGGTCACCGCCCACCGCCCCTGCCCGCACCCACGCGTGTCCCTGCGCTGCCCGTGTCCGCCCTCCCCGCGCCCGCCCCCCGCCCCGTGCTGCCCGCTCTTTGCACCCCCCACCCTTGCCCCTGTGCCCCCCCCCCCGATCTTTGCCTGACCCCTGCCCGTCCCGGGGCGCCAGAGTCACGCGTGGACGTGGGCGGACGGCTCCAAGCTGCGCTACTCCGCGTGGGAGGGGGACGACTCCCCCCGCCGGGGCCACCGCTGCGCCGCGCTGGAGGATTCGGCGGGTGAGAGCGGGAGCGACCCCCCCCCCCGGGGCAGGGGGGGGTCATACCCGGCCCCCCCGGGCAGGGGGGGTCATTCCAGCACCCCCCCGGGGCAGGGGGGGTCATTCCAGCGCCCCCTGGGACAGGGGGGGTCATTCCAGCGCCCCCCGGGCAGGGAGGGTCGTACCCGGCCCCCCCCGGGCAGGGAGGGTCATACCCGGCCCCCCGGGCAGGGAGGGTCATTCCAGCACCCCCCGGGGCAGGGGGGGTCATTCCAGCGCCCCCCGGGGCAGGGGGGGTCATTCCAGCACCCCCCGGGCAGGGAGGGTCGTACCCGGCCCCCCGGCAGGGGGGGTCGCGCCCCCCCAGCTCGCGGCTCTGGCCCGCAGGGTTCATGGCGTGGGAGGGGGATTCCTGCGGCGAGAGGAAACCCTTCGTCTGCAAACAGCCCGCCCGGGGGGGGCTGCGGGGTGCCCCCCGCACCCCGACCCCCGACTGACCCTGCGCCGCGCCCCCGACCCCCACCCCCACGCCCCCGACCCCCACGGCACCGCACCCCAAACCCCGCACCCCAAACCCCGCACCCCAAACCCCGCACCCCCAAACCCTGCACCCCCACACCCTACACCCCCGTGCCTCACGGCACCGCACCCCCAAACCCCGCACCCCAAACCCCGCACCCTGTGCCCCACGGTACCCCACCCCAAAGCCTGCACCCCAAACCCCGCACCCCCAAACCCTGCACCCCCACACCCTACACCCCCGTGCCCCACGGCACCGCACCCCCAAACCCCGCACCCCAAACCCCGCACCCTGTGCCCCACGGCACCGCACCCCCAAACCCCGCACCCCAAACCCCGCACCCTGTGCCCCACGGCACTGTGTGTCGCATCCCGCACCCCCCCCCCCCCGTTGCCCCAGACCCCCGCCCCGCCCGCGGAGGGACCCCACAATAAACCGGCCGAATCACGCGTGTCCCGTGTCTTCCTCCGCCGGTTCCCCCCACCCCCCCAACCCCCCCCGCCCCAGTTTTTCTACGGATCTTTCTGCATAACCCACCCGGGACCCCCACCCACGGGGGGGCGGGGCTGGGGGCGGCCAACGCGGCGCAGGGTGTCCCAGGGCAGGGGGTGTCCCCAGCCCCCAGCGCGGGGGGTGTCCCCAGGGCAGGGAGTGTCCCCCACAGGTGTCCCCAGGACAGTGGGGTGTCCCCAGGGCAGGGGGTGTCCCCGGGGCAGGGAGTGTCCCCCACAGGTGTCCCCAGGACAGTGGGGGGTCCCCAGGGCAGGGGGTGTCCCGCCGTGGGGCCGGGCACCACGCGTGGCCGTGGGGGTGGCCCTGCGGGTGCCCACGCACACCGGGGCAGGACAGACGCGGGGGGGTGCTGGTGCTCGTGCCGACCTTTATTGCCCCCGGGAGAGCGGGGGGGGGGCGGGGGGGGCGCGGGGGGGCGCGGGGGTCCCCGCCGCCCTCAGAGCTGGTGCTGGCAGAGGAAGGGGAACCTGTCGCTGCAGGGGTAGTCGTGCCAGAACTCGAAACCTGCGGGGGGGCAGCGAGTCACCCCGCGACCCCCGCACCCCCCCCCTTACCCCCTCACCCCGCATCACCCCCTTTACCAACAGACCCCCCCAACCCTCCCGCAGCAGCTGGGGGCCCGGTCACTCCTGGGGTCCATGCAGCCCCCCCGGCCCAGGGGTCCCAGTCACCCCGGTGCCCACACAGCCCCCCAACAACCCCCCTCGGCCCAGGGGTCCCGGTCACTCCGGGGGTCTGCATGGCCCCCCAGCCCAGGGATCCCAGTCACTCTGGTGCCCATGCAGCCCCCCAACAGCCCCCCTGACCCAGGGTCCTGGTCACTCTGGTGCCCACACAGACACCCCCCCCCAGCCCAGGAGTCCTGGTCACCCTGGGGGTCTGCACGGCCCCCCCGCCCCCCCCGCCCAGGGGTCCCAGTCACGCTGGTGCCCAGGCAGCCCCCCGCCCCAAGGAGTCCCGGGGGTCCGCGCGGCCCCCCCGCTGACCCGTGACCTGGTCCAGCACCACGCAGTCCTCCTTGTCCCCCAGGTTGTTGGGCTGCCCCGGCGCCCAGAGCATGTAGTCCAGCACCGAGTTATCCGACCACTTCCACCGCCGGGTCTGCGCCGGGGGGGCATGGGGGGGCACGGGGTCAGCGGGGGCACGGGGTGGGGGTGCAGGGCAGCCCCTGGGCAGAGGCACAGCCCCCCCCGACACTCCTGGGCTGCTCGTCCTGCAGCACCGGGGGTCAGGGGGTGTCTGGGGTGGGGGCTGGGGGTCAGGGGGTGCCCAGGGCAGGGGGCAGGGGGTGCCTGGGGTGGGGGTTGGGGGTCAGGGGGTGCCCAGGGCAGGGGTCAGGTGGTGCCTGGGGTGGGGCTGGGGGACAGGGGGTGCCCAGGGCAGGGGGCAGGGGGTGCCTGGGGTGGGGGTTGGGGGTCAGGGGGTGCCCAGGGCAGGGGTCAGGTGGTGCCTGGGGTGGGGCTGGGGGACAGGGGGTGCCCAGGGCAGGGGGCAGGGGGTGCCTGGGGTGGGGGTTGGGGGTCAGGGGGTGCCCAGGGCAGGGGGCAGGTGGTGCCTGGGGTGGGGGTTGGGGGTCAGGGGGTGCCCAGGGCAGGGGACAGGGGGTGCCTGGGGTGGGGGTTGGGGGTCAGGGGGTGCCCAGGGCAGGGGGCAGGGGGTGCCTGGGGTGGGGGCTGGGGGACAGGGGGTGTCCAGGGCAGGGGATGGGGGTCAGGGGGTGCCCAGGGAAGGGGATGGGGGTGAGGGGGTGCCAAGGGCAGAGGTCAGTGGGTGGCTGGGGTGGGGGCTGCGGGTCAGGGGGTGTCCAGGGCAGGGGCCAGGAGGTGCCTGGGGTGAGGGACAGGGGTCAGTGGGTGCCCAAAGTGGACACCCATGGCAGGGGATGGGGGTCAGTGGGTGCCTGGGGTGGAGGACAGGGGTCAGCAGGTGCCCAGAGCAGGGGGAGGGGGATTGGTGGGGGCCTGGGGTAGGGGCTGGGGGTCAGCAGGTGCCCAGAGCAGGGAGAGGGGACACAGAGGACACCCATGGCAGGGGACGGGGGTCAGTGGGTGCCCGGGGTGGGAGCTGGGGGTCAGCGGGTGCCCAGAGCAGAGGGGCAGGGCTCAGCGGGGGGTGGGGGCGGGGCGCAGCCCCCCACTCACGTGCTCCTCGTCCTGCAGCCCGATCCAGGTGTTGGCCCCGTCCTGCTGGCTGGACACGTAGCGGGCGAGGACGCGGCTGCCCCCCCGGCTGTGGATGGAGGCCAGCCGCCCCATGGGGCCGTACCGCTGGCATTCGCTCTGGGGGCAGGGGGGGGCCGCTCAGCACCCCACACCCCCCCCCAACGCAGAACCCGGGGGTGAGGGGACCCGCAGACACCCCCCTCCAACCGCATCTGGGGTGCCCAACCCAGGCTGCATCTCCCCTGCGCGGGGGTCCCGCTCCCGGCCGGGGCGATGCCCCTGCTCCTCGCCCCCCCGACCCCCCCGGACCCCCCCCGCGGTGCCGGCACCCACCTCGGCCTCGGCCCAGGTCCTCCTCTGGGCGAAGTACCCGTAGCAGTACCCCCGGTAGTAGTACCAGCTGGGGGGGCAGCTGGATGCCCGCGGCCTGGCTGGGGGGCGGCTGGGGGGCCTGCCGAGGGTACCTGCCAACCGCAGGCAGAGCCGCCGCCCCACAGCGCGTCACCCCCCAGACCCCACCCCGCAGCACCCCCACCCAGGGGCACCCCCGCCCCAGGGACACCCCCACCGAGAGCACCCCCCAAAGGGCACCCCCCACCGAGAGCACCCCCCAAAGGGCACTCCCCCCCCAGGACACCCCCCCAGGCTCTGCACCCCCCCAGCGGTGGGGATACCGCAGACAGGGCTGGGCACGGGGGCTGCCACGGGATTGGGGATCAGGGACTGGGAACTGGGGATCAGGGATCAGGGATTGGGGTCAGGGATCAGGGTCAGGGATCTGGGATCAGGGATGGGGATCAGGGATGGGGATCAGGGATTGGGGATCAGGGTCAGGGAGCTGGGAACAGGGATCAGGGTCAGGGATCAGGGTCAGGGATTGGGGATCAGGGATCGGGGATCAGGGATCAGGAACTGGGGATCAGGGATCAGGGTCAGGGATTGGGGTCAGGGATCGGGGATCAGGGATCAGGGTCAGGGATTGGGATCAGGGATCGGGGATCTGGGATCAGGAACTGGGGATCAGGGATCAGGGTCAGGGATTGGGATCAGGGATCGGGGATCTGGGATCAGGGATTGGGGATCAGGGTCAGGGAGCTGGGAACAGGGATCAGGGTCAGGGATCAGGGTCCAGGGATCGGGGATCAGGGATCAGGAACTGGGGATCAGGGATCAGGGTCAGGGATTGGGGTCAGGGATCGGGGATCTGGGATCAGGAACTGGGGATCAGGGATCAGGGTCAGGGATTGGGGTCAGGGATCGGGGATCAGGGATCAGGGTCAGGGATTGGGGTCAGGGATCAGGGATCGGGGATCAGGGATCAGGGATCAGGGTCAGGGAGCCAGGAACAGGGATTGGGGTCAGGGATCAGGGTCAGGGATTGGGGTCAGGGATCAGGAACTGGGGATCAGGGATCAGGGTCAGGGAGCCAGGAACAGGGATTGGGGTCAGGGATCTGGGTCAGGGATTGGGGTCAGGGATCAGGGATCGGGGATCAGGGATCTGGGTCGGGGCTGAGGGAGCAGAGGCGGGAGCAGGGGCCGGGGCTGTGTCGGATCAGGTGCCGCTGCGGGGGGGGGATTGCCCCGGTGTCCCCCGGGGCAGGGACTCACCCCCCAGGCAGGCCAGGAGGAGCAGGCAGCAGAGCCGGCGGGGGGGCGGCGGGGGGCGGGCGCTCATCGCTGCTGCCGCGGAGAGCGAGGGCTGTGAGGGGGGGCACGGGCTGCTGGGGGGGCCTTGCCGGGGTGGGCAACCGGGCTCGATATGTCCCTGGCAACAGGTACCCCCGGGACAGGGGGCAGGGGGCACCCAGCCCCATCCCGGGTCAAGGGCAGGGGGCACCCAGCCCCATCCTGGGACAGGGGGCAGGGGGTGCCCAGCTCTGTCCAGGACAGGGGGCAGGGGGCACCCAGCCCCATCCCAGATCAAGGGCAGGGGGCACCCAGCCCCATCCTGGGACAGGGGGGCCCAGCCCCATCCCAGATCAAGGGCAGGGGGCACCCAGCCCCATCCTGGGACAGGGGGCAGGGGTTGCCCAGCTCTGTCCAGGACAGGGGCAGGGGGTGCCCACCTCAGCACCCCAAGGAGCAGAGCTCTGCAGAGCTCGAGGGCTCTGCAAGGATGGGGAGGGGGTGCTCAGGATATGTGGGGCTGGGGGTGCTGGGGCGGCCATGCTGCCTTCTCCCCGCTGCCCCCCGGATCCCCAGCACCCCACGAGGGTCCCTCACCCCTGCCTGCCCTCACCAGCAAACAGGGAGTGACGGAGCCCTGCCCAGCCCCACCCAGCCCCTCCCACAGCCTGAGCAGGTGCTGGACCCCCTTGCTGGGTGCTGGACACCCCAGATGGGTGCTGGACCTCTTGGCCAGGTGCTGGACCCCCCAGATGGGTGCTAGACCCCCTGGATGGCTGCCAGATCCTTTGTCTAGGTGTTGGACCCTCAGTTGGGTGCTGAATCCCCTGGCTGGGTGCTGGACCCCCTGGCTGGGCACTGGAGTCCCCTGGCTGGGTGCTGGACCTCCCCAAGCTGGGTGCTGGACCCCCTGGATGGGCACTGGAGCCCCCTGGCTGGGTGCTGGACCTCCCCAAGCTGGGTGCTGGACCCCCTGGATGGGCACTGGAGCCCCCTGGCTGGGTGCTGGACCTCCCCAAGCTGGGTGCTGGACCCCCTGGATGGGCACTGGATAACTTGGCTGGGTGCTGGACCCCCCAGCTGGGCACTGGACCCCCTGACCCGGTGCTGGCCCCCCGGCTGAGCGCTGGCCCCCCAGCTGGCACCGTCCCTTGCCGGGGTCGCCGCGAAGGCGCCGTGGGGGGTGTTAGTGACAGGACACTCACCAGACGGCTCACGGGGGGGGCTGCCCGGTGGTCGACACGTCTCGGGGGGTGACCAGGTCCTCAGGGTCCGTCCGATGGGGCGAGGGCTGCGTTGGCCGGCGTCTCCGGGTCGGGCACGCGCCGCTTTTATGGGGGCGCAGGGAGGGTGGGGGGCAGGACGGCTTCCTGGAACCGCCGGGACATCTGCTTTCCTGGAAGGGGGGGTCGTTATTGCAGCCTCGCTGCTCGGCCCAGAAAGAGGGGGGCCCAGGCTGCCGGGGGGACAGGGGGGACCAGGGGGAGCAGCTCGGCTTCCTGGCTGCCCCACACCAACCCCCCCGGCCTATGGACACTTGGGGGGCACCGGCATCCCCGGGGTCACCAGGAGCGAGGCCGCCCCCCCGAATCCTGGGGGCAGGTTGGGCCCCTCCCGGCAGGACAGACCCTGAGGGGCTGGAGCGTGTGCGGAGAAGGGCCCGGAGCTGGGGAGGGGCTGGAGCACAATTCCTGTGGGGAGCGGCTGAGGGGGCTGGGGGGGTTCAGCCTGGAGCAGGGGGGGCTCGGGGAGAGCTGATCGCTGCCTGCAGCCCCCTGACAGGGGGGGCAGAGAGGGGGGTGGGTCTGTTCTCCCCAGGGCTGGGCCAAGAGGGCACGGCCTCAGGCTGTGCCAGGGGGGGTTCAGGTGGGATATTGGGGCAATTCCTGCCCGGAAAGGGCTGTGGGGCACTGGCAGGGGCTGCCCAGGGAGGGGGGAGTCCCCATCCCGGGAGGGGGTTCAGAGCCGTGGGGCCGAGGTGCTCAGGGCCGTGGGTCAGGGGTGGCCTTGGCCCTGCTGGGGGGCGGCTGGACTCCACCATCCTGGAGGCCTTTCCCAACCCCAATGACCCCGGGGGCAGCGTGTGGTGACCCCCACGAGGGGCAGACCCACACTCACACCGCGCTGCTCCGACTCAGTTCACCCGCGGGGACGCAGCCCCCGTTCCAGTTCGGTCCAGGCCGCAGCACCCCAAAGCAGATCATCCCCCCACCACCACCCCCCGCCCGCACCCCCAGGCCCGGCAGCTGGGGCCAGGCAGCCGCCAGACCCCGGGCGGGGGCAGCGGGATGTTCGGAGCCGCCACGGCCCCACTCCTGGGTTGGGGACACCCATCGGCGTGGGACCGGCACGTCCCAGCACCCCGTGAGGGGGCAGCTGCCCCAAGGCGGGTGTCGTGGGTGAGGGGGGACGGGTGTCAGGCTGCGGGTCCTCCAGAGGACGGGGGGGGGGGGCACGGCCACACAGCTGGAACGTGCACAGGGCCAGGAAACCCTTGTCCTGTCCCTCCCTGCCCTTGGGAAAAGCCCCCCCATCTCTCCTGTACCCCCCAGGCGCTGGAAGGGGCTCTGAGGTCTCCCCGGAGCCTTCCCTGCTCCAGGCTGAACCCCCCAACTCCCCCAGCCTGGCCCCATGGCAGAGGGGCTCCAGCCCTCGCAGCATCTCCAGGGCCTCCTCTGGCCTCGCTCCAACAGCTCCGTGTCCTCCTGCTGTTGGGGGTCCCGAGCTGGAGGCAGAACTGCAGGGGGGGTCTCCCCAGAGCGGAGCAGAGGGGCAGAATCCCCTCCCTCGCCCCCCTGCCCACGCTGCTCTGGATCCAGCCCAGGATCCGGTTGGTTTCTGGGCTCCAGCGCACACGGCCGGCTCCTGGCCAGCCCCTCGCCCCCAGCCCCCCAAGTCCTTCTCCCCAGGGCTGTTCCCGATCCATTCCCAGCCTGTCCCTGTGCTGGGATTGCCCTGAGCCCTGGGCAGGACCCTGCCCTTGGCCTGGCTGAACTCCGTGGGGTTGGCATGGTCCCACCTCTCCAGCCTGTCCCGGTCCCCCTGGATGCCATCCCTTCCCCCAGCCTGTCCCAGTCCCTCTGGATGCCATCCCCTCCCCCAGCCTGTCCCGGTCCCTCTGGATGCCATCCCTTCCCCCAGCCTGTCCCGGTCCCTCTGGATGCCATCCCTTCCCCCAGCCTGTCCGTGTCCCCATGGATGCCATCCCTTCCCCCAGCCTGTCCCGGTCCCTCTGGATGCCATCCCTGCCCCCAGCCTGTCCCGGTCCCTCTGGATGCCATCCCTGCCCCCAGCCTGTCCCGGTCCCTCTGGATGCCATCCCTTCCCCCAGCCTGTCCCGGTCCCTCTGGATGCCATCCCTGCCCCCAGCCTGTCCCGGTCCCTCTGGATGCCATCCCTTCCCCCAGTCTGTCCTGGTCCCTCTGGATGCCATCCCTGCCCCCAGCCTGTCCCGGTCCCTCTGGATGCCATCCCTTCCCCCCAGCCTGTCCCGGTCCCTCTGGATGCCATCCCTGCCCCCAGCCTGCCCAGACCCCCTGGATGCCATCCCCTCCCCCCAGCGTCCCCCCCCAGCTCGGGGTCATCAGCAGATTCCCGGGGGTCCCCCCGGTCCCACCGCCCGCGGCACCGACACCGGTGCCCTCGCGACCCGACCCACTCCTCACCCCCCCGCTCTCACGACTGGGGACTCCCCCCCCCAGCCTGGGGCTGCCCCTGACGCCCCCGGGGGGGGTGAGGATCCGGGGAAGCCCCCAGCCCGCGGCTGCTGCGGGAGAGGCACCGGCACGGGCTGTGCCCCGGGTGGGGGTCGGGGGTCCCGGTGCTGGGAGAGGCGGTGGGCGTTGAGCCCCCACCCCGTGTCCCACCGCGCCCGGCCAGCACCGCAGCCACCGCGAGCCCCGGCCCGCGCACGAGGGCACCCACAGGGGCGGGGGCTGGGGACGCTGCAGAGGGGCTCAGACGGGATGTGTGGGGCACACACGTGTAAGGGCACACACGTGTAGGGGCACACACACGTGTAGGGGCACACACACACGTGTAAGGGCACACACGTGTAGGGGCACACACACGCTGTGTAGGGGCACACACACACTGTGTAGGGGCACACACACTGTGTAAGGGCACACACACACACTGTGTAGGGGCACACACGCTGTGTAGGGGCACACACACACTGTGTAGGGGCACACACACGTGTAAGGGCACACACACACACTGTGTAGGGGCACACACACACGTGTAGGGGCACACACACACACTGTGTAGGGGCACACACACGTGTAAGGGCACACACACACGCTGTGTAGGGGCACACACACTGTGTAGGGGCACACACACACACTGTGTAGGGGCACACACACACTGTGTAGGGGCACACACACCGTGTAGGGGCACACACACACACTGTGTAGGGGCACACACGCTGTGTAGGGGCACACACACACTGTGTAGGGGCACACACACGCTGTGTAGGGGCACACACACACGCTGTGTAGGGGCACACACGCTGTGTAGGGGCACACACACACTGTGTAGGGGCACACACACACGCTGTGTAGGGGCACACACACTGTGTAGGGGCACACACACGCTGTGTAGGGGCACACACACACTGTGTAGGGGCACACACACACGCTGTGTAGGGGCACACACACACTGTGTAGGGGCACACACACACGTGTAAGGGCACACACACACACTGTGTAGGGGCACACACACACGCTGTGTAGGGGCACACACACGCTGTGTAGGGGCACACACACACTGTGTAGGGGCACACACACTGTGTAGGGGCACACACACGCTGTGTAGGGGCACACACGCTGTGTAGGGGCACACACACACGCTGTGTAGGGGCACACACACGCTGTGTAGGGGCACACACACACACTGTGCAGGGGCACACACACTGTGTAGGGGCACACACACACGTGTAAGGGCACACACACACACTGTGTACAGGCACACACACACTGTGTAAGGGCACACACACACACTGTGTAGGGGCACACACACTGTGTAGGGGCACAGACACGCTGTGTAGGGGCACAGACACACGTGTAGGGGCACACACACACTGTGTAGGGGCACACACGCTGTGTAGGGGCACACACACACACTGTGTAGGGGCACACACACACGTGTAGGGGCACACACACACACTGTGTAGGAGCACACACACACGCTGTGTAGGGGCACACACACTGTGTAGGGGCACACACACGCTGTGTAGGGGCACACACACGTGTAAGGGCACACACACACACTGTGTAGGAGCACACACACACGCTGTGTAGGGGCACACACACACGCTGTGTAGGGGCACACACGCTGTGTAGGGGCACACACACACACTGTGTAGGGGCACACACACGTGTAAGGGCACACACACACACTGTGTAGGGGCACACACACACTGTGTAGGGGCACACACACGTGTAAGGGCACACACACACACTGTGTAGGGGCACACACACACTGTGTAGGGGGACACACACACACTGTGTAGGGGCACACACACACTGTGTAGGGGCACACACACACCGTGTAGGGGCACACACACACGCTGTGTAGGGGCACACACGCTGTGTAGGGGCACACACACACTGTGTAGGGGCACACACACGCTGTGTAGGGGCACACACACACACTGTGTATGGGCACACACACGCTGTGTAGGGGCACACACACGCTGTGTAGGGGCACACACACACGCTGTGTAGGGGCACACACACTGTGTAGGGGCACACACACGCTGTGTAGGGGCACACACGCTGTGTAGGGGCACACACACACTGTGTAGGGGCACACACGCTGTGTAGGGGCACACACACACGTGTAAGGGCACACACACACACTGTGTAGGGGCACACACACACACTGTGTAGGGGCACACACACGCTGTGCAGGGGCACACACACACGCTGTGCAGGGGCACACACACACTGTGTAGGGGCACACACACACGTGTAAGGGCACACACACACACTGTGTAAGGGCACACACACACACTGTGTAGGGGCACACACACACGCTGTGTAGGGGCACACACACTGTGTAGGGGCACAGACGCTGTGTAGGGGCACAGACGCTGTGTAGGGGCACACACACGCTGTGTAGGGGCACACACACGCTGTGTAGGGGCACACACGCTGTGTAGGGGCACACACACACACTGTGTAGGGGCACACACACTGTGTAAGGGCACACACACACACTGTGTAAGGGCACACACACACACTGTGTAGGGGCACACACACACGCTGTGTAAGGGCACACACACACGCTGTGTAGGGGCACACACACGCTGTGTAGGGGCACACACACTGTGTAAGGGCACACACACACACTGTGTAGGGGCACACACACGCTGTGTAGGGGCACACACACGCTGTGTAGGGGCACACACACGCTGTGTAAGGGCACACACACACACTGTGTAGGGGCACACACACTGTGTAGGGGCACACACACACTGTGTAGGGGCACACACACACGTGTAAGGGCACACACACACACTGTGTAAGGGCACACACACACACTGTGTAGGGGCACACACACACGCTGTGTAGGGGCACACACACGCTGTGTAAGGGCACACACACACACTGTGTAAGGGCACACACACACACTGTGTAGGGGCACACACACACGCTGTGTAGGGGCACACACACACGCTGTGTAGGGGCCCACACACTGTGTAGGGGCACAGACACGCTGTGTAGGGGCACAGACACTGTGTAGGGGCACACACACACACACTGTGTAGGGGCACACACACACGCTGTGTAGGGGCACACACACACTGTGTAGGGGCACACACACACGTGTAGGGGCACACACACACGCTGTGTAGGGGCACACACGCTGTGTAAGGGCACACACGCTGTGTAGGGGCACACACACACTGTGTAGGGGCACACACACACGCTGTGTAGGGGCACACACGCTGTGTAAGGGCACACACACACACTGTGTAAGGGCACACACACACACTGTGTAGGGGCACACACACACGCTGTGTAAGGGCACACACACACGCTGTGTAGGGGCACACACACACACTGTGTAGGGGCACACACGCTGTGTAGGGGCACACACACACGCTGTGTAGGGGCACACACACTGTGTAGGGGCACACACACGCTGTGTAGGGGCACACACACTGTGTAGGGGCACACACACACGCTGTGTAGGGGCACACACGCTGTGTAGGGGCACACACACACTGTGTAGGGGCACACACACACGCTGTGTAGGGGCACACACGCTGTGTAAGGGCACACACACACATGTAGGGGCACACACACACGCCGTGTAGGGGCACACACACACGCCGTGTAGGGGCACACACACACACTGTGTAGGGGCACACACACACATGTAGGGGCACACACACACGCCGTGTAGGGGCACACACACACGCCGTGTAGGGGCACACACACGCCGTGTAGGGGCACACACGCTGTGTAGGGGCACACACACACGCTGTGTAGGGGCACACACACACGCTGTGTAGGGGCACACACGCTGTGTAGGGGCACACACACACGCTGTGTAGGGGCACACACACACGTGTAGGGGCACACACACGCTGTGTAGGGGCACACACACACGCTGTGTAGGGGCACACACACACGCTGTGCAGGGGCACACACGCTGTGTAGGGGCACACACACACTGTGTAGGGGCACACACACACGCTGTGTAGGGGCACACACACACGCTGTGTAGGGGCACACACACTGTGTAGGGGCACACGCACACTGTGTAGGGGCACACGCACGCTGTGTAGGGACACACACACTGTGTAGGGGCACACACACATGTAGGGGCACACACACACACTGTGTAGGGGCACACACACATGTAGGGGCACACACACACGTGTAGGGGCACACACACACACTGTGTAGGGGCACACACGCTGTGTAGGGGCACACACACACTGTGTACGGGCACACACACTGTGTAGGGGCACACACACTGTGTAGGGGCACACACACGCTGTGTAGGGGCAATAGACACGCTGTGTAGGGGCACACACACACTGTGTAGGGGCACACACACACGCTGTGTAGGGGCACACACACACACTGTGTAGGGGCACACACGCTGTGTAGGGGCACACACACACTGTGTAGGGGCACACACACGTGTAAGGGCACACACACACACTGTGTAGGGGCACACACACACGTGTAGGGGCACACACACACACTGTGTAGGGGCACACACACGTGTAAGGGCACACACACACACTGTGTAGGGGCACACACACACTGTGTAGGGGCACACACACCGTGTAGGGGCACACACGCTGTGTAGGGGCACACACACACTGTGTAGGGGCACACACACGCTGTGTAGGGGCACACACACACTGTGTAGGGGCACACACACACGCTGTGTAGGGGCACACACACTGTGTAGGGGCACACACACGCTGTGTAGGGGCACACACACACTGTGTAGGGGCACACACACACGCTGTGTAGGGGCACACACACACTGTGTAGGGGCACACACACACGCTGTGTAGGGGCACACACGCTGTGTAGGGGCACACACACACTGTGTAGGGGCACACACACTGTGTAGGGGCACACACACGCTGTGTAGGGGCACACACACGCAGTGCACAAGTCCATATATACTGTGTAGGCACCGTACGTTGTGTACGTACCCACATCTGCTGTGTAGGGCCCGTGGGTGCTGTGTAGGGCCGTGGGTGCTGTGTGGGGCCGTGGGTGCTGTGTGGGCCCGTGGGTGCTGTGTAGGGCCCGTGGGTGCTGTGTGGGGCCCGTGGGTGCTGTGTGGGGCCGTGGGTGCTGTGTAGAGCCGTGGGTGCTGTGTAGGGCCGTGGGTGCTGTGTGGGGCCCGTGGGTGCTGTGTGGGGCCGTGGGTGCTGTGTGGGCCCGTGGGTGCTGTGTAGGGCCGTGGGTGCTGTGTGGGGCCCGTGGGTGCTGTGTAGAGCCGTGGGTGCTGTGTTGGTCCGTGGGTGCTGTGTAGGGCCGTGGGTGCTGTGTGGGCCCGTGGGTGCTGTGTAGAGCCGTGGGTGCTGTGTAGGGCCCGTGGGTGCTGTGTAGGGCCGTGGGTGCTGTGTGGGGCCCTGGGTGCTTTGTGGGGCCCGCGGGTGCTGTGTGGGGCCTGTGGGTGCTGTGTGGGCCCGCGGGTGCTGTGTGGGCCCGCGGGTGCTGTGTGGGGCCGTGGGTGCTGTGTAGGGCCCGTGGGTGCTGTGTAGGGCCGTGGGTGCTGTGTGGGGCCCTGGGTGCTTTGTGGGGCCCGCGGGTGCTGTGTGGGGCCCGCGGGTTGCTGTGTGGGGCCCCAGGCGTTGTGCAAGGGCTCGTATCTGCTGAGTAGGGCCCGTGGGGCAGCAGCACATCCGCCCAGGGCTCAGCCGGCTGTTTCGGGGGGCCGTTGCGCAGCCGTTCTGCCCCCCCGTTGCCGCCGTGACCTCCCTGCCCGGCCCCACTCGTGGGGGCGCAGGCAGCGGCCGGGGGGGCGGGGAGCCAGACCCTTGTCACCACTCCTGAAACTGGGGGGTGGGGGGTCCCCAGCTCACCCCCAGCAGCTCCTCCCCCCTGCCTCCCCCTCCTCACCCCCATCTCCCCTCCTCCCCCCTGCCTCCCCCTCCTCACCCCATCTCCCCTCCTCACCCCCTGCCTCCCCCTCCTCACCATCTCCCCTCCTCACCCCCATCTCCCCTCCTCACCCCCTGCCTCCCCCTCCTCACCATCTCCCCTCCTCACCCCCATCTCCCCTCCTCACCCCCTGCCTCCCCCTCCTCACCATTTCCCCTCCTCACCCCATCTCCCCCCCCCCCCCGCCTCCCCCTCCTCACCCCATCTCCCCTCCTCACCCCCTGCCTCCCCCTCCTCACCCCATCTCCCCCCCTCCCCCCTGCCTCCCCCTCCTCCCCCCTGCCTCCCCCTCCTCACCCCCTGCCTCCCCCTCCTCACCCCATCTCCCCCCCTCCCCCCTCCCCCCACCCCTCCCAGTGACCCCACTCCATCCCCCCCGTTTCTTCCACCCCCATCCCCCTGCCGCCCCCCCGCCCCTCCAGCCCCTCCCAACCCCCCTGCCCGCAGCGTCACACACCGGCTGACGTGGGGCCCGGGGGGGGGGGCCCGGGGGGGGGCCCGGCCTGGCGTCACCCGCTTCTGCTTTCCTGGGCGGGCGCCGGCCCCCCCGGGGTGTTTCCATTGCGACACCCGCGCCCTTCGGCTGCCCCGGCCGTGCCCAAGGCCTCAGCCGGGTGCTGAGCCCCACGGCTGGGTGCCAAACCCCTCGGCTGGGTGCCAAGCCCCATGGCTGGGTGCTGAGCCCCATGGCCGGGTGCCGAGCCCCATGGCTGGGTGCCAAACCCCTCAGCTGGGTGCCAAGCCCCATGGCTGGGTGCTGAGCCCCACGGCCAGGTGCCGAGCCCCATGGCTGGGTGGTGAGCCCCATGGCCAGGTGCCAAGCCCCATGGCTGGGTGCCAAAGGCCTCAGCTGGGTGCCAAGCCCCATGGCTGGGTGCCAAACCCCTCAGCTGGGTGCCAAGCCCCATGGCTGGGTGCTGAGCCCCACGGCCAGGTGCCGAGCCCCATGGCTGGGTGGTGAGCCCCATGGCCAGGTGCCAAGCCCCATGGCTGGGTGCCAAAGGCCTCAGCTGGGTGCCAAGCCCCATGGCTGGGTGCCAAACCCCTCAGCTGGGTGCCAAGCCCCATGGCTGGGTGCTGAGCCCCACGGCCAGGTGCCGAGCCCCATGGCTGGGTGGTGAGCCCCATGGCCAGGTGCCAAGCCCCATGGCTGGGTGCCAAAGGCCTCAGCTGGGTGCCAAGCCCCATGGCTGGGTGCTGAGCCCCACGGCCGGGTGCCGAGCCCCATGGCTGGGTGGTGAGCCCCATGGCTGGGTGCCAAAGGCCTCAGCTGGGTGCCAAGCCCCATGGCTGGGTGCTGAGCCCCACGGCCAGGTGCCGAGCCCCATGGCTGGGTGGTGAGCCCCATGGCCAGGTGCCGAGCCCCATGGCTGGGTGCCAAACCCCTCAGCTGGGTGCCAAGCCCCATGGCCGGGTGCCGAGCCCCATGGCCGGGTGCCAAACCCCTCAGCTGGGTGCCAAGCCCCATGGCTGGGTGCTGAGCCCCACGGCCGGGTGCCGAGCCCCATGGCTGGGTGCCAAACCCCTCAGCTGGGTGCCAAGCCCCATGGCCGGGTGCTGAGCCCCATGGCCGGGTGCCGAGCCCCATGGCTGGGTGCCAAAGGCCTCAGCTGGGTGCCGAGCCCCATGGCCGGGTGCCGAGCCCCAAAAGAGAGTGCTGAGCCCCACAGATGGATACTGAACCCCACGACTGGGTGCTGAACCCCATAGCTGGCTGCTGAGCCCCAGAAGTGGGTGCTGAGCCCCACAGTTGGATACCAGACCCCGTGGCTGGGTGCTGAGCCCCACGGCTGGGTGCTGAGCCCCACAAGTGGGTGCCGAGCCCCACGGCCGGGTGCTCAATGAGCCCCCCTACCCACCCCAGCCCCCCGGCAGCGCGTGCTCCGGGTGCCTCTCCCGGTGCCGGCAGGGTGCCAGCACCCTTCCCTGGGTGCCGGGGCGCTGCCGCCCCCCCGGTGCCAGCGCGGCGCGAGGGGACACGTGGCAGCGGTGGCGTCGGGGCCATGTGAGCGGGGCCGGGGGGGCACAGGCCGCTGCTCCGAGCCAGAGCGGGACACGGGGCGCTGGGAAGCCCTTTCCCCCCCCGCTCGCCTCGCCCCGGCACCCACGCGTGGGGTGACGCGCAGCAAGGCCGGGCTGGCCCCCCCCGAGCCACCGGCCACGGGCCACTGACCCCCGCGTGCGTCGGCGGGGCCCGGCTGCGTCGGGCCGCTTTGCTCTGGGGCTGGGATGACCTTTCGGGTGGGACACGGCCCCCCCAGCACCCCCGCCCCCCCCCGCCCGCGGATATAACCCCCGGCTGCCACCCAGCTCCCGGAGGGTCCCGGCCCCCGCAGGGTCCAGCCAGCGCCCACGGTGCCAGCTCCCGCGGGACACAGGTGAGTCCCTGCGGCGCGGGGGGGCTGCACCCCCGCTTGGGGGGCCTGGGCTGTGGGGCACCCCCTGCCCCAGCCTCTGGCTCAGCAGCACGGGAGCCCCAGCACCCTGCACCCTGCACCCCACTCCCTGCACCCCACACCCTGCACCCCACACCCTGCACCCCGACTCTCTGCACCCCACACCCCTGCACCCCACACCCTGCACCCCACATCCCTGCACCCCATACCCTGCACCCCACAATCTGCATCCCTGCGCTCCTTCACTCTGCACCCCACACCCCTGCACCCCACACCCTGCACCCCACATCCCTGCACCCTGCACCCTGACTCTCTGCACCCCACACCCTATACCCTGCATCCCTGCACCCCACACCCCTGCACCCCACACCCTGCACCCCACATCCCTGCACCCCATACCCTGCACCCCACAATCTGCATCCCTGCGCTCCTTCACTCTGCACCCCACACCCTGCACCCCACACCCTGCACCCCACTCCCTCACCCCACACCCTGCATCCCTGCACCCCGCATCCCTGCACCCTGACTCTCTGCACCCCGCACCCTGCACCCCTGCACCCTGCACCCTGCACCCCATAGCCTGCACCCCTGCACCCTGCACCCCACACCCTGCACCCCTGCACCCTGCACCCTGCACCCCATACCCTGCATCCCTGCACCCCACACCCTGCACCCCTGCACCCTGCACCCTGCACCCCATAGCCTGCATCCCGCACCCCATGTCCTACGTCCTGCACCCCACACCCCTGAACCCTGACTCTCTGCACCCCACACCCCTGCACCCTACACCCTGCATCGCTGCACCCTGCATCCCACACCCTGCACCCTGACTCTCTGCACCCCACACCCTGCACCCTGCACCCCATACACTGCACCCTGCATTCCTGCACCCCTGCACCCCACACCCTACATCCTGCAGCCCTGTACCCTGCACCCCACACCCCTGCAACCTGACTCCCTGCACCCCAACACCCCACACCCGGTGCCTGTGTACCCTGCACTTTGCCCCCCGGCTGCCTGCACCCTGCACCCCACACCCTGCACCCCAGCACCCCTACACACCTCATGCATCCCTGCACCTCACCCTGCCCCCCACCGCCCCTGCACCCCACTCTGCACCCCAAAATCCTGCACACACCCCCTGCAGCCCTGCACCTCACCCTGCCCCCCACCGCCCCTGCACCCCACTCTGCACCCCAAAATCCTGCACACACCCCCTGCAGCCCGACACCTCACCCTGCACCCCACAACCCTGCACACCCCCACTCTGCACCCCAAAATCCTGCACACACCCCCTGCAGCCCGACACCTCACCCTGCACCCCACAACCCTGCACACCCCCACTCTGCACCCCAAAATCCTGCACACACCCCCTGCAGCCCTGCACCTCACCCTGCACCCCACAACCCTGCACCCCCCCACTCTGCACCCCAAAATCCTGCACACACCCCCTGCAGCCCAGCACCTCACCCTGCCCCCCACCGCCCCTGCACCCCACTCTGCACCCCAAAATCCTGCACAGACCCCCTGCAGCCCAGCACCTCACCCTGCACCCCACAACCCCGCACCCCACTCTGCACCCCAAAATCCTGCACAGACCCCCTGCAGCCCAGCACCTCACCCTGCACCCCACAACCCCGCACCCCACTCTGCACCCCAAAATCCTGCACACCCCCCCTGCAGCCCTGCACCTCACCCTGCACCCCACAACCCTGCACCCCACACTGCACCCCAAAATCCTGCACACACCCCCTGCAGCCCTGCACCTCACCCTGCACCCCACAACCCTGCACCCCCCCACCCTACACCCACGCACCCCACATTGCACCTCTGCACCCCACACCCCCTGCACCCCACTCTGCACCCCAAAATCCTGCACACACCCCCTGCAGCCCAGCACCTCACCCTGCACCCCACAACCCTGCATCCCCCCCCACCTGGCCCCCCTGCACCCCACCCTGCACCCCCCCACCCTGCACCCCAAAATCCTGCACCCACACACACCTTGCACCCCACACTGAACCCCTGCACCCCCCACCCTACACCAAAGCCCCCCACTCCCCTGGGCAGTGCTGCGGCCCCCCGCCCCCCCCCCAGGCTGCACCCTATGGCCTCCCCCGCACCCACCGCTCCAACCCCAACACCCTCAACGTTTGGGGGGTCCCCATTCACCCTGTCAAGACCTGCCAAGGCAGCTCCCGCCTCAGCCTGGCAGCGGGAGGGCTGGGGGGGGTCGGGCCCCCCCAGGGGTGCTCGGGCCCCCATCCTGCCACCGTCCCTCCCCAGGGATGGGCCCGAGGATGCTGAGGCTCGGCCTGCTGGGCTGCCTGCTGCTCGTCCCCTGCCTGCACGGTGAGTGCCGGGGGTGGGGGGCCACACCGCGGTGCCCCCCAGTTCCTCCCCACCGCCTGACCCCCCCCACCCCACAGGGCAGGAGCCGGGTGCCTGCGCCTGGGGCTGGGTGCCCTTCAAGGACGGGTGCTACGGCTTCTTCTCCCGGGAGCTGAGCTGGAGAAGGGCGGAGGTGAGGGGCTGGGGGGGCTGGGGGGCGGGGGGGGACACCCTCTCCACCCCCACGGGCACAGCGTCCTGCCAGGGCGGGTGCCACCCGGGATGGGGACGGAGGAGGTGCCGGGTGGCACCGCGGCGGCCCTGTGCCGAGGGGGAGCGTCCGGCGGTGCCGGCGCCGGTGCCACCGTCGTCCCTGGTGGAGCCGGGGATCGGGGGCCGGGGGTGGGGAGCAGGTTTGGGGGCTGGGACCGGGGGTTGGGATCTGGAATCCCAACAGGGGTTGGCACTGGGGAGCAGAGTTGGGGGCTGGGAGCAGGGGCTGGAGCTGGGGGCAGGGATGAGGGGTTGGGGTTGGGGACCAGGTTTGGGGTCTCGGATCGTGGGTTGGGATCAGGGACCAGGGCCTGGGGACCAGGGTCGGGCACCACCATCTGGGGGTTGGCACTGGGGACCAGGTTTGGGGTCTGGGACCAGGGACTGGGACCAGGGACTGGAGCTGGGGTCAGGGATGAGGGTTTGGGGTTGGGGACCAGTTTGGGGTCTGGGACCAGGGGATGGGATTGGGCATCGGGAGCTGGGGACTGGGGCTGGGGTCAGGGATTGGTGACCAAGGGTTGGGGGTCAGCTTTGGGGTCTGGGACCAGGGGTTGGAATAAGGGAGCAGCGGTTGGGGTCTGGGACCAGGTTTGGGGTCGGGGACGAGGGGCTGGGGACCAGGAATCAGGTACCAGGGCGTGGGGGGCAGGCGTTGGGGTCTGGGGTCAGGGATGGGCTCAGGGACCAGGGGTTGGGGTCAGGGATCAGTGATTAGGGCTGGGGACCCGGGGTTGGGTTGGGGTCAGGGCCCAGGGGTTGGGGAGCAGGGGTGGGCTGGGGTCCGGTGTCACCCTCCCGCCCCGCCGCAGGCCTTCTGCCAGCGCTTCGGCGCGGGCACCCACCTGGCCTCGGTGCACAGCGCGGAGGAGCACCGGGCCATCGCCGCCCTGCTGTCCCCCGGCCCCGGCGAGGACAGCGAGGAGGGGGACGAGGGCGTCTGGATCGGCCTCCACCGTCCCCCGGGGGTGAGTGCGGCCCCGGGGCAGAGCCCAACCCCCCCGGGACCCCGGAGACCCTCTCCCGGCAGCCCCGCGCCGGGCGGGCGGCCCCAAGCAGGGGTCACAGGGCCACCCCGCGTGCCCCCCGCAGAGCCGCCGCTGGCAGTGGTCCGACAGCTCGGCCATGGACTACGGCTCCTGGCACCGGCAGCCGGGCCCCCGGAGGAGAGCGTGCGCCGCGCTGCAGGACACGGGCGGTGAGCACGGCCGCACCGGGACACGGCCACCCAGGGCCCGGCCACCAGGACCCCCAGCCACTGCCATCCCTGGCCACCAGCATCCCTGGCCATCAGGGTCCCCGGCCACCAGGACCCCCAGCCACTGCCATCCCTGGCCACCAGGGTCCCCGGCCACCAGCATCCCCGGCCACCAGCATCCCCAGACACCAGGGTCCCCGGCCACCAGGACCCCCAGCCACTGCCATCCCTGGCCACCAGGGTCCCTGGCCACCAGGACCCCTGGCCGCTGCCATCCCTGGCCACCAGGGTCCCTGGCCACCAGGACCCCTGGCCGCTGCCATCCCTGGCCATCAGGGTCCCTGGCCACCAGGACCCCTGGCCGCTGCCATCCCTGGCCACCTGCACTGCTAGCCATCAGGGTCCCCGGCCACTGGCATCCCAGCCACTGGCATCTCTGACCACCAAGACCCCTGGCCACAGCCATCCCCGGCCACTGGCATCCCCAGCCACCAGCACTGCTGGCCATCAGGGTCCCCGGCCACCAGGACCCCTGGCCACTGCCATCCCTGGCCACCAGGACTCCTGGCCATCAGGGTCCCTGGCCACCAGGACCCCTGGCCGCTGCCATCCCTGGCCACCAGGACTCCTGGCCATCAGGGTCCCCGGCCACCAGCATCCCCAGGGCTAGCCACCACGTTCACACACACACACAGGCACGCGCACACACACGCACACATACGGGCATGGGCACACACACACACGTGCGCACACACACACATGGGCACACGCACACACGCACACACGTGCTCCGCAGGGGAACCTGTAGCCTGTGCACACGCAGGGACACGCTGCACACACACACGCACACACGCGTTGCACACACGTGTTGCACACACGTGCACAGACACGCACGGCCACACGCACGCCCCACGTGCACGGCTGGGCCGGGGGGGGGTCCCGGGTCGGGGGGGGTGGGGCTGACGCCCCCGTTTTTCCCTTCCAGATGCCACGACGTGGTACCGCGACGCCTGCACCGACAGAAAACCCTTCGTCTGCAAGTCCAGCGCCTAGAGCCACGCGCCGACCCCCGGCTGCGCCCCCCCCCCGCCCCCAACCCCCCTGACCCCCCCCCGCCACCCCGGCCACCGGCCACAGTAAAGGTCCTCGAGCCCAGCCCGGCCTGCGCATCCTTCACCCCCCGCCGCGGGGTCTCGCTGCCGGGACTGGGGGCCCACCCCACGGCGCCATGGGGCTGGGACACCCCCGGGCCCACCTGGCCACCAACCACCACGGGGTGTGGGGATGGGGACAGGGACCGGGATGGGGACGGAGCAGGGACACTGCCACCCCCCATGGGACCCCCGCAGCCCCCAGGGACCCACACGGCCTCTGGGAGACACCCCCCCGCCCCATGTGGGACCCCCGTGGCCCCTGTGGGATCCCCCCCAGCCCGTGGGGAAGCCCAGTGCCCCACAGGACCCCTATGGCCCCACTGGGACCTCCACGGGCTCCAGCGACAGCCCCCCACGACACCCCAGACTCCCCGTGCCCCCAGGGGACCCCTGTGCCCCCAGGACTGGTCTCTCCCACAGCAGTGGGGCAGCCCCATGCCGGTGGCTGCCTGTGTCCCCCGTGTGCCCATGCCCTGCCAGTGTGTCCTTGGCCCCCTGTCCCCATGGCCCCCCGTCCCCCTGTCCCCATGGCCCCCTGTCCCCATGGCCCCCTGTCCACTGTCCCCGTGCCCCACATCCTCATGTCCCCATGGCCCCCTGTCCCCCTGTCCCCATGGCCCCCCTGTCCATTGTCCCCCTGCCCCCCCTCCTCGTGTCCCCCTGTCCCCATGACCCCCTGTCCCCCTGTCCACTGTCCCCGTGCCCCACATCCTCGTGGCCCCATGGCCCCCTGTCCACTGTCCCCATGCCCCCCATCCACGTGTCCCCCTGGCCCCCTGGCCCCCTGTCCACTGTCCCCGTGCCCCCTGTCCCCCTGTCCACTGTCCCTCTGTCCCCATGGCCCCCTGTCCACTGTCCCCATGCCCCCCGTCCTCGTGTCCCCGTCCCCCTGTCCACTGTCCCCCCTGGCCCCCATCCTCGTGTCCCCCTGTCCCCCTGTCCCCATGGCCCCCTGTCCACTGTCCCCGTGCCCCCCATCCTCATGTCCCCCTGTCCCCCTGTCCACTGTCCCCCTGTCCACTGTCCCCGTGCCCCCCATCCTTGTGTCCCCCCGTACCCCTGTCTCCCTGTCCACTGTCCCCGTGCCCCCCATCCTCGTGTCCCCCTGTCCCCGTGGCTCCCTGTCCCCCTGTCCACTGTCCCCGTGCCCCCCTCCTCCCTGTCCCCCTGTCTCCCTGTCCCCCTGTCCACCGTCCCCAGTGCCCCCCCTCCTCGTGTCCCCATAGCCCCCTTGTCCCCATGGCCCCCTGTAACCCTGTCCACTGTCCCCGTGCCCCCCGTCCTTGTGTCCCCTGTCCCCCTGTGCACTGTCCCCGTGTCCCCCCTCCTCGTGTCCCTCTGTCCTCTGTCCCCTGCCCATTGTCCCCGTGCCCCCCCGTCCTCGTGTCCCCGGGTGCCCAGCGCAGATTGTTGTACTGTTGCCATGGTAACGGGAGGACGCAGAGCCCGGCCAGAGCTCAGCATCGCTCAGGGTAAGGGGCCCCCGCGCAGCCCCCCGGGACCCCCACCCGGGTGGCTGCAGCCATGGGGGGGTCTATGGGGGGGCTGGGACTGGGCCACCGGGGGGGTCCCAGGGGCTGCAGCAGCCATCGGGGGGGTGTGTGTCTAGGGGGGGCTGGGACTGGGTCCCGGGGGTGCCAGAGGCTGCAACTTTGGGGGCCTGGGGACTGCAGCTATGGTGGGGGGGGGGGCTAATGGGGGGCTGGGACTGGGACCCTGGGGTCCCAAGGTCTATGGGGGGCTGTGGGGCTGTATACATGGGGTGTCTGGGGCAGGGGGGGGGCACCCCAGGGGCCGGGGGCTGCATGCCTGGGGGGCTGGGACCCGACCCCTGGGGCACTGGGGGCTGTGTCCATGGGGTGCCTGCGGGGGGGGGGTGGGTGGGGGGGTTGTCACCCCTACGGTGCTGCCCCCTCCCCCGTTTCAGTCACAGGGGGCTGGGGAAAGCCCCCCAAGATGCCAGAGCTGCCCCCCTGCAGGGGATGACGGGGCATGGGGGGCACAGAGACCCGTGAGGGGGGTCCCTGGCACCAGTCGGGGGGGGGCCGGGGGGCTGAGGGTCCGTGGCCCCCCCCCGCAGGTCTCCCCATGTCGGCCGACTCGTGGGTGGGCAACTGGCGCCCCCACCGCCCCCCGGGCGCCCATCGCCGCCCTCTACGGCAAGCCCCGGGCCCAAGTACGGGCTCCCCCACCAACGTCGGTGAGTCTGGGCCAGGGGGGCTCGGGGGGAGGGTCCGGTGGGCAGCCGGGGGTCCCACCGCCCACTGACCACCCTGCCCACCCAGGTTTCCATCTGCACGACCCCTCCCGCGTCCGCGCCCCGGCTTACAGCTTCGGGGTGCGCACGGGGGGGGCAGCAGGAGGAGCGCTCCCCCGGGCCCCAGTACCTGCCCCCCCCCGGGACCACCGCCAGGGGCCAGGACGGGACCCCCGCCTTCTCCATCCACGGCCGACCCCGCGACCTGCCGCCCACCCGCACCCCCGGCCAGGTGAGGAGGGGGCTGACAGCCCTGGGGGGGGGGCAGCAGGGCTGGAACCCCCCCCCAGCTGTGCCCACGGACCCCCCCCGGCTCCCCCCAGGGTGCTACTCCCCGGAGAGGGCCGGGAGGTTGGCCTTTCCCTCGGCACCCGCCTGCTCCTGCGCTCCCGCACCAGGCAGGGCTCTGCCCCACAGACACCGGGTAGGAGAGGGGGGGCCGGGATGGGCCCCCCCAGCATCGGCCCCTGGGCCTGGGACCCTCAGCACCCCCCAGGATGGGCCCCCCAGCATCGCCCCCTGGGATGGGATGGGCCCCCCAGTATCGCCCCCTGGGATGGGATGGGCCCCCCAGTATCGCCTCCGGGATGAGATGGGACCCCCAGCATCCCCCTGGGATGGGATGGGACCCCCCCAGCATCGCCCCTGGGCCTGGGACCCTCAGCCCCCCAGGATGGGGCCCCCCAGTATCACCCCCAGGATGGGATGGGACCCCCAGCATCGTCCCCAGGATGGGCCCCCCCAGCATCGCCTCCGGGATGAGATGGGACCCCCAGCATCCCCCCTGGGATGGGACCCCCCCCAGCATCCCCCCTGGGCCTGGGACCCTCAGCACCCCCGGGATGGGTCCCCTCAGCATCGTCCCCAGGATGGGATGGGAACCCCCAGCATTGCCCCTGGGCCTGGGACCCTCAGCATCACCCCCGAGATGGGATGGGGACCCCCCAGCATCGTCCCCAGGATGGGCCCCCCAGCATCACCTCCGGGATGAGATGGGACCCCCAGCATCCCCCCTGGATGGGATGGGACCCCCCCAGCATCGCCCCTGGGCCTGGGACCCTCAGCACCCTCAGGATGGGCCCCCCAGCATCACCCCCGGGGATGGGATGGGACCCCCAGCATCCCCCCTGGGATGGGATGGGACCCCCCAGCATCACCCCTGGGCCTGGGACCCTCAGCACCCCCCAGGATGGGCTCCCCCAGCATGGGACTCCCCCAGCATCCCCCCGGGATGGGATGGGACCCCAGCATTGTCCCCGGGATGGGATGGGACCCCCCCCAGCATCCCCCTGGGATGGGATGGGACCCCCCAGCATTGTCCCCGGGATGGGATGGGCACACACATCCCCAGGATGGGACCCCCAGCATCACCCCCGGGATGAGATGGGACCCCCAGCATCCCCCCTGGGTCAGGATGGGCACCCACACCCCCAGGGTTGAGCCCCCCCCCATCACCCTGGGCTGGGACCCCCATCATCCCCAGAATGAGCCCCCCCACCCCTTCATCCCTGGCTTGGGACCTCCCAGCATCACCCTGGGTCAGGATGGGCCCCCCCCCATCCCCGGGCCTGGGCCCCCCATTATCCCCAAGCTGGCATCATCCCTAGTGTGCCCCACCCCCCCCCCCATCCCTGGGCTGGGACCCCCATCATCCCAGGCTGAGCCCTCCCTTCCCAGCCCGCTCACCCCCCCCGCCCCCCCCCGAGCCGGGCTGAGCCCCCCCCTCCCCCCAGGCCCCGCCGCCTACCAGCTGCCCCCCATGCTGGGGCCCGGGGTGGTGGGCAGGAGCTCGGCCCCACCTTCTCCATCCTGGGCCGCCCCAGCCTCGGCGCCTTCTCCCAGGACCTCTGCAAGGTGAGGGGGGGGCTCCGAGGGGGGGCCGGGGGGGGGCCGGGGGGCCGGCAATCACCCCTCCCCGCTCCCCCAGACGCCGGGCCCCTGCGGTTATGGGGCGGTGGACACCGACGCGACGTCTACAAGCCGCGGGCGCCCCGGTACAGCATCCCGGCCCGCCGCGCCCCCCCCGCGGGCGGCGGCCCCCAGCCCGGCCCCGGCGCCTACAGCCCGCAGGAGGTGAGGGGGGGCCGGGGGGGTGGGGGGGGGTCCCCCGAGACCCCCGACCCTCACGGCCGCCGTGTCGCCCACCCAGCAGGGCCGGCGGCGGGGGGTGACCTTCGGGATCCGGCACTCGCAGTACCTGGTTCCGCTCATCGGGGATGTGCACGACTGAAGGGGGGTCCGGGGGGGTCCCGGGGGGGGGCGCGGGCGATGGAGCCCACCGTGCCAAAAGACGGAGGATGCCTTCAGCCACTCGCTCTCCTCGTGTCCAGCCCTGCGCCCCCCCCCCGGCTCTGCCCTGCGTTGGGCAGCACCCCCAGACCCCGCAGCCAGCCCGGGGGGGGTCCGGGGGGCACTGCGACCCCCCCGCAGCTGCCCCTTTCCCAGCCTCTCCCTGGGGCCCCCCCGCTGCCACCCGGGCCCAGCTCTGGCCATGGGTCCCCATGGCAGGCACTCGCCCCCCCCCCCCGGTGGCACCAGAGTCCCCGGTGGGTGCCCACCCGGCCCCCTGCCCCCCCCACCGGGGCCACCCCAGTGGTTGGGGGGCACGTGGCCAACCTCCCTCCCCCACGCGGGACATCAGGTGTGGGGTGGCACTGGGGGCAGCCGCCGGGGGGGGCACTCATCAGCAAAGCTGTGGGACACCCCCCCCGTGCCGGGGGGGCCGGGGGGCTACACACACCGTGGGTGCCATGGGCATCACGGGTGCTGCATGTGCCGTGGGTGCTGTGGGTGCCGTGGGCCATGGGTGCTGTGGGTGCTGTGGGTGCCATGAGTCCCGTGGGTGCCGTGGGCCATGGGTGCTGTGGGTGCCGTGGGTACTGCACATGCCAAGGGTGCCGTGGGTGCTGTGGGTGCCATGAGTCCCGTGGGTGCCGTGGGTGCTGCACATGCCGTGGGTGCCGTGGGGTGCTTTGGGTGCCGTGAGTCCTCTGGGTGCTGTGGACACCATGGGAGCTGTGGGTGCTGTGGGTTCTCTGGGTGCTGTGGGTGCTGTACATGGGTGCCATGAGTCCCGTGGGTGCTGCGGACACCGTGGGAGCTGTGGGTGCTGTGGGTGCCGTGGGTGCTGCACATGCCATGGGTGCCATGGGTGCTGCAGATACCGTGGGAGCTGTGGGTGCTGTGGGTGCTGTACATGGGTGCCATGAGTCCTGTGGGTGCTGCGGATACCGTGGGTGCTGTGGGTGCTGCGGGAGCTGTGGGTGCTGCACATGCTGTGGGTGCTGTGGGTTCTCTGGTTGCTGTGGGGGCTGTGGGTGCTGCAGGAGCTGTGGGTGCTGTGGGTGCCACAGCACCTGTGGGTGCTGCACATGCGATGGGTGCCGTGGGTGCCACGGATGCCGTGGGAGCTGTGGGTGCCGTGGGTCCTGTGGATGCCGTGGGAGCTGTGGGTGCCACATGTACCATGGTGCCAACGGGTGCCGTGGGTACTGTGGGTGCTGTACATGGGTGTCATGAGTCCCGTGGGTGCCGTGGGTCCTGTGGGCTCTCTGGGTGCTGCGGATGCCATGGGAGCTGTGGGTGCTGCACATACCATGGGTGCTGTGGGTCCTGTGGATGCCGTGGGTGCTGTGGGTTCTCTGGGTCCCGTGGGTCCCGCGGGTGCCGTGTGGGGGTGCCCACACCCGTATGTGTCCCTGTCGGGGGTGTCAGGGGTGTCAGCGCAGAGCCCTCGGGCACGGCCCGGGGGTGTCCCACGAGGACCCACCCCCACCCACGCACCCACCGCTCCCGGCCCCGCCCGGCCCGGCCCGGCCCGACCCTCGCCCGCCGCCCCGGGGGGCAGAGTCCAGCCCCGGCCACGCTCCCTGCGGCGGGCAGGGCCGGGGCAGCGCTGCCGGCGGGGGGGCGGCTGGGGAGGGGGTGCCCGCTGGGGAGGGGGTGCCCGCCGGGGGAGGGGGTGCCCGCGGGGGGGTATGGCCGCCCAGGGCTCCCTCCCGAGCCTCATCCGCAAGAAGCGGGACGGAGAGCGGCTGGAGGAGCCCGAGATCGAGAGCTTCGTGCGCGCCGTGACCGGGGGCACCGCGCAGCAGGGGCAGATCGGTGGGGCACGGGGGGCACAGGGGGGGCACCGCGGAGCAGGGGCAGATCTGGGGGGGCACGGGGGGGCACGGGGGGGCACCGCGCAGCAGGGGCAGATCGGGGGGGGCACGGGGGGCACAGGGGGGCACCGCGCAGCAGGGGCAGATCGGGGGGCACGGGGGGGGCACGGGGGGGCACCGCGCAGCAGGGGCAGATCGGTGGGGCACGGGGGGGGCACGGGGGGGCACCGCGGGGCAGGGGCAGATCGGTGGGGCACGGGGGGGCACGGGGGGGTACCGCGCAGCAGGGGCAGATCGGTGGGGCACGGGGGGGGGGCACAGGGGGGCACGGGGGGGCACAGGTGGGCACCACGAAGCAGGGGCAGATCGGTGGGGCACGGTGGGGGGCACAGGGGGGCACGGGGGGGCACAGGTGGGCACCGCGCAGCAGGGGCAGATCGGTGGGGCACGGGGTGGACACGGGGGGGGCACGGGGGGCACCGCGGAGCAGGGGCAGATCGGGGGGCACGGGGGGAGCACGGGGGGGCACAGGGGGGCACCGCGCAGCAGGGGCAGATCGGTGGGGCACGGGGGTGGCACGGGGGCACAAGGGGACACTGCGCAGCAGGGACAGATCGGGGGGGGACACGGGGGGGGCACAGGGGGGCACTGCGCAGCAGGGGCAGATCGGGGGGGGCACGGGGGGGACACAGGGGGGCACTGCACAGCAGGGGCAGATCGGGGGGGCACAGGTGGGGCACGGACGGGGCACAGGGGGGCACCAAGGGGGCACAGGGGGGCATCGCGCAGCACACTGGGGGGGGGGGGGGGGCACAAGGGGGGGGGTGTCCCCAGCAGCGGCCTGCGGGGGTTGGGGGACAGCCAAGCCAGCCCCGGGGACAGCCCCCGGGTTAGGGCTACCACAAAGCCCTGGGGTGGGGGGGTCCCTGTGAGGGCAGCACCCCCCCGCAGCCCCTCGCCCACCCCCCCGCGCCCCCCCCCCCCCCAGGTGCCATGCTGATGGCCATCCGGCTGCGGGGCATGGACGCGGGGGAGACGCTGGCGCTGACGCGTGCCATGGTGGCCTCGGGGGTGTCACTGTCCTGGCCCCCCCCCTGGCGCGGGCGGGTGGTGGACAAACACTCCACGGGGGGGGTGGGCGACAAGGTCAGCCTGGCCCTGGCCCCCGCCCTGGCCGCCTGCGGCTGCAAGGTGAGGCGGGGGGGGGGGGGCCGGGGGGGCCGAGAGAGCCGGGGGGAGGGTCCCTGAGCCCCCCCCCGAGAGTGAAGGGGCCGGGGGCAGGGTCTCTGAGACCCCCGAGGGTGAGGGGGCTGGGGGGGCGAGGGAGCCGTGGGGAGGGTCCCTGAGCCCCCCCGAGAGCGAGGGGGCCAGGGGAGGGGTCCGGGGGGGCGAGGGGACCAGGGGGAGGGTCCCTGAGCCCCACCGAGGGTGAAGGGTGTGGGGGAGGGGTCGGGGGGGGGGGCGAGGGGGCCGGGGGGAGGGTCCCTGAGCCTTCCTGAAGGTGGGGGGGCCGGGGGGAGGGTCCCTGAGCCCCCCCGAGGGTGAGGGGTCTGGGGGCGGGGTCCGGGGGGTCGAGGGGACCGGAAGAAGGGTCCCTGAGCCCCCCCGAGGGTGGGGGGGCCAGGACGAGGGGGCCGGGGGAGGGGGCCGGGGGTCGGGTCCCCTCGCCCCCCCCTCGGCCACCCCCCGCGCCCGCAGGTGCCGATGATCAGCGGGCGGGGGCTGGGTCACACCGGGGGGACGCTGGACAAGCTGGAGGCCATCCCCGGCTTCCGCGTGTCCCAGAGCCCCGAGCAGGTGGGGCAGGGGCACGGCCGGGGGGCACCGGCACCGGGGGGGGGGAGCCGGGGGGGGTGATGGGGTGCGGGATGGGGCTGGGATGTGGGGTACCAACGGGATGTGGGGTGTCAATGGGATGTGGGATAATGATGGGATGTGGGGTACCAACGGGATGTGGGGTGCCAACAGGATGTGGGGTGCCAATGGGATGTGGGGTGCCAATGGGATGTGGGATAATGATGGGATGTGGGGTACCAACAGGATGTGGGGTACCAACGGGATGTGGGGTACCAACGGGATGCAGGATGAGGATGGGATGCAGGGTACCAACGGGATGCGGGATGCTGACGGGATACAGGATGCTGACGGGATGCAGGGTACCAATGGGATACAGGATGGGGATGGGATGCAGGATAATGACAGGATACAGGATGCTGACAGGATGCCGGATGCTGAGGGGATGTGAGGTACCAATGGGATGTGGGGTGACAATGGGATGTGGGATAATGATGGGATGCGGGATAATAATGGGATGTGGGGTACCAACAAGATGTGGGGTACCAACGGGATGTGAGGTACCAACGGGATGTGGGGTGCCAATGGGATGTGGGGTGCCAATGGGTTGTGGGATAATGATGGGATGTGGGGTACCAACGGGATGTGGGGTACCAACGGGATGCAGGATGAGGATGGGATGCAGCGTACCAATGGGATGCAGGATGGGATGTGGGATGCTGATGGGATACAGGATGGGGATGGGATGCAGGATAATGACAGGATACAGGATGCTGACAGGATGCCGGATGCTGAGGGGATGTGGGGTACCAACGGGATGTGGGATAATGATGGGATGCGGGATGGGGCTGGGATGTGGGGTACCAACGGGATGCGGGATGCTGACGGGATACAGGATGCTGACGGGATGCAGGGTACCAATGGGATGCGGGATGGGGATGGGATGTGGGGTACCAACGGGATGCGGGATGCTGACGGGATACAGGATGCTGAGGGGATGCAGGGTACCAATGGGACGCGGGATGGGGATGGGATGCGGGATGCTGATGGGATGTGGGGTACCAATGGGATGCGGGATGCTGAGGGGATGCAGGATGATGATGGGATGTGGGATGGGGACGGGATGCAGGACAATGATGGGATACGGGATGCTGACGGCATGCAGGGTACCAATGGGATGGGGATGGGATGCAGGATGCTGAGGGGATGCGGGGTACCACTGGGATGCGGGATGCTGGTGGGATGCGGGATGGGATGCGGGATAACGATGGGATACAGGATGCCAATGGGACGTGAGGTGCTGAGGGCACACTGGATGTGGGGTGCCGATGGGATGCGGGGTGCTGAGGGGATGTGGGATAATGAGGGGACACAGGACTGATGGGACACGGGGTGCCGATGGGATGCAGGATGCCGATGGGTGGTGGGATGCTGATGGAACGTGGGATAATTGTGGGATAACGATGGGATGCGGGGTGCCAGGGAGACACTGGATGCCCACGGGATGCTGATGGGACACGGGATACTGATGGGATGCAGGGGGGTGATGGGATGTGGGACGCTGGTGGGACGTGGGATAACGATGGGATGCGGGGTGCCAAGGAGACACTGGATGCCCGCGGGATGCGGGACGCTGACGGGACGTGGGTGCTGAAGGGGCGTGGGAGCTGACAGGACGTGGGGTGCAGGTGGGAAGAGGGATGCAGGATGCGGGATAACGCTGCAGCGCGGGTGCAGGTGGGATGTGGGAGCTGATGGGATGCAGGGTGCCGGTGGGATGCGGGATAACGCCATGGTGCGGGTGCCCCGCGGCCCCCCCAGATGCGCCACATCCTGGAGCGGGTGGGCTGCTGCATCGTGGCACAGAGCGCGGAGCTGGCCCCCGCCGACCGCGTGCTCTACAGCCTGCGGGACGTCACCGCCACCGTGGACAGCCTGCCCCTCATCACGGGTACGGGGGGGCGGGGGTGGGCACCCGGGTGGGCAAGGGCAGGGGGCTCAGCTGACCACCCCCCTCCCCAGCCTCCATCCTGAGCAAGAAGGCGGCCGAGGGGCTCTCGGCGCTGGTGCTAGACGTCAAATTCGGGAGCGCAGCGCTGTGCCCCACGCGGGACGCTGCCCGGGAGCTGGCGCGAAGCCTGGTGAGCCCCCCCGGGACCCCGCCCCCGCCCCCCCCCGCGGTCTGCCCGACGCCCCCTGCCCACCGTCCCCCCGCAGGTGGCGGTGGGCGAGCGGCTGGGCACCCCCACGGCGGCGGTGCTGAGCCGGATGGACGAGCCGCTGGGCCGGTGCGTGGGCAACACGCTGGAGGTGCTGGAGGCCCTCGAGTGCCTGGAGGGGGGCGGCCCCCCCGACCTGCGGGAGCTGGTCACCACCCTGGGTCAGCACCGGGGGGTGGGGGGCACGGGGGGGCACTGCCCGGGGTCTGCACGCGCCACTTCCCTGCCCTGCACCCCCCATCCCAGCCCGTGCCCTTCCGGGAGGACCTGCTCTGTGTGTCCCCTCCCCGCCCACAAAGCCCTGCCCCACTCCCAGCCTCGGGTCTCCCCTCACCCCCAACCCATGGGGACCTACCCTGTGCCCCCCCCAGCCCCGTCCCCCCAATGACCCCCATCCCACTGACCTTCCATCCTGCCTCCTCAGCCTTGCACCCCCCACATTCCCCCCCCAGCCCCCCACCCCACATCCCTGCCCCATGGACCCCCAAGCTGCCCCCCCCCTTGCCCCCGGACCCCCAAGTTGCACCCCCCTTGCCCCGGACCCCCAAGTTGGCCCCCTCTTGCTGCCAGACCCCCAAGCTGTCCCCCCCTCGCCCCCAACACCGGTGTTTCACCCCACACTCTCCCACCCACTGTGCCCCGGGGGGTAAATGGGACGGGGAGTGGGTGGGAGCAGCGCGGGGGGAGTCCGAGGGGGTCCGGAGGGGGTCCCAGCCCCCGCCCCCCCAGGTGGGCTGCTGCTGTGGCAGTGCGGGCTGGCGGGGGCGCCGGAGCAGGGCCGGGAGCGGCTGGGGGGGGCGCTGGACGACGGCTCGGCCCTGCGCACCTTCGAGGCGATGCTGGGGGCGCAGGGGGTGCCCCCCGCCACCGCCCGCCGCCTCTGCACCGGGACCCCCCCCCAGCGCCGCCAGCTCCTGGGCGAGGCCAGCGTCCGCGAGGAGCTGCTCGCGCCCCACGGAGGTGAGTGGGGAGGGGGCACAGCCCCTGCCCCCCCCACCTGCAACCCCTGCCCCACAGCCCCTATACCTGGGGTCCCCCTTCCCCATACCCCACTCCCTGCACCTCTGGGGGTCCCTATCCCCCTGGGTCCCTGCCTGTGCCCCCCCACCCCCCACCCCCCGTATCTGGGGGTTCCCACGCCCAGACCCCACAGGCTCCACCCCTGCCAGCCCCCTGGGTCCCGGGCTACCCCCCTCTGTCCCACATCCCCCCCTGCCTGGAGTGCCCCACATGCCCCAAACCCTGCCCCTCTTGGGGTCCCCATTCCCCAGCCCCCTGCCTGTGCCCCCCTGCCCCACATGCCCTATATCTGGGACACCCCCCCCCCGATCCACACACCGGGTGCCCCGCACCCCTTGGGCTCCCCGACTCCCCGCCCCACGGGGTCCCTGCCGGCACCCCCTGCCCCACATCCCCTACATCTGGGCCTCCCCCCAACCCGGGTACCCCACTCCCTGCCCCTCTTGGGGTCCCCATTCCCCAGTCCCCCAATCCCTGCCTGTGTCCCCCTACCCCACACTCCCTATATCTGGGACTCCTCACAGGTCCCTGGCTGCACCCCCTGCCCCACACCCCCTATATCTGGGGCTCCCCACAGGTCCCTGGCTGCACCCCCCGCCCCAATTGGGGTCCCCATCCCCCAGCCCCCCGGGTCCATGCCTGCACCCCCTGCCCCACCTCCCTGTGTCTGGGGCTGCCCACGGATCCCTGGCTGGCCCCCCCGACCCCCACCCAGTACAGGGGGTCCCCCCGTCCCACCCCCCGTGTCGGGGTCCCCCCCCAGGCTGGGTGCAGCGGGTGGAGGCGCTGCCGCTGGCGCAGGTGCTGCACGCGCTGGGGGCGGGGCGCGCGCGGGCCGGGGACCCCATCGACCCCCGCGTGGGCGCCGAGGTGCTGGTGGCCGCGGGGCAGCGGCTGCGGGCAGGTACCGGGCGGGGAGGGGGGGTCTGCTGGGGGGGGGCAGGGGAGGGGGTGTCTGCCCGCGGGGGAGGGCGGGGGAGGAGGAGGCAGGAGGGGGGGGTCTGCTGGGGGGGAGGCAGGGGAGGAGGAGGCGGGGGGGGGGTGTCTGCTGGGGGGGGGGGGACAGGGGAAGGGGTGTCCGCCCGCGGGGGGGCCGGGCCGGGAGGGGGTGTCCGCCCGCGGGGGGGCTCGGGGGGGTGTGTCCGCTTGCAGGGCGGGCCCCCGCCCCACCGCCCCGCCGCCCCCCGCCCACGGCCCGCCCCGCCCGCAGGGGAGCCCTGGCTGCGCGTGCACCACGCGGGGGCGCTGGGGGGGGCGCTGCGGGGGGCGCTGCAGGCCGCGCTCCGCCTGGGCCCCGGGCCGCCCCCCGCCCCGCCGCCGCTCCTGGCCGACACCGTCCTGCCCGAGGGCCCCGCGCGCGCCCCGGGTCACCGCGACGAGCAATAACACCCCCCCCCCGCCCCGGGGTCACGGCCGGGTCACGCCCCGCGCTCGGGGTCACGGCCTTACCGGGAGCGGCGGCGCCCTCTGGGGGCAGCGCGGCGGGACGCGCGTGCGCAAAGCGGTCGCCGCGCCGTACGCATGCGTCCTGCTAGCCCCGCCCTCCCTCCGCGCGCCTCCTCGCACTTCCGGTTCCGGGCGGAGCGGCGACAGGCGGCCCGGAGGAACGGGGCGCGGGGGCAGAGGGCAAAGGTCAGAGGGGGGAGAAAAGCACCGGGCGGGGGGAGAAAAGCACCGGGCGGGGGGGAGCGGGGGGTTGGGTACGGGCGCGGGGGCAGAGCGGAGCCGGGCGGGGGCCCGGGGGCGCCTGGGGGCGGGGGCAGAGGGAAGGGGGAGGGGTCAAAGGGCACTGCAAGGGGCAGGGTGGGGGTCAAAGGGCACTGGTGGGGCTGGGGGTCAGCAGTGACAGGAGGGGGTCAGAGAGCATGCATGGGACATGAAAGGGCTGAGGGGTCAAAGGTTACTGGTGGGACAGGGCTGGGGGTTAAGGGGCAGCAGGAGTGGGTGGCAGGTCAAAGGTCACGGCTAGGGTGAGGCTGGGGTTGGGAGGTGAAGGGGAGGGGTCAAAGGGCAGCAGGAAGCATGGGCAAGGGGTCAGAGGGAGAGGCAGGTGACAGGTCAAAGGTCACTGGGAGCCAGGGGTCAAAGGGCAGCATGAGGAGGGGGTGAGGGGTCAAAGGTCACTGCTGGGGTGAGGCTGGGCTCAGAAGGTGGTGAAAGGGGGGAGGGGTCAAAGGGCAGCAGGAGGCATGGGTGAGGGGTCAGAGGGAGGGGTGGGCTGAGAGGTCAAAGGGCAGCAGGGGGCATGGGTGAAGGGTCAAAGGGCAGCAGGAGTGGGTGAGGGGTCAGAGGGCACTGGGAGCTGGGGGTCAAAGGGCAGCAGGAGGAGTGGGTGAGGAGTCAGAGGGCACTGCTGGGGTGAGGCTGGGGTCAGAAGGTGGTGAAAGAGGGGAGGGGTCAGTGGGGGATGGGCTGAGGGGTCAAAGGGCAGCAGGGCTGGGAGACCAAAGGGTGGGAGGGAGGGGGTGAGGGGTCAGAGGGCACGCGGGGGCAGGGGTCAGAGGAACTTGTCCCCCCCCCCAGCCCCGCCATGTTCCGGGCCCTGCTGCTCCCCGCCCGCCGCCTGCCCCGCCGCCCGTCCCCTGCCCTCCCCCTGCGGCGAGGCCTGGGGGCGGTGGGGGGACGAGGGGCTGCCAGTGGGCCGGCGGGCGGCCGTGGTGGCGGGGGTGGCAGCGGTGGCCGGCGGGGCCTGGCTGTACCTGCGCGAGGAGAAGGCGCGGCGGCGGCGGGAGCGGCGGCGGGAGGAGCTGCGGGAGCTGGCGCTGGGCCAGGGCGACTTCCGGCTGCTGGACCAGACGGGCCGGCGGCGGCGCAAGGCCGACTTCCGCGGGCAGTGGGTGCTGCTCTACTTCGGCTTCACCCACTGCCCCGACGTCTGCCCCGACGAGCTGGAGAAGCTGAGCCGCGCCGTGGCGCTGCTGGACCGGGAGCCGGGGCTGCCGCCCGTCCAGCCCCTCTTCATCACCGTCGACCCCGAGCGCGACGACGTGCCCGCCGTGGCGCGCTACGTCCGGGACTTCCACCCCCGCCTCCTGGGCCTGACGGGAAGCCCCGAGGAGGTGCGGGCGGCCGGCGGCGCCTACCGCGTCTACGCCAGCGCCGGGCCCAAGGACGAGGACGGCGACTACATCGTGGACCACACGGTCCTCATCTACCTCCTGGGCCCCGACGGGCTCTTCCTCGACTACTACGGGCGCAGCAAGACGGACGCCCAGATCGCCCGGAGCGTCCGCCGCCACATGGAGACCTACCGGCCGCTCCCCGACTCGGCGCAATAAAGGCGCCCGCGCCCCAAAACCGCCTCCCGCCGCGCCGCCCCGGGGCTTGGGGGGGGGCCGCCCCTTAGTCACTGCCGCCCCACCCCCAGCAGGGAGGGGGCTGGTCCCACCCTGGGGTCCCTCTGCGACGGCAGAGCCTTTAGCAGAGCAGGGGTTTATTGCTGAGGGGGCGGGGGGGGGCTCGCCGCGGGGGGCTGGAGGGCGCGGAAGCGGTCGTGGGGCTGCTGGGGGGTGAGGAGCCGCAGCTTCATGGTGTCCACCGCCCGCTCCAGCCCCGGGCCCTGCGCCACCTCCACCACGTAGTCGTTGGCCTGGGGGAGAGGGGAGTGGTTGGGGGGGGTCTAGGGGAGCGGGGGAGCGCGGGGAGCCCCCCCCCGGTGCTTACCAGCTGGAGCGAGGCCAGCATGTAGCGGCAGACCTCGAAGGGGGGCTCGGCGGCCACCAGGCTGGCGAAGGAGCGCCACCGGCCCAGGGCGCCGCAGCGGCGCGCCAGCGCGGCTCCGTAGCCGTGGATGTCGAAGGCGTCGCGCTCCTCCTGCGGGCCGAGTCGGGCTCAGGCGGGGGGAGGGGGCTGCCGGCCCTCCCCCCCAAGCCCCCCGCCCACCCCGCTTCCCCCCGGCCTTGCCTGTTCCCGCAGCAGCGGCCCCATCCTCTCCTCCCAGCGGCGGATGTGCCGGGAGAGCTCCGTCTCCTGCGCGTACTTCTGGGAGTCGGCGATGAACAGCTCCTGGGGGGAGAGCGGGGAGGGGGTGGGGGCGCCCGAAGCCCCTGGGGGGTGGTGTGCGCGCCCCTCCCCGCCAGCCCCGGGCACTTACCACGTTCCTGCGCACCAGCTCCTCATAGCCCAGCGATAACAAGTTGGGGGGGGCTACGGGGGGAGGGCAGAGTGTCACCGGAGCGACACCCCGCAGCCCCCCCCTTGCCAGGCGGCGACAGGGGGCACTCCGTGGGGGGGTTTGGGATGGGGGACGGGGCAGGGGCTGGTGCCGAGGGGAGCACGACTCACCCAGGGCTCCTTCCGCCGGCTCCTCAGGGCCCTCGGCCTGGATGTCCTCATGCTCCTCAAAGTCATCTGCTGGGAGGGGAGACGCACTCAGCACCCCCCCCCCGGGGCCCACCAGCCCCCACCGCTGCAGGGGGGGCCGGGGAGGGGGATACGGGGTGCTGACGTACCTGCTCCTTCCTCGCAGTTGGCTCCGCGTTCCTCCTCCAGCAGCTCCGGCTCCTCCTCGCACAGTGGCCGCCCCTGGCGGAGGAGAACACCCCTGAGCCCTCCCCGGCCCCCCCAGTGCCTGGGGAAGGCACACGGGAGGGGAGGGGGCACCGGGCCAGGACCCCCCAGGTCCCCCACTCACCGCCCAGCCCTGCAGCTTCCTCTGCGCCGCCAGCCGCTCCTTCAGCTGCTTCCAGTACAGCACCTCCAGGTCTGCGTGGGGAGGGGGTGCGCGGCACTGGGGGGCACGTCTCGGCACCCCAGGGGGGCCCAGCCCCTCTGCCGCCCCCCAGCAAAGCCCCCCGGTGCCTTTGCCCGTGCTCAGCCCCAGCCGGGGCCGTGTCGCACACCCTCACCTGCGAACGTGGGCCCTTTCCTCCTGGTTTTCCGGCTGTCGGTGACGTTGGCGTCTGGGAGAACCGGAGGGGATTAACGTTACAGCCGGTGGAAGGTGGCAGCCCCCGGGAACGCTCCCGGGAAGGCCGGCAGGGGGAAGAGGCGTGCGAGGGGCTGGCAGCGCCCGCTCCCCGTCACCTCCGGGGCACAGACACCGAGGCCGGCGCCAAACGGAGCCGGCCGGGGCTGGAGCAGCCGCAGCGCAGGGATTCGGGCAAGGCGCTTCCCGGCAGAGCAGGGTGCTGCTGCAAGCCTGGCCGGATCGCGGCCGGGGTCCGGCGGGAAGCACCGCAGCCACGCTACTCACAGGCCGCAGAGAACCATTTCATGAAGTCCTGGAGCTTCCTCGGCCCTTTCCTCTTCCGCTTGCCACCCACCACGTCGCTCAGGCCGTCCGGCATCAGGAAGGGCCTCCCTGGGATCAGGCGGAGATCAGGAACCCTGCCACCCCCGAGGGTCCGGGAGCGGGCAGCCCCCCCTCCCCCAGGCCCCGCTGCCCATCACGGAGCTGGGATAGTGGGAAAGCCCCCCCGTGGCTCCGGGAACGCCGAGGGACAAGCAGCTGGGAATCCTCTGAATCCCTGGCTCCTGCGCTGCCAAGCCCTGGGGCAAAGCAAAACGCGGGGAGCAGCCCCACATCCCACCCCCCCCCAAGCACCTCTTTTAAAGGGTTTGTCCTCCGAGTCGCCGAAGGGGTCGAGGCTTCCCCACGGATCCGGCATCTCCTGGCAAAGGAGCGAGCAGAGGTGAAGCTGGCAAAGCTGCGGGATGCTCTGCTCCGGGCCGAGATCCCTGTGGCACCCTGGGCCGGGCACGCGCCCCGGCACACCCCTGTCCCCACCCGCGGCTCGGCGGCTCACCCTGCCGCCGGCGCCACGGAGCACAGGGACACCCCGGGGCTCCCACCCCGACTCGGACAGGCTCCCCGGCTCTGGGAGCACCTACCTCCACGTGGGTTTTGGGCTCCTCGGCGGGCACTCGCTGCCGCAGCCCGTACCCCTTCGCCCCGGGCGCGCCCTGGGAGATGCAGAACGGGGCAGTGAGCGTCCCGCAGCGCCCGAGGGCGGCGGGGCCCCCCCGGGGAAGGAGCGAGGCGGGGCGCTGCCTCCACCCCAGCCTACCCGCTGCGCCTCGACGCGCTCCTCGGTGGCCGCAGCCATTTCCACGTCGTCCTCCGCGGCCCAGGGCGCGTCGTCCCCTCCGCCGTCATCGTCTGGCCCCGCGGCTGCTGGCGGGGCAAAGAAACAGGTCAAAACCCAGTGGGACCCGCAGGGATCCCCAAAAAACCTCTGGAATCCCCCGTTTCCAGCCCCTGTCGGAGAGCAGAGGGCAGGAGGGACCGAGGGCCGGCCACGCACGCCTCACCTCCGCTGTCAGAGAAGCTCAGCGCCCGGACGGGAGCCACGGCGCAGCTCCCGCTCTCCCTCCCGCTGCCAAGGATGCCGGCCGCTGCTCCTGCTGGGGAGACGGAGGTGGGAGGTCACCGGCTGCCCCGGCAGGCCCCCGCGCCGCCCCTGCCCACAGGAGCAGCGGTATGGAGGCCGAGCAGCCCCGGTGATGCCCCTTCCCACCACCCCAGTGAGGCCGGCTGCCGTGGGCAATCCCCCAGCCAGGGAGCGGGCAGGGGGCAGCACCTCGCCCACCCCCTCATCTCCGGCCTGCTGCGCTGGCAGGGGGGTTTGCCGATGGCAAGCAGCAGGGAAAAGCCACCATCGGGTCTCCCCCGCCCCAGGGAGGGGGCACAAAGCACCGGTAAAGCACCGGTAAAGCACCGCTCCCGAGGGGAGCCCTGCCCCGAGCGCCCCTACCCGCGGCCCTGCCGGGGCTGTCCCGGCGCTGCCGCTCCTGCGGACAGGTCGGGGAGAGGCCGGCCAGCTCCAGGAGGAAGGCTCCGGTGGCGTGAGGGGTGCACGTGTTCATCCGGAAATCCTTCCGGCTGGCAAGGATCTCCCCTTTCCGGCTGAGGGCAAAAAAAACCCCATCAGGGACCCCCCCAGACACCAGGCTCTGCCCCATCCCAGTGGGATCCTGGGATGGGGGGCACTGCCCTGCCTCGGGGGAAGCCCCGCTGGCATGTCCCCAAAGCCAAGGCCCCCCCAGCCCACCCACCGGCCATTCTCGGCTTCTCCCGTCCAGCCCAGCCCTCCCAGCGCAGCCCCGGCTGGTCCCTCCTGCCCTGCCTTTGCCAGAGGCCGTTCCCCTGGGATTGTCCTTCCTTCCCGCTGGCCACTTCTAACCGGGAACGGCGTGGGGAAAGCCCGACCCTACTACAGCAACTGGGGGGGACTGGCTAAACCCATGGGGGGCGGCTGAGGGGCACGGGGAGGGGGCTTCCACCTGAACAGGGGGTTATCCTTCTTCTCGGCATCTTCCGGAGGGACCAAAGACATCGGAGTCATGGGAACGATGTTCACAGTCTGCAGAGGAAAAGGCGTCGGGGTGGTGGCTGCCCCCGCGCAGGGCGGGACGGGGCCTGGGGAAGGGACCCGGCGCGGTGCCACCGTCCCCACGGAGCCCAGCCGGGGCGGCAGCTGGCCCCGGGAGCCTGCGGGGCTCATCCAGGGAAACCCGGAGAGGGGGCGGGAGAGCGCCTTACGTTGGGCTGCTGATCCTTCTTCAGGTTGACGCTGGCCTGGCTGGTGTCCTGGATGTCATCCAGGGAGAGGAACTGCCGGGAGAGCCCCGCCAGCGGTCACCCCAGCTCGGCCTGCCCGCCCGCTGCACCACCGGCCCCAGCCGGAGCTGGGGGAAGGACACGGGGCGCTCCCACAGCCGCCCCACGCCGGCGGCGGAGACGGGGGAGCTGCGGCTCGCGGCCCGGCCTGGCAGCGGCGTGATAAAACACCCACGGGGGCTATGGGGGGATGCGGGGCCAAACCCCCCCGGCTCCCGCGCGCAGATGGCCACCACGGTGCTAGACAGGGGGGCGCCTGGGGCGCTGCCAGCCGCCCCCCTCGTACCCCAGAGCTCTGCCGCCGAGCGCCCCGCCCCACGCCGCCCCTCACCTCCGGCTCGTCCTTGTCCCCAAAGGTGGCGTCGGCGTCCCGGCCGTCCGGCCCCACGGAGCTGGGCTGCTTCTCCCGCCTGAGTCAGGGAGCAAAACACGCGGTCGGGATCCGGGGGCGACGCGGCGGCAGGTCCCCCCCGGCCCCGCTGGGAGCATCCCACAGCGCGACGGAGAGCACGGGAGCGAGCTAAAGCGGCGGGGGCGGGGGGGGCTGCGGGAAGAGGGGATCCAGACGGCCCGATAAACCCCGTCCACAACAAAACCGCCCTGCGGGTTCCAGCGCGGCAGCGGCCCGCAGCAGGGAACGCCGTGCTTCGATCCCGCAGCGCAGGAGGAGAAACTTCCGGAAGGCTCCGCGGCAGGTTCCCGCTGCTCCGGCCCGAGCGGAGCGTCCGCCGGGTCCTTCCGCCTTCCCAGACGACGGGCGGCGTGCCCTAGGAGCTCTGGGGCAGAGCCGAGCCGGGAGGGTCCCTCCAGGAAAACCCTTGGCGCGGCGGGAGCCAAGGTGCGGCCGGACAACCTCGTCCTTCCCCAGACTCCCGGTCTGGAGCCGACCCCTCCTCGGGGGGAGCACGCTTGGAGCCGGCACCGTGCCGGCGAGACAAGCTCCGCAGGGCGGGACGATGCCGGGCGTGGGGCTGAGCGTCCGGCCCGCCGGGCCGAAGCGAACCCCGGGGGGGCCTTTCCCGCAGCCACAAAACCCCTTCAGCTCCAAAGAACCGTTCGCAGGGCTGGGAACTGCTGCCGGATTGGGGCCGGTTGGGGTTTTGGAGGCCGAGGGTGGAAGCAAAGCCCAGCGGGAGCAGGGACTCGCTGCTGGGGCAAACCCGGCCTCCTCCCTGAGACAGGGCACGAGGGGCGCGCCCTCGGGGCGGGAAAAGGTGCGGGAAGGGCTCCGGAGGCGGCGTTTTCTGCCAAGGCGCGCGGCAGGGCTGCAGCCCCCAACCCCTGGCAAAGCCCCCTCCCCACGGTGGGGGGTGTCTCCACTTACTTTTTGTTGGAGATGAAGTCGAGCGTCTGGTAGACGAGCGAGTAGAGATACTCCACCTGCAACACAGCAGCCGGCGCTGTGGAGCTCCCGGAAAAGACACCCCGGCTGCTGCTGGGGCGACCCACCGCCCTCCTCTGACCCCAGGGCAGCTGGAGCGCAGCTGCTCCGTGAACTCCTTACTCTATCTAAGCCAGGCTGCGGCCGCGTTTGGGGAAGCAGAGTCTTTGCATTCCACCCCCTAGAGAAGAATCATGGAACCACGGAATCGCCAGGGTGGGAAAAGGCCTCCAGGATGGTGGAGTCCAGCCGCCCCCCAGCACGGCCAAGGCCAGCCCTGACCCACGGCCCTGAGCACCTCGGCCCCACAGCTCTGAACCCCCTCCCGGGATGGGGACTCCCCCCTCCCTGGGCAGCCCCTGCCAGTGCCCCACAGCCCTTTCCGGGCAGGAATTGCCCCGATAGCCCACCTGAACCCCCCCTGGCACAGCCTGAGGCCGTGCCCTCTTGGCCCAGCCCTGGGGAGAACAGACCCACCCCCCCTCGTTACAGCAAACCTCTTGCTCCTTCCCAGGCTGCCAACCCCGTCGGGTGCAAAGGGGGGAATTTGGGAATTATCTCCTCTCACATCCGCCCGTCGTTATCACCCTGGAGTCTTCCAAAATCCCAGGGCAGCCCCCGCGCAGCTCGGCCCGTGGGACCCCAGGGATGGCAGAATGGGCAGGGCTGTGGGGGCAGGGCTGGGCCGCAGGGGCTGGGCCGCAGGGACCGGGCCGCGGGGGCAGCTGCTTCCTCACCTTCCTGCTGTAGATACAGGCGGAGCCCTGGATCACCAGGGCCGCTTCTATGAAGTTCATGGTGGTTTTCCCGTTGTCGAAGGAAATGCAGATTTGATCCAGCTGCCAGACACGCAACAGAGGGAAAAGGGAACGCTCATTCCCAGACTGGGTTTGCGGGCAGAGGGAAGAGTCGAGCGCCAGCAGCGCACTGGGGGGCTGTGGGAGTGCAGACAACCCCTCCCCACGCAGGCAGGGCCGAAGGGCATCACCCCCTGCGCAGGGCACGCGGGGTCCCCCCTCACCTCCTCCAGGTACTCCCCGAGCTGGGCGGCCACATCCACCTCCCAGTTCTTGGTGAGGTCACGGATGGGCTGCAGGAGGTGCAGGAAGCGCGAGTCCACCTGCTCCATGGCAGCACCTCAGGGCTGCCTGACCGGGTTAAACCGCTCGCTCCTGCAGGGACGGTCCCGGTGACATCCGAGGGTCACAGCTCACCCAGAGCTGGGTGCGGGTGACATCCTGTGACAGCCGGTGGGTGTGGAAACCGGAAGTCAACCGACTTCAGCAGGAACACAAACCTTCAGTGAACGGCCACAGAATAGTCCGGGTTGGAAAAGGCCTCCAGGATGGTGGAGTCCAGCCGCCCCCCAGCAGGGCCAAGGCCACCCCTGACCCATGGCCCTGAGCACCTCGGCCCCACGGCTCTGAACCCCCTCCCGGGATGGGGACTCCCCCCTCCCTGGGCAGCCCCTGCCAGTGCCCCACAGCCCTTTCCGGGCAGGAATTGCCCCGACAGCCCACCTGAACCCCCCCTGGCACAGCCTGAGGCCGTGCCCTCTTGGCCCAGCCCTGGGGAGAACAGACCCACCCCCCCCGCACCCCCTTACAGGGGGCTGCAGGGAGCGATCAGGTCTACCCCCCGGGAAGCAGCACACCGCCTGACCAGTCCCTCAGAACCAGGGCTCTAAGGCCGTTTATCCGCCTCACGGGCCGCGGCTGGACACAGAACCACCGGGACAAGCACCAGTGCCGAAGGCCTCCGCCTCCCCCCAGCGCCTGCCCCCCCCCAGCGCCTTGCACCCCCGCCTGTCCCAGCAATACTGCCCGCACGCCCGGACACCCCACGGGCTCCCCAGGCCCCCTCCGTACGCTCCCCAGACCCCCCACCCCGGCTACCCCCCAGGCCCCCCCCGGGCGCTCCCCAGGCCCCACCTCGGGCCCTGCCGGCGGCTCCTCTCCCACCGCCGTTCCGATCTTCCCGCCCGACGTGACGCGTGAGGGCGGTGCGTGCTGACGCAACGTGCGCGCTGACGTCACGCGCGGCGGGCGCGGGGCCCTGCGGTGCCTCCGCCGCCGCTGTCATGGGGGACCCGCCGCGGCGGCCGCGGTCGCTGTTCCTGGCCGGGCTGGCCGCCGCCTACCTCGCTGCCTTCGCCTCGCTCTACGTCCAGATCCCCGGTACGGCGCCGGTGGGGGTGGGGGGCGCTGGGGGTCCGCCACACCCCGTCCTGCGGCTGCGGGGGCCGGGTAGGCCCCACCGGGGCAGCGAGGCCGGCGGAGCTGCGGCGGGCGCTCGGGGCTGCGCCTCCGGGAGAGCCGGGATGGGGCCAGTCCCTTTGTGGGGACGCGAGGAGAGCGGGGCCGGAGCTGTCACCCCGCTCCGGGGCTGCGGGCCCTCGCTGGGTGCCCACCCGCCCCCGCTGCGTGCGGGGCGGGGAGATGCGGAGCCCCCGGGGGGCGCGGGCTGAGCCTTCGCTGCCGTCCCTATGGCCACCGGGGGGTCAGCGTCCCTCCGCCGGGCTCGGTTCCCTCGGTAGCGGCTCCTCCTCTTCCCTGCCGCCCCCACCATCCCGTTTTCCTACCCCGGGGGGGGGGGCCCAGCGCGGGGCTGAGCTGTGCCCTGCCGTGAGCACCGGGGGAGAGCGGGAGCACCGAGGCCAAACGCTCCTCCGTGGGGAGAGGGTCCCCTCCCTCCACACCACCCCGGGGGTCCTGGGGCTGCTCCCTACCGCCCCCGGGAGCACCAAAGCGGGGGGCTGCCTGCACAAAATCCGGCCCCCCCCCGCCTTCATCTCCCTTCCACGTGGCCGGGCTGGCTCTGGCAGCCGCTGGGCTCCACGTGGGCTCTTCCCATTGCTGCTCCGAACGGAGCAGCAATGGGAAGAGCCCACGTGGAGCCCAGAGGAAACTGGGAAGCCAGTGCGTAGGGAAAAACAGCTGGCACCCCCCCTGCCCAGCTCCTGGGCCAGCGAGGGGGCTGTAGGTTCTGCCGCCCCGCCCTCCTGGGGCTGAGAAGCCTTCGTTCCCCACGGCCACCGTCCCTTTTGCAGGGCTGTACGGAAGGGATGGCATCCTTCCAGCTCGCAGAGTGCTGCGTCTCAGCGGGAAGGGGCTCTGGGAACAGCTTCGGGATTTTCCCACTTTGCTGTGGCTCAGTCCCCGCCTGGGTTTGGACACGGAGCTGGGCATGGAGCTGCTCTGCCTCCTGGGCACGTTCGCCTCCTTCGGCGCCTTGTTGGCCGAGCCGCTGCGGGACAGCCTGCTCTTCGCCCTGCTCTGGCTGCTTTACCTCTCGCTCTACCAGGTAGGACAGCCGGGGGGGCGGGAGCTGAGGGCGAGGAGGGGGCGATCTTCTCGTGGTGGTGTCATCCCGCGGGCTCCTGGCGCCCTCGGCGAGCTGGGGGGAGGGTGCCTGGTGCGTACTGAGGGGTCTAACCCCATCCCTGCTCCGGCGCTCGGCGCCTTCCCTGGGAGAAACCCCTCCCCAGGCTCCGTCTGCGAAGCCATTCCCGCGCCACCGCGGGAGCAGCTCCATCCCCGGCGCCACCGAGCCCTCCCCGGGGCCCTCATCCCAACTTCCACGCCCTTTGCCTGCATCCCGTGAGGTCTCTGTGGCCCCCCCCAGCCCGGAATCCGCCCTCCCGCCGGGGTGCGGAGGAATTCGGGTGACTCACTGGCGCGGGGAGCAGAAGGGTTCCCTTCCCTCAGAACCCACGGGAACTGAAGAGGAAAACCGCCCCCTGCGCTCTCGGCAGTCCCCCTCCCACCAGGCTGGGTGGCCGTTGTCCCCGGCTGGGTGGCGTTACCCCGGGGAGGGGCTCCCCTGCCCTGGCCGCTCCCTGCTCCTGATGTTCCACACCGGCGGCTGCAGGAATGGGGTTGGGGGCCGGGAAGGCACAGCGCCAGCCGGGGGAGCAGGATTTCCCCCCTGCCGGGGGAGGGGGCTGCCCTGCAGCCCAGTCACCCCGACCCCCCGGGTCCGCTCTCCCCGGCACGCGGCCCGAGGAGGGGCTGGGTGGGAGCCGGGGGCTCTCGGCAGTGGCAAGACACGAGCCCTGGGTGGCTGCTGCGTGCGTGGCTCTGCCTCCCCCCCCGGGCCTTCCTCTCGCTCCTATTACGGTGATGCTGGAGGGAGAGTCCCTGCTCCTCCCCGGCACCAGCCGCCCTCCCCCAGCCCCGCACCCATCCGCGGGCAGGAGGGGCTGGGGGCACCCAGGCAGCATGGGGCAGGGCTCCCTGCCGCCCCCTCCCCACCGCGAGCGAGCAGCTGTGCCCCTCACTCCGGAGCCGAGCGGGCCCGGGCTGCGGTTCCAGGGACGCCTCGCCGAGGGGGCATCCTCTTCCAGGGGTCCGGTGGCCCCCCGGTGCTGCCGTGCTCGGCAGCGAGCTGAGGCCGGTGCTGTGCTCCGGGGCTTGGGCCAGCTTGGGAAAGGACTTGGGGGGGGGTCGGGGGGGTTGGAATCTGCGCCCACCCTTCTGCCCCAGCTCCACGGGAGGGGGCTGGGGGCGAACCTGCGCCCCGCTCACCGCTCTGCTCGCTCTTTCTGCAGGTGGGGCAGGTCTTCCTCTACTTCCAGTGGTAAGTCAGCCCCACATCGGCCCCCCCAGCACGCTGGGGGGGCGGGGGGGCTCTGTGCTCCGGCGCCCCGGTGCTGGCCCGGTACATCCTGGTGGGGGCGGGAGCTGGCCGCCCGCGGGGAGGGGTCTGCGGTGGTGGGGGACAGCGGCGCTCCCCGCAGGGACAGCCTGCTGCTGGAAGCGGGTTTCCTGGGGGTGCTGGTGGCCCCCCTGCGCCTGCTGAAGTGGCGATCCACGGCCTGGCGTCCCCACGACGGCGTCACCTTCTGGCTCGTGCGCTGGCTCCTCTTCCGCCTCATGTTCGCCTCCGGCGTGGTGAAGCTGACCAGCCGCTGCCCCACGTGGTGGGGGCTGACAGGTGAGGGGTCCCGTGGGGCACTGCCTCAGACTCCTGCGCCCCCTCCCCGCGCCCCTGACCCCCCCCGTTACCCCCCTCCCAGCTCTCACCTACCACTACGAGACCCAGTGCATCCCCACGCCGGGCGCCTGGTTCGCCCACCAGCTGCCCGTCTGGTTCCACAAGTTCAGCGCCGTGGCCACCTACGTCATCGAGATCGCCGTCCCCCTCCTCTTCTTCGCGCCCCTCCGCCGCCTCCGGCTCTTCGCCTTCTACAGCCAGGTGGGTGGGCGGAGCTGGACGCCCCCTCCCCGGGTCCTACCCCGCAGGGGAGGCAGGGACGGGCCGGTGCCACCTGCAGGCTGAGCGCCTCGCTCTGCGGGGTCCCCCCTGGGGCGCTGGGGCGGCCGTGCTGCTGCGGGGGGGCGGGCGGGGCAGGTGCGCTCTGCCCCCCAGCACCGTGCCAGCGCGGCCTTCGCCCCTGCCCAGGTCCTGCTGCAGATCCTCATCGTCCTGACGGGGAACTACAACTTCTTCAACGTGCTCACCGTCGTCCTGGCCTTCTCCCTCCTGGACGAGGAGCACGTGGGGCGCTGGCAGGGGCGCGGCAAGCGGAGGCACGGCGGCGGTGAGGCCCCGGGGGCGCTGGCAGGGGGGTGGGACCCCCCTTCCGCCCTTCCTGCGGTCAGAAGGGGACAGGCGCTCCGGCCCGCCCTTCCCGCTGCCCGCAGCCGCCTCGGGGGTGTGGGGCGGGGGGTCTGCGCCTGTGGGGTGCTGGGACCGCGTGGTGGCTCCCGGGCTGGGAATGTGCCCCGGGGCGCTCGGGAGCTGCCCGGCCGCGGTGGGTCAGGCTCGCTGAGCCCCCCCTGGCTCTGCCGCAGCCTGGCCCCCCAGCCTGCGCTCCCTCCTCTCTGCCGGGCTGGAGCTGAGCACCTACGGCCTCCTGCTCTACGGGAGCGTCCAGTGCTTCGGGCTGGAGATGGACTGGGAGAAGAGGCTGCTCGACTCCAAAGTGGGTATGTCACGGCGGGGGCCGCCGCATCGGCCGGGCCACGCGCCCCCCCGGGCTCCTCCCCGACCCCGCCGTGTTTCCTGTCGCTCCAGCCTTCACCTTCCACGAGTTCACGACGTGGCTGCGGGCCGTGACGCTGCCGCTGGTGGGGGTGGGCTTCCTCTCGCTCTCCTGGGAGATCCTCTTGGCCATGTACCGGTGGGTGATGGGCAGCGGGGGGGCTGGGGACCACCCCCGAGGGCGCAGCCCGTGCCGGGGGGACGCTTGGAGCTCGTCGGGTTTCCCTGCGGAGCGGGGCTGGCTCCGGGCACAGCGTTGGGGGGCCTCCAAACCCCCCGGATGCTGGGGCCGTGCGGCTCTGACCCATCTCCCACCCCCCCGCCCCCCCTCGCAGATGCGCCTGCGTCCGCGGATGCTTCTGGAAGCTCTGGGCCGCGCTGCAGTGGGCCGTCTTCACCACGGCCACCGTGGGAATGTTCGCCGTCAGCTTGGTGAGCCGGGGGGGAGCGGGGGGCCGGGGGGGCCGTGGGGAGCGGGAGGCTGGCCTGGGCCCCCCCCGAGCCGCTGCACGGGGCTGGAGCCGCTCTCGGCTGCTCCCCAGGTGCCCTTCACCTACATCGACTACGAGTCCAACGGGAAGCTGTGGCCCGGCGTCCACCACATGTTCAACGCGGTTGAGCGCTTCCAGGTGGTCAACTCCTACGGGCTCTTCCGCAGGATGACGGGCGTCGGGGGGCGGCCCGAGGTGGTGCTGGAGGGCAGCTACGACAAGCAGAGCTGGACGGTGGGTTGTCGCGTCGGGGAATGGGCCGGGTTGGAAAAGGCCTCCAGGATGGTGGAGTCCAGCCGCCCCCCAGCAGGGCCAAAGCCACCCCTGACCCATGGCCCTGAGCACCTCGGCCCCACGGCTCTGAACCCCCTCCCGGGATGGGGACTCCCCCCTCCCTGGGCAGCCCCTGCCAGTGCCCCACAGCCCTTTCCGGGCAGGAATTGCCCCGACAGCCCACCTGAACCCCCCCTGGCACAGCCTGAGGCCGTGCCCTCTTGGCCCAGCCCTGGGGAGAACAGACCCACCCCCCTCTCTGCCCCCCCTGTCAGGGGGCTGCAGGCAGCGATCAGCTCTCCCTGAGCCCCCCCTGCTCCAGGCTGACCCCCCCCAGCCCCCTCAGCCGCTCCCCACAGGAATTGTGCTCCAGCCCCTCCCCAGCTCTGGGCCCTTCTCCGCACACGCTCCAGCCCCTCAGGGTCTGTCCTGCCGGGAGGGGCCCAACCTGACCCCAGGATTCGGGGGGCGGCCCCCCCAGTGCCCGGCACAGGGGGACGACCCTGCCCGGGTCCTGCTGGCCACACGGTCCCTGCTGCTGGCCAGGATGCCGTTGGCTCCTTGGCCACCCGGGCACACGCCAGCTCCTGTCCAGCCGCTGTCCCCAACCCCCCAGGCCCTTTCCCGCCGGGCAGCTCCCCAGCGCCTGTGCTGGGGGTCAGTGGGGGGTTGTTGTGGCCCCAGGGCAGGACCCGGCACGTGGCTGGGCTGAACCCAGCCCAACTGTCGTGTTTGGGCCCGAGGGGGTGACGGGGGCACTGGGGAGCAGCTTCCAGCAGAGCCAGACACCCCCGTCCCGCTGGCTTGGCCCCCCCGGCCACCCCCCGTGGGCTCAATCCCTCTGGAAGGAGCTGGGCCCCCCCGGGCTGGGAGGGAGGTGAGTCTGGGGGAGCTCAGGTCCACCCCCCGTGTGCTGGCCCCCCCCCCAGCCCCCCCTGCTCCCCGCCCCACAGGAGATCGAGTTCATGTACAAGCCCGGGAACGTCAGCGCGGCCCCCGCCGTGGTGGCCCCCCACCAGCCCCGTCTCGACTGGCAGCTGTGGTTCGCGGCGCTGGGCCCCCACAGCGCCAGCCCCTGGTTCAGCAGCCTCGTGTACCGCCTGCTGCAGGGCAAGCGCGACGGTGAGGGGGCTCCCGGGGGGCCTGGGCGCTGGCGGGGATGGGGGGGGGGGTTGTGGGGGTCCTGGGCGCTGGGAGGGGGAGCGGGTGGGGAGTGCGGGGGTCCTGGGCGCTGGCAGGGTGCGGGGCGGGGGGGTCCTGAGCGCTGGCAGGGATGGGGGGGAGTGCGGGGGTCCTGGGCGTTGGTGGGGGTGCTGGGGTCCTGGGCACTGGCAGGGTGCGGGGTGGGGGTGCGGGGGTCCCTGCTGCAGTTTGGGGGTGTCCCCAGCCATGGTTTGGGGGGTCTCTCCTGCAGTTTGGGGGGGTCCCTGCTGCGGTTTGGGGGGTGTCCCATGCCACAGTTTGGGGGTGGTTCCCAGTATGGTTTGGAGGGGTCCCTGCTGCGGTTTGGGGTGTCCTTGCTGCAGTTTGGGGGGTCCCTACTGCGGTTTGGGGGTGTCCCCAGCCATGGTTTGGGGGGGTCTCACCTGCGTTTTGGGGGGTCCCTGCTGTGTTGTGGGGGTGTCCCCAGCCATGGTTTGGGAGGTCTCTCCTGCAGTTTGGGGGTGTCCCCAGCCATGGTTTGGGGGGGGTCTCACCTGCGGTTTGGGGGGTCCCTGCTGTGTTGTGGGGGTGTCCCCAGCCATGGTTTGGGAGGTCTCTCCTGCAGTTTGGGGGGTCCCCACGGCTGCGGGGGGGACTGACGCGCTCTCTCCGGCAGTGATCCGGCTGGTGCAGGTGGACGAGGCACGGTACCCCTTCAGCGCGCAGCCCCCCCTCTACCTCCGCGCCCACCTCTACAAGTACTGGTTCACCGGGCACGCCGAGGGCAGGTGAGTGGGGCCGCGACCCCCCCGCCCCCCCCAAATTACCGGGGCGGGGGGGGGGGGGGGAGGGCGAATTTGGCAGCCGCTTCGCACCGGGGGTGTCCCCGAGCTCCGGCATCGCCGGGCGACGCGGGGGCGGCAGGAGCCGTGCGGGCAGAGCTGCGCGGGGTGGGGGCGGCTTGGGGGGCCGGGTGCTGAGCTGTGTCCCCCCCCCCGCAGCGAGGGTCCTGTGCCGTGGTGGCGGCGGCAGCACGTCCGGGAGTTCTTCCCCGCCGTCTCCTTGGGCGACGCGGCGCTGGAGAACCTGCTCACCCAGCACGGCCTCAAGGTGAGGCCTCGCGCCGTGTCCCCCGCCGCCCCCGGGGCTGGGGGGGCAGCCCTGACACCCCCTTTTCCCCCCTCCCCACCCCGTTCAGGACAAGAGCCCCCCCAGGCACCTTCCGGACGCCCCCCTGCCGCGGTTGCTGCGGTGGCTCCGCCGGCTCAGCCGCCCCTTCTCCGGCCCCGCCGTCCTCTGGTCCCTCTACGCAGGGGCGGCCACCGTCTGGCTACTGCGAGCCCTGGGCCACCGGCCCCGGGGGGGCTCGCCCCCCGCCCGCCACAAAGCCCCCCGCCGGGGGGAGCCCGCGGAGCGAGGGGGGGGCGAGAAGAACGGGCAGGTGCGGAGGAAGGAGGGGGAGGAGAAGGGCGAGAGCGGGGGGCGGGGGGGCAGTGATGGCCACGGCGAGGGCCCCCGCCTCACCAAAAAGAAGAAATAGCCCCCGGGGCCCCTCTCCCACCCGTGCTGCCCCCCCCCGGGCTGGGGGGGGGGCTCAGTGGGGGCGCAGCAGGGCCCCCTCCCCAGGGGGACCTCGCTGCCATCGCCCCCCCGCCCCGTGCCTCGGTGCGCAGGGCAGCGCCGCCCCCCTGGGCCGCCCCCGGACCCCCGCTGGGGGCAGTTTGGGGTGCTGGCCCCCCCCAGAGCCCCCTGCCCCCCCCCTCCCGGGGGGGCTCTGGCTGTATCGTGCTTCCCGTCGGCTCCTCCGCGAGCACAGAGGTTTCCTATAATTTTCTAAATAAAGCCTTATGCCATTCCAGCCCCCCGGCTCGGGGGGGGGGGGGAGGGAGGGTCCTGCCCCCCCCAGCGGCGTGGGGGGGCTTCCCGGCGCGGGTGGGGGCCGCCAGCACTGAGCGGGGGGGGCGCGTCGTGTGCCGAGCAGCTTTATTGCGTGAGTGTGGCGAGGGGCTGCGCCGGGGGGCTGGGGGTGAGCAGGGTGCTGGGCGGGGGGCCGCGGGGGGGCGCCGTTCACCAGCAGAGCTGCCCCGGGCAGTACTTGTCGATCAGGGCCTGGTAGTAACCGCGGAGCTGCCGCGCGTCCGGCAGCTCCTCCCGCTTGGTGTAGAGATCGAATTTGCTGCGGGAGCGAGAGCGGGTGAGTGCTGGGGGGGGCTGCCGACCCCCGGGGTGGGGGGGTGTCTCCCTGACCCCCCCCCCGGCTCCCCCCTTCCCCTCGGCCACGCACTTGAGCTCCCTGACCCAGGGCAGCATGCGCAGGTCCTCGTCGCTGCAGAGGTGCAGGTAGTCCCCGTGCGCGTGCCAGGGGTAGAAGGAGTGGAAGCGAACCATGTAGAAAGCCTGGGGGGGGCACACGGGGACGTGCCAGCCTGCCCCACAGCGTGGCCCAGCCCCACGGCGCGGGGGGGGCTGCCCCACACCCCCCCAGCCTTACCTCCTTGGGCAGGGCGAAGCCGTTGAACTTCATCACTCGGTACATGTACTCTGGGGGGGGAAGGGGGCGCTGGACCCCCGGGGGTGGGCACCCCGGGAGCCGCTGCAGCCCCCGGGGTTGCCCCTCTGCCCCATAGCAAGGGCTCCTGCCCCATAGCAAGGGCTTCAGCCCCCGGGGGGGGGGCTGGGTGCAGCCTCCTGGTGTGTGCTGGTGCCCTGGGGAGGGGCGAAGGGCCTGGCCCCGATGGGGGGGCCCCGGTGGGCGCCCCATTTAGGGGCGCCGGGCCCTGCCCCGGGGAGGGGGACCCCCGCTTGCCCCCCCCGCCCCCCCCCCCAGGCTTTACCGTCGTGTCCCCAGGACATGAGCACGTTCTCCAGGCCGCAGTGGGGCTGGTACATCCCGCACTCGGTGCTGCCGATGGAGCCGGGGCGGGGGGCTCGGGGCTGACCCCCTTCCCCAGCTCCCACAGGGGCCGTGGGGCACGGGCACCCCACGGGCCCCCCCGGGGGGGGGATCCGGCCTCACCTGTACCGGGGGTCTCTGGTGTCGGGGTTGTCGTGGAAGGTGGAGTCCCCAAAGACCACCGACCTCTGCACCTTGCAGCCCACCGGGAAGGTGTCCCCCACCACGGCCCACTGCGCGGGGGGGGTCACGTCATCCCACCGGCCCGGGGGGGGTGACCCAGGCTGGCGGGACCCCCCCCCGCCCCCCAACCGCTCACCTGGGGCTCCCCGAACAGCGCCAGCACCTTCCCCAGGTCGTGCAGCAGCCCCACCAGCTGGAACCACTCTGGGGGGCACGGGACCCTCACCCACCGCGGGGGGAGCCTCCGCGCCGCCGGGGGGGGGCACGGACCCGACGTTTATTGGGGGGGGACACGCAGGGGCCCCACCTTTGTCGGGGTGGGCGCGGCGGATGCCCTCGGCCGTCTGGAAGGCGTGGAGGGAGTTGGGGAAATCCACGTCGGGGTCCGACTCGTCCACGAGCTGATCCAGCAGCCCCAGGGCCTCCATCGCCCCCAGCTTGCGCAGGGAGCACGAGCCGTACTGCGCGCTCTGGGGGCGCGGGGGGGCGCGGGGCATGCTGACACCCCCCGCTGACACCCCAAAAACACCCCCGGGGGGAGCCAGCCCCCCCCCCCCCCCGCGGCTGCGTGGGCAGCGCGCGCCCCCCCGGGATGGGGCGGGGAGGAGGGGGAGGGGGGTCGGTTGGACCTGGGGGGGTCCGCTGGACCCGGGGGGGGGGCACAGGAAGCCCCCGGGGGGGCGGGGGGGTCGCACCTTTTTGCGGACGAAGTCGACGGTCTGGTGGGTGTGCATGAGCCGGTACGTGCGGTACACGCGGTCCAGCAGCCCCCCCTCCTGCGGGGGGGTCGGGGGGCTTGGGGGAGGGTGCAGGACCCCCCACCCCCACCCCGCGCACCCCCGGCCCGGGCCAGCCGAGCTGCCGCCGGGCTCCTCCGGCCCCTCCCAGCAGCAGGATGAGTCCCCCGCCCCCCCCCCCCCCGCATGGCCCGTACCGCGGGACCCCCCCGCGCCCCCCGCCCCGGGCTCACCGTGTAGTTCCGGTACTCGGACTTGGCCTTGCCGGGCCCGGGCCCCGCGGGGGGGTCGGCTGCCTGCGCAGAGAGCGGCGGGGGGCGGTCGGCACCGCGCAGCCCCCCAGATAGCCGCGCAGCCCCCCAAATAACTGCGCAGACCCTAAATAACCGTGTAGCCCCCCAAACAACCGCGCAGCCCCGCACGGCACTGCGCAGCCCCCCAAATATCGGCGCGGCCCCCCAAGATCCGCGCAGCCCCCCAAACAACCGCGCAGCCCCGCACGGCACTGCGCAGCCCCCCAAATATCGGCGCGGCCCCCCAAGATCCGCGCAGCCCCCCGCAGTGCGGCCCCGTTGCCGGGGCGGGGCGCTGGCCGTGCCCATTGGGGGGGGGCGCCCCACTCGCGGTGTGTCGCCTGCTGGGGAGGCGAGTCCGTGGGGCTGGGTCCCCCGTGGGGCAGGGACACAGAGGGGCTGGGACCCACTCGGGGCCGTGTCCCGTGGGGCGGGGAGGACATCGCTGGGGGTCCTGGGGGCTCCAACACACCCCCCCCCCCGGAAGGCGACAGCCCCGGTGCTGAGCCGTGGGGGCCCCCCCGAGGGCTTCTCACCGGGGGGGGGGGGGCGATGTCTGTGGGGCTGAGCCCAACAGCTCCGGGGGGGGCTGCACGTGCCCACGGCGAGTACCTGGGAGGACCTGCCACCCCCAGGTGGGGGGCGACACGGATGGGTCTGCCCCCCCCAGGTGGGGGGACCATGTGCCGGGGGGTCTGCCCCCCAAGTGTGGGGCTCTGGGTACTCACCGCCTGCAGGCTCCTCATGCCGGCCGTGGCGGGGGGGGGGCTGTGGGGCGCCGCCGGGACCCCCGGCTTTATCCCCGCGGGGGCAATCGGTCACCGGTTAACCCGCCCCCGGTTAATGTTTGACCCGCGGCGCCGGGGGGTGCTGCTGGGGGGGCGGGGGGGGCCCTGGACCCCAGGCTGAGCAGCGCCCCCCAGGCTGGGGACCCTCGACCCGGGGACCCCCGGTCATGGGTGGCCGCGGGGTCCTGGAGGGGACAAAGGACGTGGTGACCCCCCCCCCCCCGGCGTGACCCCCCACCCCCCCGTGGGGACACCCTGCCGGCGCGGTGAGGGGCTGAGCGGGGGGTCGGGGGGGCAGGTTGGGGGTCCCCGCCCCGGCGTGGCAGTCGCCGTCCGGCTGGGAGTGTCCCGTGGGGTCCGGGCGTGGGGCGCGCGGGCTGGGGGGTCCCCTCCTGCCCCCCCCCCCAGCGCGGACCCTCCGGCCTTTCACCCCAGAGGGAAGGGGAAGGCCCCGCCGTGGGGCCGCCGTGGGGCAGGATCCGGCCCGGGCACCCACGGGGGCTCAGCGCAGCCGTGGGGGGGCACCCAAGGGGGGGGGGGGGGCTCCGGAGGATGTCGGCCCCGGGACCCCCGACCCAGGATCCCCCCGTGGTGGCCGTGGGACCCCCATCTCGGTCCCATCCTGCGCCCCCACCCCGGGAAGGGGGCCGTGGGGGGGGCTGGGAGCAGCACCCCTGGGTGCTCCCCCCACCCTCGCTCTGGGCTGTTGGGGGCTGGGGGCTGCGGGGGGGCTCGGGGGGGGGGGGGTGTGCTCCGGGGGCGGGGCGGGGGGGCACAAGGATGATCGGGGGGGGAGGGGGCTCCTGGCAGGAAGGTGTGGATGGGCTGGGGTCCCTGCCCCCCCCAACCGCCCGCCCCTACCCCAGGGCCGAGAGGTGAGGATGGGGGGGTCACGGGGGTGTCAGGGACACCCGGGGGGGGGTCCCCTCGACCCCCATCCCGGCCCCCCCGAGCCCGTGGAACCTTTCCCAACCGTAGGGGGGGGGATTCCTCTGCCCCCCCGTGCTGGGGGATGCCCTGGCACCCAGCCTCACCGCAGCTGGGGGGGGGGGGGGGCAGCACCCTCAGCCCCCCCCAACCCTAGCAGGACCCCCCCCCCGGCCCCTTGGGCTCGCAGGACCCCCACCCACGTAGCCGTGCCGCGGTGGACGGACATGGGGGGGGGGGGTTGGGGGGGGGGTCGCCCCACCCGTGGCCGCGCGTGCCGTGGCAGGGTGCCGAGCTGCTGAGTCAGGCGGGAGGGCAGAGTCGCCCCCTGCCCCCCCCCCCCGGGTCTTGCACAAGGCGCTGCCCCACCGCCCCTTGGACCCGCCGCCGGCCACCAGCGGCCACCTCGGGCCAGCAGCCCCCCCCGGGCCAGCAGCCCCCCCCGGGCCGCGCTCCTCTCCGCGGGGACCCCGCTGTGACCGGGGGGGCCGGGCGGGGGGTCGCACCGAGCCCCCCCCCGGATGGTGCAGAGGGAGCCCAGCCACGTCTCGACTCTGGAAGCGCTTTAGTGCGGGGTCCGGCGGGGCGGGGGGGGCAGTCCGGGGCGGTGACCCCCCCCCGCGGTCACCCGTAGCTGTGGGGGCTGTTGGGGTTCATGGGGGGCGAGTCCTGCCGCCCCCCCTGCGCCCGCAGCTGCCAGAGGCGGTGGCTGAGGTTCTGCACCTGGCACGTGCCCAGCACGCAGCCCACCCGCACCAGCTGCACGTGCCGGGGGGGCCGGGGGGCGCCGCGCCGCGGGGGGGGCCCGGCGGGGACCAGTCTGGGCCGGGGGGCGCCGCGCGGGGGGATGCGGGGCGGGATGCGCCGGAGGAGCGCGTGGGCACCGGGCCGGGGGGCGGCGGGGAGGGGGGGGGGGCTTGGGGGGGGCCAGTCCGTGCTGGGAGGGGGGCAGTGCGCGCCGGGGGGGGGCCAGGCTGTGCCGGGGGGCGTCGTGCCGGAGGATGCGCTTCGGGGTGCCCGGTGTGAGCCGGGGGGGCGGGGGGGCGTCGTGCCGGGGGGGGGGGCCCGGGGGGGAGCAGTCTGTGTTGGGGGGGGGCCAGGCTGTGCCGGGGGGCTCGGGGGGCGTCGTGCCGGAGGATGCGCTTCGGGGTGCCCAGTCGGGGCCGGGGGGGCGGGCGGGCATCGGGGGGGGCGCGGTCCCGGCCGCCCCCCGAGGAGCGGGGCTGGCGAGGGTCTCCGGTCCGGGGGTTCCCTGCGAGAGAGGAGAGGGGGGGTCAGCGGGGGGGGGGGCGTGGAGCCCCACGGCGAGCCGGCTGCTGACCCACAAGGGCGGGGAGCCCGGGGGGGAATTGGGGACCCCCCCGGCGGAATTGGGGACCCCCCGGCGCTGACAGCTCCCCACCAGCGCCCCCGCACACGCGTGTGCCAGCACGCGCACCCCCCGCAGCACCCGTGAGCACGCACGGTGGCCCCTGCACACGCGCGGACACGCGTGTGCCAGGACACGCGTGTGCCAGGACACGCGCGTAGGCTCCGTCCCCCCGCCCCGCACATGCGTGTGCTGAGACACACATGTACGCTCAGTCCCCCTGCCCCGCACACGCGTGTGCCAGGACACGCCTGTACGCTCAGTCCCCCTGCCCCGCACACGCGTGTGCTGAGACACACATGTACACTCAGTCCCCCTGCCCCGCACACGCGTGTGCCAGGACATACATGTACACTCAGTCCCCCTGCCCCGCACACGCGTGTGCCAGCATGCACCCCCTCAGCACGCGTGAGCACACACGGTGACCCCTGCACACGCACAGACATGCACTCCCTGCCCCCTGCACACGCGTGTGTACGCCCACTCCCTCTGCCCCGCACACGCGTGTGCTGGCATGCACACCCCCTTCGTACCCATGAGCAGCGACCCTGTACATGCACCCATGTGCCAGCACATGCGTGTACATGCACTCCCTCTGCCCGCACACACGTACCGGCACACACGCGTGTACACTCACGCCCCCTGCCCCCCCACACGCGTGTATGCTCACTCCCTCCCCCCCCCCCCGCGTGGGTGCACCGAGCGGTGCCGGACCCGCACCCAGCGCCCCCACGCACACGCGTGTCCCGGCACACACACGGACACGCTCCCTCCCCCGCCCCCCCGGGCCCGTGGGGGGGTCACCCCGGTCCAGCCGCCGCTTGGCCACGAGCCGCGGGGACAGAGGCCAAATTCCTGCCGGGACGGGAAGCACCGGGGGGGGGGGGGCAGCCCCGCTCCCCTTCCCGTCCCGGGACGTGTTTACGGGTAACCGGTGCCCGGAAACACCGGCCTCGGCCCCCCCGAACCGGGCAGCCCCGTGCACCCCCCCCCCGCGCTTGGCTCTGCCCCGTGGGGGGCGGCCCGTGGGACCCCCTGGGCTCGCTGCCCGGTACCGGCACCCCCCCGCGCCCCCCCCGGCCTCAGCACCGGCGCAGAGCCGGCACCCGCGCGTGGGCCCCGGCCGGAACCCCCCGCCCCACGCCGGGACCCCCAGGCCCCGTCCCACGGCAGCGCCCCCCCCCCCCCCATCCATCCCCGCAGCGGGACGTGACCCCGCGCACGGCCCCCCCACGCCCACGCGAGCTGCGCCCGGGCGGGCAGGCGGCAACACGCCCACACGAGAGGCTGGAGAGGAGACCCCGGCCCCCCCCAGCCTTGCCCACGCACATCACGGCGTGACCCGAAGGCTGGCCCACAGCTCGCACTCACGCAGCCCCCCCCGCTCCGGAGACCCCTCCCCACGTCCCCGCAGCAGGAGATGCTGCCCACGGGACCCCCCCGGGGGTGCAGCCCCCGCTCCACAGGATATCGTGGGCCCCCTCCCCGCGGGGAACCCACCCGCAACCTGCCGCCAGCACAAGGGGGGGGGCGGGGCTGTGGGACCCCCCCGCGGCAGGACACAGACCGGACCCCGCGGGACCGTGGCGGGACAGACGGACACGGGGGGGTGGGGGGGGGCAGGCGGGGGTGAAGGGAGCCGTCGTCCCCTGCCCACACCTGCACGAGGGGGCGGGTGGGGGGCACAGGGCCCCACGCGGTGGTGCGGGCAGGGGGTCCCGGAGCCCCACGCGTGGCGTGGGAAGGGGCGCCGGCAGGGCAGTGGTGCGGGCACGGGTTCCAGAGCTCTGCGCGGGCAGGGGGTGCAGGCAGGGGGTCCAGGGAGCCCCACGCGTGGCGCGGACGGGGGTCCCAGAGCCCTGTGCAGGCAGGGGGTGCGGGCAGGGAGCCCCGGCAGGGGGTCCCGGAACCCCACGCGTGGCGAGGGTCACGGAGCCCGACGCGAGCGAGGGTGTGGGCAGGGGGTGTGGGCAAGGGGTCCCGGAGCCCAGCGCGGGCAGGGGGTCCCGGCAGGGGGTCTCGGAGCCCCACGCGTGGCACGGACGGGGGTCCCGGAGCCCGGCGTGGGCAGGGGGTGCGGGCAGGGGGTGCCGGAGCCCCACGCGTGGCACGGACGGGGGTCCCGGAGCCCGGCGCGGGCAGGGGGTGCGGGCAGGGGGTGCCGGAGCCCCACGCGTGGCACGGACGGGGGTCCCGGAGCCCGGCACGGGCAGGGGGTGCGGGCAGGGGGTCCCGGAGCCCCACGCGTGGGGATGGTCACGGAGCCCGGCGCGAGCATGGGTGCGGGAAGGGGGTGCCGGAGCCCCATGGCGCGGGCGGGGGTCCCGGCGCGGGCAGGGGGCGCAGCCCCACGCGTGACGCGGCTCACCTGCGGCGGGGCGGGCGGGCGTGGGCCCGGGGCAGGCCGGCGGGCAGCTCCAGCAGACACAGCGCCAGGCTGATGCAACCCAGCGCCACCGGCCCCGGGGCTCGCATGGCGGGGCCGCGGCGGCGGGGCTCGGGCGGGCTCCGGGGCTGCGGGGAGACGAGACGCCGTCGGGACCGGGCCGGGACCGGGCTCGGCCCGCAGCCCCACGCGGGTGCGGGGCTCCACGGGGGGGCCTGGGGGATGCCGGGGGGTACCTGGGCGGGCAGCGGGGCTCGTGGGGCTCCGGGGATGCGGCGTCCGGGGCTGCGGGGGTCCGGGGCTGCGGGGGGCGAGGAGGGCTCGGGGTCGGCCAGCAGCCCCGGGGGGGCGGGGGCGGGGCGTCCCGGGGGGGTCCCGGCCGTACCTGGGCGGGGAGCGGGGCTCGGGGGGCTGCGGGGAGAAGAAACGGCTCATACCGGGCTCGACCCCTGCCCCCCACCCCCCCGCAGCCCCAGGTGGGCCGGGGTGCCCGGGGGGGGTCCCCGGCGGTACCTGGGCGGGGAGCAGAGCTCGGGGGGGTCCGGGGGGCTCCGGTCGGCTCCGGGACTCGCTCGGCGCTGCCGCTCCCCGCCCCGGCCCAGGTTAAATATCGCCGGGCCCGGCGCGGCGGAGGGCGAGGAGGAGCCGCGCGGCTGCGGGAGGGGCCACGGGAGGGGGGGCGCCCCCCCCGGCCCCGCACCGCCCCCCCCGGCCCCCCCGCTCCCATGGACCGGGGCCAGAGTGGGATGGGAGGGGGGAGCCATCCGGGGGGCTGGGATGGGGCTGGGGGGCTCCGGGGGGGGCCGAGGCTGGGGGGGGGGGGGCGTGGGCCCGCGCGCACCTTCTCCCGGGGCTAATTGAGGTTAATGGCTTTAAACGTCACGTGGGGCTTTTAAAACAATTAAGGCACGTAAAGACCCGGGGGGGCGCCCCCCTCCCCCGTGGGGGAGGAGCCCCCCCAAAGAGGGGGCGCTGGGGACCCACCGCTGCCCGGGGGGGGGGGGGAATGCTCTGGGCTCCTTGGGCTGGGCAGCCGCAGCTCAGCAGGGGAGGGGGCCAGCGGGGGGTCACGACCCCCCCGCCGTGATTTCCCACCCCCCCGAGACCCCCCCCCCCCGCCTCCCGGGCCGGGGTCCGGGTGCCCCCGTTCCCGCGCTGCGGGGAGCCCCAGCACCCCGGGGTGCCCGAGCCGGGGGTCCGGGTCCCAGGGGGGGGTACCCGTGTGTGTGTGCCCCCCCGTGCCCCCCCCAGCTCCCAGGGCGAGGGGCCGGGGGCCTCCGCGTGCTCCGCATCGCTGGGATTCTTCCGCGTGACCGGGGGCACCGGAGCGTCAAACCGTCCCCACGCGGGGGGGGTCGCGGCAGCACCTGATCACGGGGCGGGGGGCGACAGGACACCCCCCCCGAGCCGCGCAGCCTTCCCCCCCCCCCCCCCCCCCCCGACGTCTCTCCACGCGTGTCCCTTCCCCGTGCCCGCTGCTGGGTTATGCCCGGGAGAGGAACGCGGCGCTGCGGGGGGGGAGGACACGCGTGACCCCCCGCAGTGGGTCGCCGCTGCACCGAGACCCCTCCCCACGGCTCCCCGGCAGCCCCGTGAGGGGGTCACCCGGGGGTCTCCGGGCTGAGCTGTGCCGGGGGTCCTGCCTGACCCCCCCCACGCGCAGGTCCTCGTCCCGCGGGGACAAACCCGGCTCAGCGCGAGGAGGGGGGGGGGGGGGCTGGCTAATTAGCGTTTGCTTAACGAAGGTTAATGGGGGGGTCACCAGGGGGTGAGCTGCGACCCCCGGCGTCCCTTCGCCCTGCAGCTCCGGGCGCTGCTGCGGCCCCCCCGGGGGTCTCCCTGCCCCCCCCGCCGGCCCCCCCCGGGGTCCTGCTTCACCCCCGCCCGTGCCGGATCCGGCCCGCAGCCCCCCCGCGGGGCCCACGGCTGCCCGGGGGGGGGGCTGCCGCCGCCCCGGCTCCCCCGCCCCCCCCCGCAGCCTGGCTGCAGCCGTGGGAATCAATCACTCAGCCTCAATTAGGCTAATTGCCCCCGGGGGGGTGCCCGGGGGGGCCGGGGGCGGGGGGCTGAGAGCCCCGCCCGCTCGCCAAACGGTGCGTGGAACGGAACGGGATGCGCTGTGCCCCCCCCCACGGTCCCGCCCCCTCCCTGTCCCCACCTCGGCGTGTCCCTCGCCCCACGCGTGGCTTCACCCCCCGGCATGAGCCCCCCCCGGCAAGTCTGAGCCCCCTCCCCCGCGTGGGGGGCGAGGGGAGCCGAGGGGGGGGGGGCTGGGAGGGGTCGCTGCGGAATTCCCCGCCGGTGCGGGGGGGATTCGGGGAGTTCTCCCGTGGATCTGCGTGGGACCCCGCCTACCCCCCCGCCCCACCCGGGGAAGGGACACCGGAGCGCGCCCCCCCCGCGCCCCCCGCCCCGCGTGGGTGCGCCCTCCCCGTGGGTGCGCGGCTGGGACCCCCGGCACTGCCCCCCCCGCGCGGAGCTGGTGCCGGTGGCTGACAAGGGGGCGCAGGGCTGAGCCCCCCCGCGCGTCCCTGGGGGCAGCGTCCCCAGCGTTCCCGGGCTCCCGAGTGTCCCCCCTGGCCAGTGTCCCCCCATGGCCAGCGTCCCCAGTGTCCCCAGCGTCCCCAGCTTCCTCAGGGTCCCCGCCATCCCCAGTGTCCCCAGGGTCCCCAGTGTCCCCAGCTTCCTCAGGGTCCCCGCCATCCCCAGGGGCCCGAGCGTCCCCTGTGTCCCCGCAGTCCCCACCGTCCCCGCTGTCCCCAGCCTCCTCAGGGTCCAGTTTCCTCCCAGCGTCCCGAGTGTCCCCAGGGTTCCCGGGATCCCGAGTGTCCCCCTATGGCCAGTGTCCCCAGCGTCCCCCGAGTCTCCCCACCATTCCCAGGGTCCCGAGTGTCCCCAGCATCTCCAACATCCCCAGAGTCCCCAGGTCCTTGGTGTTCCCAGGGTCCCCGCCATCCCCAGGGGCCCGGGTGTTCCCGGGGTCCCCAGTGTCCCCACCATCCCCAGGGTCCCCAGTTCCCCCCCAGGGTCCTCAGTGTCCCCGCAGAGGGACCAGCCCCCCGCACCCGCCGCTGCCACCACGGTCCCCAGCCCGCTCTGGGGACACCGGTCCCTGCCAGCGCCCCGCCCGCGCCCCACGCCCCCCACCCCACGCGGATCTCGCCTCGGGTGCTCCCACCCCCCAGCACCGCCCCGGGCCCACGTCCCCGCCCCCCGCGTGTCCCCCAGCACCGCGGGACCCGCCGTCCCCCGGGAGCACCCCCGCGCCGGGGGTCCGTGGCCGTGTCCCGCGGGGGGCGGCAGGCCCGGGGGGGCAGCGCTGCAAGGGCCGAGCGGGACTGCATCACGCCCACGCCGCCCGGGGCGCGGGGGGGCCGAGGGGACCCCACTCGTGGGTGGGGGGCTGCTGTGGCTGGCCGTGCGCTGCGCCCCGGGGGGACCCCAGGGACCCCTGGCGGGGGGAGAGGCCGTCTGCGAAGACTGCCCGGCCCCCCCAGCCCCTGCACCCCCTGCCCGTGGGATCCAGCCCGGCACCTGCACCCCGTGCCCGTGAGATCCCGTGGGACCCCGTGGGATCCAGCCCGCCCCTGTCACCCCTACTCATGGGATCCTGTGGGACCCCGTGGGATCCAGCCCGGCACCTGCACCCCGTGCCTGTGGGATCCCGTGGGATCCAGCCCAGCCCCTGTCCCCCCTACTCGTGGGATCCTGTGGGACCCCGTGGGATCCAGCCTGGCACCTGCACCCCGTGCCCGTGGGATCCCGTGGGATCCCGTGGGATCCAGCCCGCCCCTGTCACCCCTACTCGTGGGATCCTGTGGGACCCCGTGGGATCCAGCCCAGCACCTGCACCCCGTGCCCGTGGGATCCCGTGGGATCCCGTGGAATCCAGCCCAGCCCCTGTCTCCCTACTCGTGGGATCCCGTGGGATCCCATGGGATCCAGCCCCTGTCCCCTCCACTCGTGGGATTCAGCCCCTGCAACCCTCACCCGTGGGGTCCCAGGGGATCCAGCCCAGCCCCTGTCCCCCCTATTTGTGGGATCCCATGGAACCTGGTGGGATCCAGCCCGGCACCTGTACCCCATGCCCGTGGGGTCCTGTGGGACCCCGTGGGATCCAGCCCCGGCACCCCTCGCCCATGGGATTCCGTGGGATCCAGGCCAGCCCCTGTCCCCCCTACTCACGGGATCCTGTGGGATCCCATGCGTTCCAGCCCCTTCCCCCCTGCCCATGGGTCCCGTGGGGTCCAGCCCAGCCCCTGCCCCTCTCTGCCTGTGGGTCCCGTGGGGTCCAGCCCAGCCCCTGTCCCCCCTACTTGTGGAATCCCGTGGGATCCCGTGGGATCCAGCCCCTGTCCCTTCTGTGCGTGGGATTCAGCCCCTGCAACCCTCACCCGTGGGGTCCCGTGGGATCCAGCCCAGCCCCCGTCCCCCCTACTCATGAGATCCCGTGGGATCCAGTGGGATCCAGCCCGGCACCTGTACCCCGTGCCCGTGGGTCCCGTGGGGCCCAGCCCAGCCCCTGCCCCTCTTCCCGCAGCCGGTCCACGCACCCTGCTGCTGCGGGGCGCACGCGGGTCCGTCCGGGGGGTCCCGAGGGGGCGGGAACTCCCGGCGGCGCCGCTGCCCGCCGGGTCTGGGGCTGGGGCAGGGCGGTGCCGGGCTGCCCCCCCATCCCGCACGCACCCCACGTCGCGCTCCCGCGTGGGAGTGGGAACGGGGATTTTCCCTGATGAATCATCCCCCCGCTCAAGGCAGCGGCCGCCCCGCAGCGCGTGTCCGCGACCCCCACCCCGGGGGGGGACTCACCGCGGGGCGGCCGTGGCCGTGGGCGGCCCCAGGACCCCCAACCATGCGCCCCCGTCCCTGCACACGCGTGTCCGTGCACACCCGGGGGCTCCGTGCGCACTGGGGACCCTCGCACACTCGTGTCTGTGCACACTTGGGGGGTCCCTGCACATGGAGGGTCCCCGCACACTCGTGTCTGTGCCCACCCGGGGGTCCCTGCACACGGAGGGTCCCCGCACACGCGTGTCTGTGCCCACCCGAGGGGGCTGTGCACACCTGAGGGGCCGTGCCCACCCGGGGGTCCCTGCACTCGCGTGTCCGTGCCAACCCGGGGGCTCCGTGCACACGGAGGGTCCCCGCACACCCGCGGCTGTGCACACTCGGGGGGTCCCCGCACACCGGGGATCCCCGCACACTCGTGTCCGTGCCCACCCGGGGGTCCCCGCACACCGGGGGTCCCCGCACACGGGGGGTCCCCGCACACCCGCGGCTGTGCACACTCGGGGGCTCTATGCACACTCGGGGGGTCCCTGCACACTCATGTCAGTGCCCACCCGGGGGTCCCCGCACACTCGGGGGGTCCCCGCCCCCCCGTGGCCCGGGCACGCCCCCGCCCCGCCCCGCTCGGGGAACCCCTGCGCGGCGGCCCCGCCCCCTCCCGGCCCCGCCCCTCCCCCGCGGGCGCGCCCAATGGCGTGCGGCGCTCCGCCCCCCGCGGCGTCGTCGGCGCAGGCGCAGTGCGGGGGGCCGGGCCGGCCGCGCGAAAGGCCAAGATGGCGGCGGTCGGCGGGGAGCGCGGGCGGGCGGGGAGCGCGGCGGCGGCGGCGGGGGGGCTGTGAGCGCTGGGAGCGCGGCGCCGCGCCCGCCGCCCCCCGCCATGGCCCGCCTGGCCGACTACTTCGTCCTCGTGGGCTACGACCCCGGCAAACGCGGTGAGCGGCGGCGGCGCGGGGCGGGGCCGGCGGGGGCTGAGCGCTGTCAGCCGCCGCGGGGGGAGGGGCGCGCGGGGCACACGCACACCCACGCACGCACGCACACACACACACACACACACACACCCGCACACGCACGCACACCGGGACCCACGCGGGGCCGCACCGGCCGTGGGTGCGCGCGTGGCCCGGGGACGCGGCTGGGCCCGGGGGCGGCAGCCGCATCCCGGCGGGGGGGGGCGGGGGGGCAGCCGCCGGCCTCCTTGGACCCGCCGGGCGCGGGGAGGGGTCCCCGCCCGTGGACAAGGCGCAGGCTGCCCCCCCCCGGGGTCGTTCCCCGCCGGTGGGGGCGCGGCTCCAGCTGCCCGTCCCCCGGCGCCGCCAGCGCTGGCGGCCGCTCCTGCCCCACCGCGGGTGCTGCGCTGTCGGAGCCTCCCCCCGCCCCGTCACCGCTCCGGAAGCGGCGGCTGCCGGTGGGGCTGGGGCGGGGGATTTCTGCCCCGGGGTGCGGCCGGCGGCCAGGCCGAGCCCTCCCCCCTCTCTCGCGCGGGCCTGTCGCGCCGGGCCGGTTCTGCCTCCCGGACCCCCGACCCACGGGTGTCTTTGAAGGCCTCGGCCCCCTTTCCGTGACCGCCGGGGGGGGGTCGGTTGGGTTTCGGGGGTCTCTCCGCGGTGGTTTCTTGCAGCCCTCCTGCGCCCAGCCGAGCGTTGGCGCCGTTACCGGACGGGCCGAGAACCAGGGACGGGCCTGCGGGTGCCCCGCGGGCAGCGCGTCCCGCGCCCGCAGGAGCCCAGCCCGTTGCCTGGCACCGCCTTCCGGGCGCGCTCCGAGCCCGCGGGGGGAACCTCCTGCTCCCCCCGGCCCCTCGTAGGTTTGGCGGTTCCGGGAAGGTGTCGAGGCCGGGCTCGCACGGATCGGAGCGTTGGCCGCGTCCCGGCCGCTGGTGGGAGCAGGCGGCGGGAGCGATGGGCCGCGCGGCTCTGCTGACGGCCCGGTTCCGGGAAGGCGTTCGGACCCGGCCCGGATACCGGCGTCGGCGTTTCCCGAGTGGCGATGCGGTGGGGCGTTTTGTGGTCGTTACGGTGGTTCCCGTTAATCAGGGGTGTCCGCCTTCCCCCGGCCGCCCGGGGCGGGAGTGGGCCTGCCCTCTCCCCTCGGACCCGCCCCGGGCGGGGGGCTGCGGGGGTGGGCTGCAGCCTTCGCCTCGGCTCTCAGCACCGCCTGAGCGCGTCCTCCTGCCCCGTTCGCTCCTCCCGGCCTCCCCGGGGGGATGTGGGGGGGCTCGGAGGGCTTTGCCCTCCCGTTCCTCGCCCCCAGGCCCGCAGCCCGGCGTTGCTGAAGGGAACGCTGCCGCCGCCGTGCGTCGTTTCGGGCCCGCGCGGGGCGGACGGACGCCGCTCCAGGGCGGCGGACCGCGGCGGGCGGTTGGGAAGAGCTCCCGGTTAGCAGTCGGAGTCGTTACGCGCTGCCCTGTGGTTTCAAGCTCACCCGCAGGCCGGGCAGCGGGGCCGCACGCGTCTCGGCTGCCACCGGCGGGTTTGGGGGTACGAACCCCGCCGCAGGCTGCGGCGCTCTCCCGGTGGGGCCGTCCCGGTAAGAACGTGTCCGCGTCGCGCCCGCACCGACCCAGCGGCGGGTTCGGGAGGCGCCGGAGGCAGGCGGCGTGGCCGCGGCGTTTTCGGGGCTCTCTCAGCGCAGCGCTTTCCGCAGGCCGTGCGCTTGGACGTTGCCGGCCTTTCCTAGCGCCGCAGCTTCCCCCCCGACCCTGGATGGAGACGTCGGCCCTGCCCCGGAGCCCGGGGCGCCCCTCGGGCCGCTTGCCCGCGGTAGGACGCAGCGGCCGTCGACTCCGCGCTGTGCGGCTCGGCCCCGCTTTTGGGCCCTGGCACGGCAGAGGCCTCGGCCCCTCGCGGGGGTGGGGGAGCCGCGCGGCCACCTTCCTGGGCCACGGCAAAGCTGCGGGGGGCGAGACGCGTCCGGGCTACCGTGGGGAGCCTCCGCCGCAGAGCCCGAGCCGGCTGAGGGGAAGCCTCGCCGGGAGGGATACCCGGGGTTGGGGTCCCCAGGAACGGAGCATCCCCTGCCGCAGGGGCAGTGGCCAGCACCCTGTGAAGAAGGAACGGAAGGCAAACCCTTCGCCATCCCGGGGTGCAGGTGCCCGGGCGCTCTCCCGAGCTGTGTGCCGGGCCGTTCGAAGCAGGACGTGTCCCGGTGCCGCGCTGAGCCCCCGTGGGCACCCCGAGGATGCGCAGATTGATGGGTACCGGCTGTTCGGTCTTTGGGGTGGGTATGGCAACGCTGGCTCCCCGCGTTCTGTCCTGTTTTCGCAGTTCCCCTCCCTCCGGGGCGCTCCGCAGCGTGTGCAGGAAGGGCAGGCCGCGCCGCTCTGCGGTGACTAACTGCTGTACGGGTTGGGTTGGTCCCGGCGGATCCTGCTGCCGCGCGGGCACCTCCCGGCACCTGGAAGCGGGGGCTGAGCGCGGGGGGAGCCTGTGCAGCACCCTGGGGGGCTCGGCTGGGCTCGGCCTGGATGGGACCCTCAGTAGGAGTGGGGAGGGCTTGGCTCTGCCACGGGCAGGGACCCCTCCCACAGCCCAGGGTGCTCCCAGCCTCATCCAGCCTGGCCTTGGGCACTCCCAGGGATGGGGCACCCACAGCTTCTCTGGGCACCTGTCCCAGTGCCCCCCACCCTCTGCGGGAAGAATTCCTTCCCCATGGCCCAGCTCCATCTCCCTCTTTCCGGTTAAACCCGTCACCCCTTGTCCTGTCACTCCCTGCCCTTGGGAAAAGCCCCCCCAGCTTCCTTGTACCCCCCAGGCCCTGGCAGGGGCTCTGAGGTCTCCCCGGAGCCTTCCCTGCTCCAGGCTGAACCCCCCAACCCCCCCTGTCCCGAGGGTGCTAACGTAGCTCGGTTCCCTGGAAACAAAAGCGAAAGCACAGCGAGGGGTGGCAGTGGGGGCGGCGGTGGAGCCCGGCGTGTCCAGGTTTGTGTGGGGAGAGGGGCTGGGGGGGAATGTTTGGAGCTAAACGCCCCCCGGCAGCGGGGAATGGCTCGTCTCGTCGTGTCCCGATGGCTCACGTTGGCGTCTGTCGATGGGTGTTTGAGCCTCCTCGGCTCTGGGCCGTGCTGCGGGCCGATGCTGCGTGCCGCCTGGGCTTCTGGCTGCTTGTTGTCCTGGATCCGGGAGTTTTCCCTCCGTGTGTCCCCCCGTGCGCTGCCTGAGAGCCCAGAGCAGCTCCGTTCATAGAATCATGGAACGGTTTGGGTTGAAGGGGCCTCAGAGCCCCCCAGCGCCACCCCCTGCCACGGGCAGGGACCCCTTCCACAGCCCAGGGTGCTCCCAGCCTCACCCAGCCTGGCCTTGGGCACTCCCAGGGATGGGGCACCCGCAGCTGCTCTGAGCGTATTTAGTGTGGATGAAGGGCTGATCTTGGAGTTTTCGGTGCGGTGCGAGGCACGGCCGCTCCCTGCGGGGGCTGGGAACCACACAGAATAGCGGGATGTAGGATACACCGGCCCCACAGCCCTTTCCGGGCAGGAATTGCCCCGACAGCCCACCTGAACCCCCCTGGCACAGCCTGAGGCCGTGCCCTCTTGGCCCAGCCCTGGGGAGAACAGACCCACCCCCCTCTCTGCCCCCCCTGTCAGGGGGCTGCAGGCAGCGATCAGCTCTCCCTGAGCCCCCCCTGCTCCAGGCTGAACCCCCCCAGCCCCCTCAGCCGCTCCCCACAGGAATTGTGCTCCAGCCCCTCCCCAGCTCCGGGCCCTTCTCCGCACACGCTCCAGCCCCTCAGGGTCTGTCCTGCCGGGAGGGGCCCAACCTGACCCCAGGATTCGGGGGGCGAATCCTGTGCACCCTCCAGCAGCGCCTCCCGCTCTCCGACCCAAACAAAGCCACGGCCGCTGCTTCCCGCGCCCGGGAAGGGCCGGTGTCAGCCAGGGCGTAGGGCCTGCTGGGGGCTGAGCTGGGGCGGTGGCAGCACCTTCCCTGTCCCTTCGCCGTTCCGCACGCCGGAGCGGTGCCCCCTTCAGCCCGCTCCTGCCCCCCTGGAACGCAGCCCCCTCCGGCGCCTCGCTGCTCCCTGCCCTCTGGCACCCGCACGCCGGCGTCGAGCTTCGGCGGGCGCTCCGGCCGGCCGCTGCCAGGGCTCCGTGCTCAGCGCCGTCTCTCTCCGTGCAGCCTGCCGCGGCGCACGGGCCCCGTTGCGGCTCGGGGGAGCGGGGGCGCGGGCGTTGGCGTGACGCCCCAAGGCGCCGGCGGCCCGCGGGGCTGCGGTAGATGCGCTGGGCAGAGGCGAGCCTGGCCCGGCCGTGCTCTCGCTCGCTTTTCAGCCTGGGGGTGCCGGGCTCGTCGCGAGACGTCCACGAGCTCTCGCTGGCGGGAGGCGTTGCGGCCCGTTGTCGCACGTGGACGTGGCCGAGTGACTCATCGGTTTGACTCAGCCCGGGCTCCCGCGACGCGCCCGTCTGGCAGAGCCCCCCCCCGACGCCGACAAGGCTCCGTCGTCGGAACGGCGAGCCCCGTGGCTGTTTGCAGAGGGCGGGAGAGGCCGTGGCCGCTGTACCCGGCACACGCAACGCTGCCCGCGCTGCGCCCCGTCACCTGGCTGCTGGGAAGGAGAGGATGCCGCGGCGCTGAGCGTGGGCCCCCGCGGAAGGGGGTCACCCTCCTCCCGCTCCACGGGGACCCGCAGCTCCTCCCGCCCCCAGTGCCCTGTTAACACCGGCTTCTCTGAACCGTCGCCCAGGAGGAGAAGCGCTGCAGGTCCCAGGCCGGGGAGCCAGGTGCCGGACGGTGCCGCGGGATTAGCTCTTCCGCCTGGTGGTGGGTTTAGCCCGGCGATGCCCACGGGGTCTTGGCGCTTCCAGTTCCCTGGAGGTACTTCAGGAGGCCACAAGAGCTTAACGCGGCGCTCGCCAGCCCCGAAAGCCAGCGTCTGCGCCGGCGTGGGCTCCGGTTCCCCCCCGGCGGCGTAATCCCATCCCGCTTGCCGTCGTGGGGACACCAGCGTGGGCGCTGCCGTCGTCTCCTGCCGTCCCAAACCCTCTGGCAGGGCCGGGTGAGCCCGTGGCCTGGTGTCGGGCCTCGCTCGGGTGCCCCCCGCCGCGGTCTGCGTGGGGATGGCGCTGCATCTCTCCCCGCCCGGCGGCTCTTTCCGTGGCCGCTTCCTGCGGCTTGGTTCGCTCGGCGTGCGCCGGCAGCCATTCCCGGAGGTGCCGGGGCAGCTGGAGCCCCCGCGGGTGTCCCAGGGGCCCCCGGGTGGGACGGTGCTTTGAAACGGGCGGCAGGAGCGGCGGCTCGGCGTGAAGCTTGCCGCGGGTTGTAAACCGGGGCGTCGGTAGGGCGAGGCGGAAAAGCCTCTCTCCCTCGTGGGGGGCGCTCCTTCTTTCCCTCGTTTTCCGCGTGGGAGGAGTCCTTGCGGCCCCGCAGCGGTACCCGGGCAGGAGAGCGGGCGCGAAAGCTTCGGTGCTCTGCTCCAGCCCTGCCTCCCCTTCGGGGGGGTGCCTCGCCGGCAGCTCCCGGTGCCGCTGCGCGCGGCTGCGCGGTACCCGTGTCCTGGATTCGGGAGGGCGGGCGGACACGAGGAGGGAGCGTTGGTCTAAAGCGTGTTGAACCGGGTTCAGTTCGCCGGCAGGGCGGACGCTGACCGTCCCTCTCGCCCGAGCTCGTGGTCTCGGACGGAGCAGGACTCCGCAGGATTCACGGCAAGGCTCGTATTCCCGTTTCCAGTGCCGGGAGGCTGGGCGCAAAGCAGCCGAGGTTCTATGGATGCTGAAACCACCCAACAGAGGCTTGGCCCGAGGTACCAGCGAGCTCTGGAGTTTCCCAGGCCTCAAGCCCTTCGGATGGGTTAGCGCAGTGATCGGAGGAGCGGGACCTCGTGGTGGCCAGGAGCCTGCCGGGGCCGGGCTGCTCGGCCCCTCCTCTGGCTGCAGAGCTGCTCACCCCTAAATACTCGGGGGCTGTCACACCGGAGAGCGGGAGCCCACAGGCGCCGCGGGGCAGGGGTCATCCTGCGTCCAGGGGTCCATCTTTCCCGTACCCTTCCCGTTTTGCAGCGGGAGAGCAGGAGGGGTTTGGGGAAGGGGGTGGTGGTGGGGAGAGCAGCGTGAGGACCCTCGGGGAGCAAAGGCCTTTCCCTCGCGCCGACCCAAATCCGAACGGGTTGCTGTTTCCGCTGCGGCTCCCGAGTGCCACGTGTCGCTCCGCAGGGGACAGCCGGCGCGTTTGGCGGCGGCGGCCTCGTGGCCCGGATTCGGGTAGCCTTGCGCGCTGTTTTCCTGTTTCTGAACGCTTTTTGATCGGGACGGTGGAGCAGGAAGCTGTTCTGGGGGAGGGAAAACCGCGTCTCTAGTGACGAGACGTGTTGCTGCGTGGCGGGCAGCGGTCGGAAGTGGAGCAGAAAGCTTGCCAGGCTGCGCATCTCCCCAGACCGGGGGCTCCGGGACGCGCTGGTTGCCCGGGTCATGCTTCCCGGTCCGGCAGAGCTGCGCCCTGTCAGAGGTGCTCCGCGCTGGCATCGACGCTGAGGGAGAAGGACCGGGGTCCTGGAGGTGCTGCGCTCCCGGGCTTGGCCAGCTTCTGACCCCAGGGGTCGCAGCCGTGATGCGCCGCTGGGTCTCGGCTCTCCGGCCAGAGGGGAGTGCGGCCCGCAGACCCCAGGTGAGGCCGGACCCCTCCGCGGGCAGCGCCAGCCTTGGGAACGGCCATCCTTCCGGCAGCTGCCGCGTCGGCTCCGCTCCCAGAGCGCCGTGACCTCGCTCTTCCGGACTGGGGAAAGATTCCCAAGCCCGTTTTAGGGACCTTACCCTAACATTCCGCGTTCTGAGGCACCTGCAGTCACGCGGCGGATGTTTTGAGACCCGAGATGCGCGTCTGTTCGCTGGAACCTGGAAAGCCGGCGCTGATCCGCGCCGGGCCGTTGGGGAGTGCCGGCGCCGTGCTACGCCGGCGGGCGCTGGCAGGGCACGGGGCTGTGACCCGGCACCCCTTCGGCTGTAACACCCCGGCAGTTCTGCTGCGGAAACGTGTCAGCGCCCGCGGGGCGTGCAGCTGCGGGGCGGTGCCGCATCCCAGAGCCGGTTATCCCCATCCCCATCCGCCGGGATTTCGGCTGGCTCACGGAGAACGGGGACGCGCCCCTCTCCAAGGTGAGCACGAGGAGCTCGAACCCCGGGTGGGTGATGCGGCGCAGGGTGCAGGCATCTCCTCTGCCCCTGCCGGCCATCGCTCCGGCCCGGCCAAGGGTTGTCCGGACGGGCCGCGGGAGCACTGGGACGGGCGAGCGGGTCGGCAGAGCCGCCGCTGAGCGGAGAGCGGGGACGCTGCCCTGCGCTCGCCCTCGAGCACAACAGCTCTCCTCAGCGCCCGAGGACAATCGTTTGCTTCAGCTTTTCGGGGGGGAGCGGCTCCGGCGGCCGGGGGATGCGTCACGGCTCGTGCTCAGGAGCGGGAGAGGTCGTGGATCCGCGCGTCATCTGGGATGCGCGGGGCGAACGGCGGCCGGGGGGACGCAGGACGTTGGCGCTTTGGGTTTGGTTGGCAGCGGCTCCTTTGGAAAGGCGGGTGATGAAAACGCCGGGAGGCCTGCCTGGGGGAACAAGCAGCCCCTGGGGAAACTGAGGCACGGAAAGGAAGGAATTCTTCCCGCAGATGGTGGGGGGCACTGGGACAGGTGCCCAGAGAAGCTGTGGGTGCCCCATCCCTGGGAGTGCCCAAGGCCAGGCTGGATGAGGCTGGGAGCACCCTGGGCTGTGGAAGGGGTCCCTGCCTGTGGCAGGGGGTGGGGCTGGGGGGGCGTTAAGGTCCCTCCCACCCAAACCGTTCCATGATTCCCTTGGCCGTGTGTGCCCAGCACTGAGGAGACTGCAGGCTGTTTACGCTGGCTGAGCAGTAACCATGGCGACCTACACCTGGGAGTATCCGAGGTGCAAATCCGTCTGGTGTGGTGTAGGCCGGGAGCTGGGCTGCAGTCAAGGCTCCGCGCCTCTCCGTGGCACGCCTGGAGGACCGTCTCCCTTCGTCGTGCACGAGCACCGGAGACGCTCCCGGCCGCGGAGCTGCCCGTGACCGGAGGAGCTTGGCTAGAGGAGGGATGCTCCGGAGCTGCCTCCGTCCCTGCCACACGGCTAGAGCAACCTCGTTTCGCGACCGAGCGAGACGTCGGTGTCTTCACAGCTGTCCCAGGGGGCAGCATGTCCCGGGGGGAACATACCAGTGCGGGGGGGACGTGCCGGCGTGGCTCCGAGCTGCGCGGCCTCTGGACGCGAGGCGTGTTTGGGGGCCGTGCCTTTTGGGGCTCTGGCAGCCCGCGCTGTGTGCCGAAGCCGCTGGCGCTGCCTGCCCGTTCTGGGCCCGCAGACACCGGGTGATGGGTGCTGTCCTCTCCAGAGCTTGCTCCCAGCACCCTTCCCGGGAGCGCTGCCAGCCCGGCTGCTTCCCCCATGTCCCCCCTCCCCGGCCCCTGCGTGGGGCGGGAGTCAGCCGCTGGCCAGGGAAGGGGGTTCCTTCGGAAAGACTCCCCCACATTCCGGGTGATGCTGGCCGGGCCGCGGCGTCACGGGTGTCCCCGCGGGCGCAGAGCGGCGCCGTGGGACCGGCGGCACCGGGAGGGTTCGGGTCGCCACGTCTCCGTGGAAAAGCCCTTGCTCGGCGCTGTGGGCAGCCGCTGCTCCAGCTGGGCAGAGCCAAGCTGAGCAGGATTGCTTCTCCTGAAGCTCCTTGGGAGCGTATCGGGGGGGCCATCCGCGGGTTCTGCAGCCGGTGGCGTCCGCTGGATCGGCCTCTGCTTCGGGGCCCCAGGAGCAGCTTTAGTTGTGCTTTTAGTGCCTTCGGAACGAGCTGGGAGCCAGGAGCGGCTCTCGGGCATCCGGCAGGTACGCCCTGATGCCGTTGGGTCAGTTCCAGCAGAAACCCTGCCTGGGCTGGTCCCTGCACGCCCCTTCTAGCGCCGCTTCCCGTCACGGCTCCGCGCGGCGGGCGCGTCTCCGCCGGTGGGAAACCATCGAGCCCCCTCTCAGGTTTTCCCTCCAGCAGAGCCTGCGCCGGCCTGGCCTGCGTGTCCGGGCTGCGAGCCTGGCCAGGGGCAGGTGCCGGGTGGGGGTGCCGTGCCGTGCCAGGGTGCTGTGCCGGTGGGGCTGCTGGGGTGCCATGCCGGCTGGGGGTGCTGTGCCGGGGTGCCGTGCCAGAGGGGGTGCCGGGGTGCCATGCCGGGTGAGGGTGCCGTGCCGGCGGGGGTGCCGTGCCGGGTGAGGGTGCCGTGCCGGAGGGGGTGCTGTGCCGGGTGAAGGTGCCGTGCCAGGGTGCCGTGCCGGAGGGGGTGCTGTGCCGGGTGAAGGTGCCGTGCCAGAGGGGGTGCCGTGCCGGGGTGCTGTGCCGGAGGGGGTGCCGGGGTGCCGTGCCGGGTGGGGGTGCCGTGCCAGGGTGCCGTGCCGGAGGGGGTGCCGGGGTGCCGTGCTGGGCGGGGGTGCTGTGCTGGCGGGGGTGCCGTGCCGGCAGAGCTCTGGGCGGCTGGAGAAGAGTGGGACCGACACCGCAAAGCAAGCTGCGTGTCCCGAATCCCTGACCCAGCCCTTCTCCTTCTGGCGGCCCGACGCGGGGCGGCTCTTCCCGGGCGGCTCTGGTTCAGTAGGTTCAACTTCCCCTGGCTGGGGTGTCGGGCTCTCCAGGTTCCTCTGGGCTGTCTTGGCTCTGGTCCCTGTTGTCACGGAACTTGTTCTGCTCTCCGGGCTGGGTTTTGGCTGGGTCCGAGGCCCGCTTTGCTCCCTTCCCGTCCATCCCTGCTGCTTTATCCTTCCTTCAGGAGACTTTCCCTCTTGCATCCTGGCGTCAGAGCCCGCTCCAGCGTCACGTTCGCGCCGAGGGTGGCCGCGTGGATTCTCTTCTTTCCACCCAAAGGTTTCTTCCCGGTGCCGGTACCGTTCAGGCCCGTTCGCTCTTGTGGCGATCCCTCCCCCGCCGGGCGCCGGGGGGTTGAGATGCTGTAAGGGTTTGGCTGCGTCGCGGTGGCGGGTGTTTGAGGGGGGTGAAGCCCGCGGGTGCTGGCAGCCGGGAGAATTCCTGCCCCTTCTTCTGGCCGGGCTTTATTTACGGGCCTTCCTCAACCGGTGTCTCCGAGAGAGGAGCGTGAGGGCAGAATTCCAGACGGGGCAGCTAGCCCTTTGAAACTGCCCCTTCCGAAGCCGGGTTACGGGCACGGGCGCTCGAGGGGGCGTTTCGTACCGTTAACGCTCGGAGTGACCTGGTCTAGGGCAGGGGTCCCTGCCCCTGGCAGCGGGTGGGGCTGGGTGGGCTTCAGGGTCCCTGCCACCCAAACCATCCCACGATTCCGTGCTTTTCTCCTGGGCGCGGGCTCGGTGCGACGCCAGCTTTCCATCCGAGACCGGAATCAAACGCTTGGCCGCCCGCTGGCTCTCGCACGGGCCCCAGGACGTCGTCAAGGGAGCGCGGTTCGGTAACCACCCCAGAATTACGCGGCTGATGCTGCCGGGCGCCTCGGTTTTACACGAGCGTACGTGCGGGCGCGTGTGCGGCGCGGAGGGATAGCGGCTGGGCCGAAATCCCAAATAGAACCGCCTTGGGGTATCCGTTACCGCGGGGTCAGGGGCACACCCAGCGCCGCGTGACGCGATGAGCTGCAGCGTGGCATTGACACGTGTAGGGGTGATTTATCCCGCGGACGGGGCCGCTCGCCCGCGGTGCGGAGAGCGCCGGGCCGCGCTGGGCACGGCCCCGTCCCTGCAGGACCGCGACGGGAGGGACGCGAAGGAACTCGGACGCTTCGTCTGGCTCACGGGTTTCGGGCGCTGCTCACTCAGGGTGTTCCAGCCGCCTGCCCTTCAGCCGCTTAATCGGCGGCGGCGCAGACCCGCGTGGCGCTGCTCACGGGCGGGGGGCGAGGAGCCGTGCCCGAGGCTGAGCCGAGGGAAATACTCCGCCTCGGCCTCAGAAGACGCCTACTGCTGGTGTTCTCCCCAGCATGGGCAAGGGGGGAGCAGCACCGGGCCCTGCCGGCAGGAACTGCTCCAGCAGTCGGATTTCCGGGCTCCAGGATACCCTGCTCCGGGGTGAGGGGTTTCTCTGCCGCTTCCCAGCGCTCGGCCGTGCCCGGCTTTGGCGGTGGGTGGGCGTTGGGGTTGTGTTATTGCCCCGTGAAGCCGGACCTGAGGGATGGCCAGTGCCTGGGGGGTACAAGGAAGCTGGGGGGGCTGTTCCCCAGGGCAGGGAGGGACAGGACAAGGGGTGACGGGTTTAACCGGAAAGAGGGAGATGGAGCTGGGCCATGGGGAAGGAATTCTTCCCGCAGAGGGTGGGGGGCACTGGGACAGGTGCCAAGGGAAGCTGGGGATGCTCGTGGAGCAGAGCCTGGACCGTGCTGCGGTGTGAGCCGAGCTGGGGGGACCAGGCTGAGCTTGCCCCCTGCTCGCTGCCTCCGTGCTGGCTGCAGGGATGTTCTGGTGTCGTTCACTGCTGTCGCTCTGAGGAAAAGAAGCAGTGTTTGTGGGTTGAAGGGGGCTGGAGGGGAAGCTGGGGTTTTCTGGGTAGCATGTAGCCTTCGGCTGCCTTCCCTTATATAGGCACGAGCTGCGCGCCTCCCCGATGGCGTGAAGATCGCTGGTGCGAGAAGGGGATGTGAAAGAGCCGTGTCGGCACTGGCTGCACCAGCAGATGCTGCCCTGGCAGCTCTGTGTGTGCTGCCTGCCCTGCGCATCCTTCCCGGAGCGGGTAACGGAATCGCAGCACGGTTTGGGTTGAAAGGTCCTTAAAGCCCCCCCAGTCTCCCCCCTGCCACGGGCAGGGACCCCTCCCACAGCCCAGGGTGCTCCCAGCCTCATCCAGCCTGGCCTTGGGCACTCCCAGGGATGGGGCACCCACAGCTTCTCTGGGCACCTGTCCCAGTGCCCCCCACCCTCTCTGGGAAGAATTCCTTCCCCATGGCCCAGCTCCATCTCCCTCTTTCTGTTTAAACCCGTCACCCCTTGTCCTGTCACTCCCTGCCCTTGGGAAAAGCCCCCCCAGCTCCCTTGTACCCCCCAGGCCCTGGAAGGGGCTCTGAGGTCTCCCCTCGCTCCAACCGGTCTGTACCCTCCTGATGCTGGGGGCTCCACAGCTGGACACAGCACTCCAGGGGGGGTCTTACGAGAGCAGAGCAGAGGGGCAGAATCCCCTCCCTCGCCCCCCTGCCCACGCTGCTCTGGATCCAGCCCAGGATCCGGTTGGTTTCTGGGCTCCAGCGCACACGGCCGGCTCCTGGCCAGCCCCTCGCCCCCAGCCCCCCAAGTCCTTCTCCCCAGGGCTGTTCCCGACCCATTCCCAGCCTGGCCCTGTGCTGGCCTTGCCCTGACCCTTGCCCTCGGCCTGGCTGCCTGCCGTGCGGTTCTTCGGACACCCGGTGTGTCCGGTGCTCGGCCGGGCGAGCGGCGCTTGTGCCGGTGAAGCCGAGCTGTTCCGTGCAGGGTTGGTGTGGGACTACGGCCGGTGGGTTTGTTGGGTTGTTTTAGGGGGGTTTAGTTTCTGGGTGGCTGTTCTGCTTTCTCGCAGACTGGATGTTTTCTTCACCCCTTGTATTGAGGACAGACGTTCTTTTTCCCCTCCCCGGAGCTGCGTTATCCTGGGTTTCCCCCGCACGGCGCGGTGCCCCGGGGACCGTCCAGCTGTGACCGGAGCGGCGGGCTGGCTCCGGGCCGGTGTCCGGCAGGGTCCGTGCTGTGCCGCCGCCGGCGTTTTCGGTGCAGCCTCGAAGGCGGCCAGCAGTGCCCCAGCCCAGCCCCAGCCTGGGGCTGCTGGCCAGGGCTCAGGAAGTCCGGGATGCGTGCGGATGCGCGTGGGCAGCCCTCGCTCCGGGGCCGGGCTGCGCCGGCCTGGCCAGGATCCCAGGTTGGATCCCAAGGAGGGAGTTTGGGGGGTCTGGGGAGATGCGCCTGTGGTGTTCCTGGCTTACATCCCTGCGCAGGCGCCGATGCGGGGTGCCTGGTCTGGCATCCCGGCCTGTCCCTTAGGTTTGGGAAGCACCGGGAGTCGGGCCGGTGCAGCCTCTGCTCGGGGGGAGCACCCTGTCCCGGACCCAGAGCGTTTCCCATCCCCCTTTCCCTTCCACCAAGACCATTTGCAGTGGGGTTGTTTGGCTCGGCCCGTGAGGGATTTGGTGTCCGTGGAATTTCCTGAGTGCCGGGGTGGCTGGAAGGGGGCAGGGGGAGAGCCCCCGCGGATCTCGCATCGGTGCACCGCCGTGGTCTCCCCTCCCTGGCGTCGGGCAAGAGGGGGGTGAGGAGTGGGCTCCGCAGGCGGGGGGAGAGCAGGAAGGTTCGCATGGCACTTGGATTGCTTCCCAGAAAATGAGGACTCCCCGAGTCCGGAGAGGGGGGCAGGGAGGTGGGGGCGCTTGTCCCACTTCTGCTCCAGCCTGGTCTGGGGGGGATGGGGAGGTGGTGGGCTCGTCCCAGCTCCCGCTGCGGGCGCCGCTCGCAAACCCGGCTGCGTGGAGACTCCTCTTCGCGCAGGAGCCTTGGGGCTGCGGCCGTTGCTGTGCCGACGGCGACAAGCTGGAGCCCCCAGCCCCCTGGGCATGGGGCGCCCGGCGGTGGTGGGGCAGCGGAGCTGGCTCGGGGGGGTGCTCGGGGGGCTTTTCCGCCCCGTGGAGTTCCTCCGTCCCTGCTTTTAGACAGGTTCGGGTTTGATCTGGGGCCTTTCCCGGCGGGTGAAGGTGCTGCGCACGATGGGGCTCGGCCGCCCCGCCGACAGCCAAGCGGGGGGTTCTGTTCTGTCGTGAGCGAGTCCCCTCGGGCCTGTCGTCACTGCACTCCTCTCGGGAACAACTTGTTTTCCTCGAATCCCGGGGGAAGGGTTGGGAAATCCGGTTTAGGGCAGCGAATGCGGGTCGAGCGTTTCTCGGCGGCGATGGTCGGGTACGCTGCGGCCGCCCCCCGACTCGGCTGGACGCCGTCGTTCCCCGTGGTTCCTGCACCGCAATCCCTGGCTCCCAGCCGGGCCCCGCGCAGGGCTGCGCGCGGGGTTGGGCTGCGCGCGGGGTTGGGCTGCCCGCGGGGTTTGGCTGCCCACGGGGTTTGCCTCCCGGCCCCGCGCGCGCCCGGGCGCTGGGGTTAAACCGAGCCTCTGCCTGCCACCCCGAGCTCCCCTCACTGCTGCTGGGTCGGCTTCTGCGCCGTCACGGAGCGTCGGGGGGAGTCTGAGGGCCTTTCCCTGTTTTGGGGAGACAAGGGTCCCTGGGGTTCGGGTTCGGAGGGTGTTTGAGGCGCAGCCGTGGGCTCCCCGCCGCGAGCGAGGGCCAGTCGGAGCCGCAGCGCTGCCTTCCTCGCGTCCTTTATGAGCTCCACAGGGTTGCGCCCCCCGGGGGTGCCAAAGGAAGGGCAGGGGGGGCTGAGCCGCGCTCTCCTGCCCAAGGCCGGGGTTAGGATGGCTCCGGCGCCGATGGCGTCCCGTGTCCGGGCAGCCTGTGGTGGCAGGGAGCTGGAGCGGCCGGTGCCGAGTGGAGCTCGCTGCTCCTGGGCGCTCCCTGCACACGGAGCGACGACGGGGGCTCGGGCATCCCATCCCGGCAGCGGGCTCGGCGCGGAGGGGGCTCGGCACGGAGGGGGCTCGGCGCGGATGGGCGCTCGGCGCTTGCATCCTTCGGACTCCTTGGAAACCGCCGGCATGGGTCTGGAGCGCAGCTGGGCAGCCCTGCATCGTGGACTCGTTTTTTCACTGCTGGGACGTTTCCCAGAGCGGGGAGGGACGGGGTGGGCCGTGGTGCCGCAGCTCCCCTCCCCCTCTGCGCCGCGGGAGCTTGTCACAGTGACCCCAGGCCACCGACGGCTGCGGTGACGGGCGTACGGGGCGCGTGGGAGGGACGGGGCCGCGAGGTTCGGGCTTGTTTCTGCCGTCTAAGGGCCCGAACGTTGACGCTGAAGCCTCTGCGACGTCTGGCGCCGCGTGTAGAGCCTGCGGTCAATTTTCCCTTCTTAAAGCCACTTTCGGTTTGGGCAGAGGAACCTGGGTGGCGCTGTACGAACAGGACACGAGGCCTTAACGCAGGCGGGACCCCCAGAGGCCCTTTGGGTGCCGGCGTTGGCCGTGCCGCGAGCTGGGGGCGAGACACGGGCTGCGGGCAGGCTGTGCCTCGGTGTCGGCTGCGGGGCTGCGCGGGGTCAAACGGTGTGTCAGGGACAGCGTGGGCAGAGGGACCCGGGCAGGGTCGTCCCCCTGCACTGGGCACTGGGGGGCCGCCCCCCGAATCCTGGGGTCAGGTTGGGCCCCTCCCGGCAGGACAGACCCTGAGGGGCTGGAGCGTGTGCGGAGAAGGGCCCGGAGCTGGGGAGGGGCTGGAGCACAATTCCTGTGGGGAGCGGCTGAGGGGGCTGGGGGGGTTCAGCCTGGAGCAGGGGGGGCTCAGGGAGAGCTGATCGCTGCCTGCAGCCCCCTGACAGGGGGGGCAGAGAGGGGGGTGGGTCTGTTCTCCCCAGGGCTGGGCCAAGAGGGCACGGCCTCAGGCTGTGCCAGGGGGGGTTCAGGTGGGCTGTCGGGGCAATTCCTGCCCGGAAAGGGCTGTGGGGCACTGGCAGGGGCTGCCCAGGGAGGGGGAGTCCCCATCCCGGGAGGGGGTTCAGAGCCGTGGGGCCGAGGTGCTCAGGGCCATGGGTCAGGGGTGGCCTTGGCCCTGCTGGGGGGTGGCTGGACTCCACCATCCTGGAGGCCTTTCCCAACCCCAACGATTCCCTGATTCCGGGGTCCAGCGAGGTCCAGGTGAAGCACGCTGCCACCTTCCTGCACCGTCTGGATGCTGCGGGAAGGACGGACGGGGGTGGTGGGGGGGTGGATCTTGGAGATGGTCCGTGTCTCCTCTCCGTGTAACCAGCTTCTCACTCGGTTTGCCTGCCGAGGCGGCAGCAGAGCTGAGCTCCTGCCCTCTGGGGCTGAGCAGTTACGGCCGGGCTGGACGCTGCGCCGCTGTGGCTGCGGGCAGGGCGGGCTGCGGCGGGAACGTGCTTCTGCTCCCACCGAACTCCTCTGCTCTTTGCGGGGACTCGCCTCTGCCGGAGCAGGGGCTTTGTTCCCCTGTCGTAGGCGGGAGGTGCAGCCTGGGGCTTCGTGCCCTTCCTCACGCGCGGGGCTGGGTCTTCCCGCCTCCAGCGCGGAGGAAGGGCCGTTCCTGCTGCTCCTGAGCTCCTGCTCCGCGGGTCGGGCGGTCGGCTCGCGCTGTTGGAGGTATCACTCGGTCAGCCGCGAGCCCAGCCGGCCGCACGGCTGCGTGCGGAGCTCGAGATGCTGAGCTGGCGGCGGCAGTTTCATGGAATCCCAGCACCGTTTGGGTGGGAAGGGACCTCAAAGCCCCCCCAGCCCCACCCCCTGCCACAGGCAGGGACCCCTCCCACAGCCCAGGGTGCTCCCAGCCTCATCCAGCCTGGCCTTGGGCACTCCCAGGGATGGGGCACCCACAGCTTCTCTGGGCACCTGTCCCAGTGCCCCCCACCCTCTGCAGGAAGAATTCCTTCCCCATGGCCCAGCTCCATCTCCCTCTTTCCCATTTCAGGCCGTTTCCTGGGAGGAATCCCAGTGTTCTGCCTGCTCGGCGCTGCAGGTCGCTGAAGGACCCTGGGGATGCCCCCCGGTTCATCCTTCACCCTCCCCTCTCTTCACTCCGTGGTCGTTCCTCCTGGCTCCCGGTTGTGGTCTCAGCCCCTCGGCCGGCAGTCCTACACTGCTACGGCCTTTCGTACCCCCGGTGGGCTTTCCTGTCTCCCCTCGCCCTTGGAATCAGTTCTGGGTTATCCTGGAATCGTTCAGGTTGGAAAAGACCTTCAGGACCCTCTGGGATTTCGTTTTCTTTCGGGAGATGGGGCGTTTTCGGGCTGGGGAGGTCGGGGAGCCCCTCGGGCTGTGCGCACACTCTTGTAGCCTTGTCCTCTGGGCCCCAGGACCCACTTCAGGGCGATTCCCGGTTTTGCAGGTGGGGGCAGGGACAGCAGCCGGACCGGGAATGAACGACGTGCTCCGTGGCCTGCCCCACGCCTCGGGTCTGCTGATTTTGGGGGCAGGAGGGGAAGTTTTGGGTTAGGTTGAAGAGCGCTTCCACGCCTCACCGCTCCAGTAGCACAGCTCCCGCGCTGCCGGAGGGGATGGATGTGCTCCACACTGGGGCTGGAATCACTCTGGATCTGCCCGTCTGCGGAGGGACGGGGCCGTTCCTGCTGGGGGTGCTGGGATGCGGCGTGCCGGCGCGGCGTGGCCCGTGCCCTCTCCGCGGGCCGGGAGCCGTTGCCGTTTCCAGACTCCCCGCTCCGTCCCTGGGGTAAAGCCGGGAAGAGCCGCGTGTCCCGCTGCTCTGTGTCCCTGGAGATGCTGGTTGGCTGCACCGGGTGAACAATGCCACTGGCACAGCCCAGCCGAGTGGCATCGCCGCTCTGACCCGCCGACGGCACCGGGCTGGGAGCGGCTCCGGACTCGGTGTGGTGCTGCTGGCCTTCCCGCTCGGCTCCGGTGACCCCGGGAGACCCCCCCCGCCTCTTAAGGGCTTTCCAGATAATCTCGTGTGCGGAGGATGAGGGGCTGATGTAACCCTGGAGGGTTTGGGGGACCCAGGACCAGCCCAGCCAGGCGCGGGGGGTGTCTGTGGGTGGCAGAAGCTGCCAGGGACGCGGTAATCCTGGTAATCCCCCTCGCGGGCCCCGGCGCTGGCTGGCATGGGTGGTGCTCGGATTCCCTCGTGGCGGTGCCCGTCGCCCTGCCCGTCTGCTAATTACAGAGGGATTAGAGGTGACGAGCTGCCTGCTGCCCCCGCGCCGCACGGACCGAGTCCCTGCGCAGGGGGGTGCCGCAGTGGTCCTGGCGCCGCAGGATGCGGGGTGGGAGGGAACGGCGATCTGGACCCTGGAGAGGCCGCTGCCCCTGGGAGGGTTTTGCCGCCTGGGGACGCGTGCCTGCCTCACCGCGGAACTCCCGGTGCAGAAGCTGGAGGTGGAATGTCAGTTCTCCATCGGACAGCGGCCCGTCACCGGGAGTGTTTTCGGTTCTCCTTGGCGTCGGCCCCTTCCTCCTCCGGGCTGGGCTGCCTGGCTCATGGGAGAGGTTCCTGCAGCAACCCCGCTGCTTGGCTTCTCCTTAACGCCCCCGGAGCTCGGCCCTGGGGGAGTTACCCTCCGGCGGGTGCTCCTCGGAGCTGGAAACCCGGAGACGAGGCCGGCTGCCCGCGCACGCCACGGCCCTTCAGCTCCTGGGATCCCGTCCCGGCACGAGGCCCCCCGGGAAGGGTTCGTGCCGCGCGGGAAGCCGGGGGGTTGGCGGCTCGGCGGCGGAGCCGGCGGCTGTGCCGCTCCGTGCCCACATGGAACCAGCAGATGAGATGACTCCTCGGCTCTCCGACCCCGGGGGCGGCGGGTCGTGTCCTCCCGGGGCGCTCAGCATCCCGGCGGCTCCCAGCCGGCGCGGTGCTCACCGTGGCAGGGTGGATGGGAGGAACGGGGCGCGATGGTCGGTACCGGGGATGGGGAAGAACCGGCTCAGCCTGAAGTAGGTTCCGGTTTCAGGAGGAGCGCGGTCCTTGGTCGCTCTCCTCTGGGCTGGCTGGTGGCAGGTGAGTTCCCACCTGCACCTCCAGCCGATCCCGCGGGATAGCGTGCCCCGTCCTGTTTCAGCGAGGCGGGATGGTGTCGGTCGCATCCCAGGCTCCTCGTTATCCCTGGGCTTCCGCACTGATGCGGCGGAATTCCCGGCCTTTGCTGCTTCTGTGGCCTGCGACTGGAGACGCGGATCCTGGCGATCCGTCGGTGCCGGAGGCTGCGCTGGCTGATGGTTCTCCCCCCTGCCGCCTGCGTTCCCGCCCGCGGCAGCCGGCGCATCCTGGCACGGTCCACCGGCACCCGCTGCCTTAACCGTACCCCGGAACAAGGTGCCGCTCCGCACCGGGTCGTCGGGTGGGAGGCTGTGGGGCTCGGGCAGGTTACGGATGCGTGGGAGCTGCTCCCACACCGCCTCTCTCAGTTATTCCCTCCCTCGGATCCTTCCGGATGGAGTCCGGGGTGACCTCTGCCAGCTCCCCTCGCACAGCGGCTCCGGGGCAGCCGAAACGCCGCTGCTTGGACGCAGCACGGTGCTCTCCAGACGATCCCTTCCGGCCGCCCCAGCTTTCCGATGGCGGTTCGTGGTGCGGGCGGCGGCCGGCGGGCTCACCCACGCGCTGTGCCGGACCTGCGCCGCAGGCGGTGCTTTCCGAGTGAGCGCCGGGCCGGGCCGGGCGGAGGATGGGTTGGGAACAGCCCTGAGGAGAGGGGCGTGGGGGCGCCGGGCGGGGTGTTACTGGGCTGAGCAGGACGTGCTGCTCCGGCCCAGAGCCGGGCTGTGGGGGCTGAAGCTCTGTGCTGGGGTGGCCGTTGGACCGGCGTCGGCTTCTGTGCCCCAGCTGCACGTGCTGCTGGCCCTGGCCTGAGGAGCTGCTGCGGGATCCTCAGGGATAGTGACGGAGCCGCGCTGGCTCCGGCTCACTAACCCGTGATGGAGCAGTGCTCGCTCTGGCTCACTTGCCGGTGATGGAGCCACGCTGGCTCTGGCTTGCTTGCCAGTGATGGGGCAGTGCTCGCTCTGGCTTGCTTGCCGGTGATGGAGCCGTGCTGGTTCTGGCTCGCTTGCCGGTGATGGAGCTGCTCTGGCTTGCTTGCTGGTAATGCAGCCGGGCTGGCTTGCTTGCCAGTGATGGAGCTGCTCTGGCTCATTTGGCGATGGAGCCGCTCCGGCTCGCTCGCCGGTGCTGGAGCCGCGCTGGCTCTGGCTCGCTCGCCCGTGATGGAGCCACGCTGGCTCCGGCTCGCTTGCCCGTGATGGAGCAGCGCTCACTCTGGCTCGCTCGCCCGTGATGGAGCCGCACTGGCTCCGGCTCGCTCGCCCGTGATGGAGCAGCGCTTGCTCCGGCTCGCTTGCCGGTGATGGAGCAGCGCTTGCTCCGGCTCGCTTGCCGGTGATGGAGCAGCGCTGGCTCCGGCTCGCTCGCCCGTGATGGAGCCGCGCTGGCTCCGGCTCGCTCGCCCGTGATGGAGCAGTGCTCACTCTGGCTCGCTCGCCCGTGATGGAGCCGCGCTGGCTCTGGCTCGCTCACCCGTGATGGAGCTGCACTGGCTCCGGCTCGCTCGCCCGTGATGGAGCAGCGCTCGCTCCGGCTCGCTCGCCGGTGATGGAGCCGCGCTGGCTCCGGCTCGCTCGCCTGTGATGGAGCAGCGCTCGCTCCGGCTCGCTCGCCCGTGATGGAGCAGTGCTCGCTCTGGCTCGCTTGCCCGTGATGGAGCTGCGCTGGCTCCGGCTCGCTCGCTGTTGATGGACACTGTAGTGTCCACCACGAACGTGCCGTGGGGTTGTCTAACGCTGAATTCCGAATCGTGCCGTAGCACTTGGATTTGCTGCCCGGTGCTGGATTGCTCCTGCCGGAGGTGCGCTCCGCTGCCCGGGAGCTGCGATCCCAGGCCAAGGATTTGCCAAGTCTCTCCGTGCCCTGCTCAGCAGGGCTGCGTTTCAGGATATGCACGCCTCCCGGATGGTTTTTGGGGTGAATATGCTGCTTTCCGGGGCTCTTCCCAAGGCCTCAGCGCTCGAGTGCTGCTGCGAGGCTCCAGGCTGAGAACCGGAGGGTCGTGGAGGCGCAGCGTGTCCCCACGGCTGCGCCGGGGGCTGGGGTGTGCCCCGCCGCCGTGTCCGTCTCCACGTTCAGAGCGGGTCCCCGCTGGCACCGCTGGGACGTGGCGTGGCGCGAGGAGCCATCGGCCTGGCACCTGCTGTTTTTAGGCCTTGGGTAAATGTTGGTGGTGTGGCCCTGTAATTATCGGGACAGGGTGCCAGCGGAGCCGGCTAATAGCTCCCCTGGGATGTAGCTGGAATTTGGCATCAGGTAAAAATAGAAGAGGTTCCTCCCCAGAACGCTTTTAGCAGCTCTCGCCACGTGCCGCTGAGCCGCGCGTGGGCCGCGCTGTTTGCCTGCCGGGGGTGGCTGGCGGGACGGCTCCGCTGGCTGCGGGCGGGAGCTCTGTCCCGGGAGGGATGCTAAAATTGGGGATGGGAAAAGCAGCTCCGTCCCCTCCTAGTGCAGAGCTCCCGATGGGTCCCCTGCTCCCGGGAGGATTGCAGCAGCGGTGTCGGCCCAGTGTGCTGCACCAGCCACGGCTCTCGGTGCTGCCCCGTCTAGCTCGGCACAGCGTGATTTTTCATGGAATCATGGAATGGGTTGGGTTGAAGGGACCTCAGAGCCCCCCAGCGCCACCCCCTGCCACGGGCAGGGACCCCTCCCACAGCCCAGGGTGCTCCCAGCCTCACCCAGCCTGGCCTTGGGCACTCCCAGGGATGGGGCACCCACAGCTTCTCTGGGCACCTGTCCCAGTGCCCCCCCCTCCATGAAGGATTCCTCCCCGATGTCCCGTCTTCACGTGGGCCGACGTTCACAGAAACGATTCCCGTTGGGGGCACTGGGTGGAGGACTCTGCTCCCGCAGCTCCACATCCCCCCGGGTTTGGAGGAGCCCCCCGGACCCCCATCCTGCCCGCTCCATCCCAGCGCCCGGCACCGTCAGGTGGCCGCTCTCCGTTGGGCAGCGCGGTTGGGCCTGGGCTGGCGTCTCTTGGCACCGTTTCCGTGGAGGGCTCCTCCGGAGAGCGCGCAGGGCGCGGCAGCGGCCGGGGCTCGGTGTGCGCGGTGGGCTGGGTGGGCCGGGGGCCCCGTGTTTGCCTGGAGGCTCAGCTGCGCCTCGGGCCTGTGGTGTATCCGAAGGGCTCCGTGGCAGGGGGCGTCTCCAGACGTGGCAGCGGGTGAACAGGCGGAAGGCGGCTGTAAGACGCTTATCTCTGTCTGCCAGTCGCCCTCCGGGCCCTGGGCAGCGCTTTCCTGGGACCAGCTCTCGGAAACAGGCGGGTTTTTTTATTTTTTAATTACTTCCTCTCGTGCCTGAATGTTCCCAGAGATAAATCCGTCTGCTCTTGGCATCTGCTCCCGGAGCAGTAACCTTTACCAGAGAGCAACGCTCCGTATCGGCGCCTCTGCCGCTGCGGTGTGTGTCGCACGCGGTACGGAGTCTTCATCTCCGGCTCCCTGCTCCATGGTTCGGTTCATAGAAACGTGGAGTCATGGAACGGGTTGGGTTGAAGGGACCTCAAAGCCCCCCCAGTGCCACCCCCTGCCACGGGCAGGGACCCCTCCCACAGCCCAGGGTGCTCCCAGCCCCATCCAGCCTGGCCTTGGGCACTCCCAGGGATGGGGCACCCACAGCTTCTCTGGGCACCTGTCCCAGTGCCCCCCACCCTCTGCGGGAAGAATTCCTTCCTGATGGCCCAGCTCCATCTCCCTCTTTCCGGTTAAACCCGTCACCCCTTGTCCTGTCCCTCCCTGCCCTTGGGAAAAGCCAGGCTGAACCCCCCAACCCCCCCAGCCTGGCCCCAGGGCAGAGGGGCTCCAGCCCTCGCAGCATCCCCATGGCTGGGACACTGGTGGGGAGGGGCTCCTGGGGTTTTCCAGCCACGATTCCCTGTCCCACCGGGGTTTGCCAGCGTGGCCGAGCAGGTCCTGCGATGCGGGGCTGCCCCGGGAGTGGGTCCGATCCCCACGCTCTGCCCTCTTGCTGGGCTGGTGCCGCGCACCCGCGAGCTGGGGCGACAGCGGGTGTCTCACCGGCACCTTCTCTGCCTTGATTTGGAGCTGGGGCGTCTCGGGAACCCTTGTTGCCCTTGATTTGGAGCTGCGGTGTCTCGGGAACCCTTGTTGCCCTTGATTGGGAGCTGGGGCGTCTCGGGAACCCTTGTTGCCCTTGATTTGGAGCTGGGGCGTCTCGGGAACCCTTGTTGCCCTTGATTTGGAGCTGGGGCGTCTCGGGAACCCTTGTTGCCCTTGATTTGGAGCTGGGGCGTCTCGGGAACCCTTGTTGCCCTTGATTTGGAGCTGGGGCGTCTCGGGAACCCTTGTTGCCCTTGATTTGGAGCTGGGGCGTCTTGGGAACCCTTGTTGCCCTTGATTTGGAGATGGGGTGTCTTGGGAACCCTTGTTGCCCTTGACTGGGAGATGGGGCGTCTCGCTGGCACCCTCTCGGCTGTAAGTTGGGGGATGGGGTGTCTCGGTGACACCTTCTTGGCCTTAATTTGGGAATCAGAGCGGGTTTAGGAAGCAGATGCTGGCTCCGGGGCCGGAGCAGGGCCGGTGTGAAAATAGCCCGGTGAAGAGCTCTGAGGGAGAACCGTTCCGCCCGTTCCTTCGGCGCCGGTAATTGTAGCTCTGCCATAAACACTGCGGAGCGGCTCATCCAGAAGAATCCCCGGGAGCCGCTGACGTCTGTGCTGGGAAGGCACGGCCCCGTCCTCGGGAGCCACGTTCCCTCGGCTCTTCCCAAGGGTGTTTTGCCGGGCCCCGGGAGCGGAGCGTGTGGCGCGCCGCGGGGCGACGTTCCACCCCCCTGCGGACCTTTCCCGACCAGGAGCTGGCCCGTGTTTTGCTGGGAGTTGCGTGTGGATGGGCCCATCCCAAACGGCCTGTCCTGGGATCCTTCTCTTCCCGTGTTTACGACGTGAGCCACCACCGTTGTTCTTTATTTCCCCAGTTTTGGGAGGTTTTAATACCCCCCGGGCCAGGATTGCGGTTCCGGGTCCGGCCTTAGCCCTTGGTTGAGCCTTTTCCCTTAAAAACCGTCGCCGGGACCTTGGTAAGAGCCGACAGTTTCCGCGCCGTCCCGCTGCCGGGGGGTGTTCTGTGCCTGCCCCGCCCCTGGTGCCGGTGATTTGGCTGGTGCCGAACCTTCCCGCAGCCTGGGAACGGGCCGAGCTTTGGCTCTTCCCACGTTTCTCGCCCTAATAACCCTTTGTTGGGGTTATTTCTGGCTCGCTGGTCGCCCCCCCCCTGACAGGAACGGTGTCTGTGCCTGCCGCAGGGACTTGGCCTTGGGGGGGGTCTCCGGTGGCATCCAGGCGGCAGCCAAAGGGATCCCCATCCCGGGGGTGCGGGGACGGGGGCTCTGCGGGGCCGAGGGTGGCGGTTTGGGGCGGGTGGGCTTTCCCCGGGGGGGTGGCCGGGCTGGTGGCTGCCCCAGCCCCGCACACAGCCCTTTTGTTTCCCTCACAGCAAAGCCATTCTTCGTGCTCCTGCCGTAAATACGGCCCGGGGAGGGGGGGACAGCGCCGCCGTTGTGCTCCCCGCGGACACACGCTGTGTTGTTCTGTGCCCGCCGGTGCGGTGGGGGGTGGAATCCGTCTCTAGGATGAGGCTGGCTTGCTGGGCTCCGCTCTGAATCCCCCCCTTCGCCCTTATTCCCCCCCTCTGTGCTGTCAGTCCCCCCGGCCTCTCCCTGCTCTCCGGGAAGGAGGAGCTGGTGTCCGTGGGCTCGAGCAGCCGGCTTCTCCACCCCTGCGGATGCTGACTCCCAGTTCGGGGGGTGCCACGTGGGGGTCCTGCCTTTCTCAGGGGGTCAGCGCGATGGACTCCTTCCCGCAGAGGGTGGGGGGCACTGGGACAGGTGCCCAGAGAAGCTGTGGGTGCCCCATCCCTGGGAGTGCCCAAGGCCAGGCTGGATGAGGCTGGGAGCACCCTGGGCTGTGGAAGGGGTCCCTGCCCGTGGCAGGGGGTGGGGCTGGGGGGGCTTTGAGGTCCCTCCAACCCACACCGTGCTGTGACACCCTGCCCCAGGAGACGGAGCCCTGGCTTGGTCTTTCCCCAGGATGCTCGCTCCCGGCTTCTCTGGTCACGTCACTCCGGAGACCCCGCGAGCGAGGGCAGCGGAGGGGGTGTCTCTCACTCGGCCGTGACCCCACCGTTCCCGGCGAGCATCCCCTGCGTGCCAGCGCTCAGCCCGGCCTGCCCGGGGTTCGGGTCATCTGGCTGTGCTGTGTCAGCCGAGTGTTTGACCTTTTGCTTCCTTGGGATGTCCTGGATCACGAGAACGTCTGAACCCCCCGGGCCGGCCGAGGGCTGGCTCGGCCCGGGACAGCCTGCCCTGGGGGGGCGGCCAGGTGTCCCCGCGGGCCGTGCCGGCCCGTCTGCGGCACAAGGCAGGAAGGAAGACGCCGCGCTCGTGCCGGCGTCCGCGGGAACACGTGCCTTCCCGGGCATCGGCGGGGCTGCTCCGGCTCCCCCCCGCAGGAAGGGCCGAAGGGCCGTGCCGATGGGGCGGCTCGGCGCGGGCGGCGGGCAGCGCGGGGGCTGCGCGTGTGGCAGGATGGGGAGTTGGAAGGGAAGGGTCAGGCCGCCGGTAGCTGAGGAAGGAGCCAGGTGGCTTGGCCGGGCGGGAGCTTAAGCCAGGCTGCGTCTAAAGCCGGTCGCTAAAATCGGGACGCAGGGAGCCCACGGAATGCGGAACGCGGGAAGGTTCCCCCTGCTCGAAACCCCTGCGGTGGGTTTTGCAGCTGTGCCGAGGGTGATCCCGTGTGTGTTGTCCCTGTGAGCGAGGGAGTGCCAGCGGCGTGGGACTGAACCAGGGCAAGGGCAGGGTCCTGCCCAGGGGTGGGGGCAATCCCAGCACAGGGACAGGCTGGGAATGGATCGGGAACAGCCCTGGGGAGAAGGACTTGGGGGGCTGGGGGCGAGGGGCTGGCCAGGAGCCGGCCGTGTGCGCTGGAGCCCAGAAACCAACCGGATCCTGGGCTGGATCCAGAGCAGCGTGGGCAGGGGGGCGAGGGAGGGGATTCTGCCCCTCTGCTCTGCTTTTGTAAGACCCCCCCCTGGAGTGCTGTGTCCAGCTGTGGAGCCCCCAGCATCAGGAGGGTACAGACCAGTTGGAGCGAGGCTGGAGGAGGCCCCGGAGATGCTGCGAGGGCTGGAGCCCCTCTGCCATGGGGCCAGGCTGGGGGGGTTGGGGGGTTCAGCCTGGAGCAGGGAAGGCTCCGGGGAGACCTCAGAGCCCCTGCCAGGGCCTGGGGGGTACAAGGGAGCTGGGGGGGCTTTTCCCAAGGGCAGGGAGTGACAGGACAAGGTGTGACGGGTTTAACCAGAAAGAGGGAGATGGAGCTGGGCCATGGGGAAGGAATTCTTCCCGCAGAGGGTGGGGGGCACTGGGACAGGTGCCCAGAGAAGCTGTGGGTGCCCCATCCCTGGGAGTGCCCAAGGCCAGGCTGGGTGAGGCTGGGAGCACCCTGGGCTGTGGGAGGGGTCCCTGCCCGTGGCAGGGGGTGGCACTGGGGGGGCTTTGAGGTTCCTTCAACCCACACCGTGCTGTGACCTGATGAAGAAGCTGCCGTGGAGGGCACAGATCCGGGGCACTGGCTGCCCTGTGTGTCTGAATGGGTTTTTCCGGAGCCCGGCTGTTCACACTCGGGGTGTGGGGGGGGCAGGTCTTACTCAAGGCATTTGGCCTCAGCACCTCGCTTTCAGCAGTTGGGGGTGGCTGCGGGGGGAGCTGGTGTCTGCGCAGGGGGCAGAGGTTTCCTTAATGTGCCGCTCGAGGTGGTTTTCTTGGCACTGACCTTTCCTCCTTGGTCCCCAGGCCCCGAGCGGGCCCTTTTGTGACGCTGCCTTGGCTAACCCGAGCTGTGGCTGGCTGGTGGGAAGTGGTGGGCACAGGGCTGCGTGCCCGAAATAGCCCGTGGGTGGGACACACCTTCTGGGGAGCCTCATCCTGGTACCTGGTCCCGGGGCCAACATCCAGCTGTGCCGGAGGGTGTTGCTGGAAGGGACGAGCGAGGCCGTCGTCGGTGCCCGGGACAATGCGGGACGCAGCAGCCCCCTCGCAGCTCTGCCGGGGTCCCGCTTCGCCGGGGCTGCCGAGCCTGTGGCGGGAGCAAAATCCTTCGGGGTTTCCCGTTCCCAGCTCCACTGCAGCAGGGCTTTACCCTGAGCAGCTGGGAGGCCGTGGAAGCGCTCCCCAGCCTTGCGGGCGCTGTGAGCGTGGCAGGGCCTACCTGAGCTTCAGCGCCAGTTTACCTGTGCTTAGGCTGTCCCAAGGGCCGGCTGCCGCTGGAATAGGCGGCCCGCTGCCTGGCATTCCCGCTGCCTGGCATTCCCGCTGCCTGGCATTCCCGCTCCCCTGCTCGCGTGGGGCCGGGGCGAAGAGCAGGTGGTTGTGTTTGGGTGGGTGCAGGTGGGAGCGCTCCCTGCGGCAGCGCTGCCGGCTCCGGGGGGCTCTAAAGCCACAGGGATACGGCAGCTCCGGGGGAACCTGGATGTAAATCCGAGCAGCGTGGCGCGGGGAGGGTGGGAAGTGCCAAGTTGCCGGTGACCCCCGGGGAACTCACGTTGGAAAGCCGCGTGTGCGATCTTGCGTTAGCGACAGGGAACCTGAACCCGAGCTGCCGCGCTCCCGCTTTGCCGGTTACAACCTTGGGATAACGGGTCTGGGAGCCGTTTGCTCCTGACCCGCTTCAAACCACTGCTTTTCCCGCTGCTTGGGAAGCGCTGCCGTACCGCTGGGTCTGCGGGGCGGGCCGGGATCGGTGCCGCCTGCGTCCACGGGGGGCTGACGCAGTGCTGGGCATCCCGGCGCTGCTGCATCCCGGCGCTGGAATGCCGGCCGGGTTCCTGCTGCCCGCGCTCTAATCCCCCTCTTGTCTCTGCAGGGAGTGGGGATGGACAGGGCCAGATACTCCAGCGGTTCCCGGAGAAGGACTGGGAGGACAACCCCTTTCCGCAGGGCATCGAGCTGGTGAGTGCGCTCTCCCTCGGGACCGGGACCCTGCGGAAGCGTGGCCGGCGTGGGGGGCAGGTGACACCGTGGCGCTGCGTGTGCAGGCCTCGCTGGCCCTGCAGGGTCTGGCCCATAAGAGGGGGGCTCCCTCCTGCCCCCCGACGCAGCTCCAGCTCCGGAAAGCCCCAGGATCCAGCTCTCTGCCTCCCAGCCGGGCAGAGCCGCGCAGAGGATCGCTGCTGCACGCCCTGCCTTGGGGCTGGCTCGTCTCCGGGCCGCTTTGCTCCCCGTCCTCCTCCGGGCAGCAGCTCGGGATGCTGGAATGCTTTCCAGAGGAGCCGCCGGGATGCGGCGTGGGTTTAAGTAGCCCCTAAAGGCCGTGGCCAGGCTCCCCCGGGCGCCAACTGTTCCCTCCTCATCTGGTGGTGCCGGTGCTGGCTGACCCGTCAGCAGGCCGGGATGTGCTTGGTGTGCGTCCGCCCGGCGAGCAGGGACTCCTGGATCCCTCCCGCAGCCCTGGGGCACGTTCGCCTGCTGTTGGGAGCCCTTGGAGGTTGCGATTGTTGCTGGGTCAGACCCACGGAGTGACACACCCCGTGTAATTTGGCACTGCCTGCGCTCTTCCCACACCAGCTCTTAACTAATCCGGGATAACGGGATTGTTCTCCTCGGCTGCTAAATGGGAAGTTCTTCCCAGCCCCTTCCCTGCTGCGGAGCTCTGAGGAGGGAAGCCGGTGCTCTGCTGCCAGCGGAAGGAGTGGCTCGGGCTGCTGGTTGTCCAGACCCCTTTTTGCTGCCAAACTGAGCCCCCTCCCAAGCCGCTCCCCTCCTCCCCCTGCCCTTATTCCCAGTTTCCAGCTGAAATTCCCCAAAACCCGAAGGCAGACGAGGCTTCAGAGGTTCCTTTACGTGGTGCTGGGATGATCCCGATGCCGCTCCTCGAGGCCTTTGCTGCGCCGGGAGGTGTTGGCATCCGCGAGGCCGGGGGGCGATGGTGGGTGCGGGGACACCGGCCAGCCGAGAGCCCGCATCCTTCCCCCGGCACCGGGAGCAGCCAACCCTTTCTGCCTCTGTTGGTGCGCGCAGAGGGAGTGCGGCTGCCTGTTGGGATGGGCCCAGCCTGAGTCGCCAAAGGGCGTTTGTGCATCCCGAGGGATTCCTGGGTACCCTGGGCTTCCCCAGGGCGTTGGTGGGGCATGGGACAGAGGAGTAGGATATCTCAGGTTGGAATCACGGAATGGTTTGGGTTGAAGGGACCTTAAAGATGATCCAGTCCCACCCCCTGCCACGGGCAGGGACCCCTCCCACAGCCCAGGGTGCTCCCAGCCTCATCCAGCCTGGCCTTGGGCACTCCCAGGGATGGGGCACCCACAGCTGCTCTGGGCACCTGTCCCAGTGCCCCCCACCCTCTGCGGGAAGAATTCCTTCCCCATGGCCCAGCTCCATCTCCCTCTTTCCAGTTAAACCCATCACCCCTTCTCCTGTCCCTCCCTGCCCTTGGGAAAAGCCCCCCCAGCTTCCTTGGACCCCCCAGGCCCTGGCAGGGGCTCCGAGGTCTCCCCGGAGCTGTGTGCTCTCCAAAGCTCTTCCCGAAAACCCAGGGGCTGCGCTGGCGCTTGCGGAGGAGAGCTGCCGGCATGCCGCTCTTCGCTGACCGGGAGCAACCAGCCCGTGAGCGTGGGGCGTCAGTCTCTGACCCCCATCCTCATCCCTCTGCCCTATCCCGGGCGCTCGGCTCCGACACCGCAGCCACCACGTCGGGCCGCGTGCCCACCGGTCACCGGGATCAGCGGCAGCCGGCCCCTCTTCCCACCGCCTGCTCGCCCTCACGGCAGCCCAGCTTTGCTTCGAGGCAAGAACACATCTGATGCGCCTGGTTGGTGATCCGGGTTGGCCGCAGGACTTGGGAACTGTCCCGGGAGAGAGGAAAGTTGCTTTTTTCCCAAGGGTCAAACTGTCCAGCCAAAAAATCCGTGGAATTTAAACAATTGGAGCCCCATCCTGTTGGGAGCTGGGGTGGCTCCGCGGCTTCCCACAAGCTGTCCGGAGGTGTCCCGCGTGAAGCGCGTGTAGGGCTGACCTGCCTGTCCTTTTCCAGCCAGCGGGTAGTTGCCTGCGTGTCTGCAGCTTCAGTTGCTTGGTTGGGTCCAGGGTTGGCTCCGGGCTGGCTCCAGACTGGCTCTGGGTTGGCTCCAGGGCTGGCTTCAGGCTGGCTCCAGGCCGGCTCCAGGTTGGCTTCAGGGCTGGCTCCAGGTTGGCTTCAGGCCGGCTCCAGGTTGGCTCCAGGGCTGGCTCCAGGTTGGCTCCAGGGCTGGCTCTGGGTTGGCTCCAGGGCTGGCTCCACATTGGCTCCAGGGCTGGCTCCACATTGGCTCCAGGCTGGCTCTGTGTTGGCTTCAGGGCTGGCTCCAGGCTGGCTCCGGGTTGGCTCCAGGCTGTCTCTGGGTTGGCTCCACGTTGGCTCCAGGCTGGCTCCGGGTTGGCTCCAGGCTGGCTCTGGGTTGGCTTGAGGACTGGCTCCAGGCTGGCTCCGGGTTGGCACTGGGTTGGCTCTGTGTTGGCTCCAGGCTGGCTCCACGTTGGCTCCTGGCTGGCTTCAGGCTGGCTCCACGTTGGCTCCAGGCTGGCTCCGGGTTGGCACCGGGTTGGCTCCAGGCTGGCTCCATGTTGGCTTCAGGACTGGCTCCAGGCCGGCTCCAGGCTGGCACCGGGTTGGCTCTGGGTTGGCTCCAGGCTGGCTCTGGGCTGGCTCCGGGTTGGCTCCAGGCTGGCTCCGGGTTGGCTCCACGTTGGCTCCAGGCTGGCTCCGGGTTGGCTCCAGGCTGGCTCCGGGTTGGCTCCACGTTGGCTCCAGGCTGGCTCCGGGTTGGCTCCAGGCTGGCTCCGGGCCGGCTCCCTGGCAGCGCTGGGGCAGAGGAGAACGCTGTGCCCTGGCCATAGGGGCTCAGTGGGGCAGGGTCCGCCAGCCCAGGCCGGGGTCAGGAGGATGTTCTGGGACATCGTGAGGCTTGATCCTTGCAAAACGGATCCTTGGGAAAGGCCGGGGGTTCACGGGGGGGGCGCAGCGGCGGCGAAGCTGCTGATCCCTGCAGCGCCGTGGGGAGCGAGGCTGGGCCAGCCAGACGCACGCAGCCTTGTCACGAGAGGTTGGCTTTGCTGCTAAAACTGCTCGAGGCAGCGTCTGCAGAGCCCACAAATAAAATTCCTGTGGGATTCTTCTGAATAACCGAAGGGCTGTTGCTCCGCAGAGGCGTAGGTGCAGCCCGCCCGGCGCATCCGCCAGCGCCGCCCTGTGCCGGAGCGGCTGTGGAGGGAGCGGCAGGTCGGTCGCTTCCACCGACACGTCCCTCGTGTAAGAGGCGAGACTTTCCCGTCCCGTTCTCCGTGGGCACCCGGGGGGGGCCGGGCGGGCTGTGGGGCGGGCCCGGAGCCCCGGCACCGTGCCGTGCCGCACGTGAGGGCAGTGCCGGGGGAACGCCGGGTGAGCATCCTCCCAGCACGGAGCGGAGCTCGGGCAAGGCGCGGGGGGAAGGATGCGAGACCCCGCACCCCTTGCACACGCGGGGGTCAGTACCTCTGGGCGGGGGGGCCGTAGGTTTGGTTTTGGCCCCCAGTTTTGCTTCTGGAGGCCGCTTGTTCCAACACCAGCCGCCCCGCGCTCGTCTTTCCCGGGGGATGTGTCTCCTTCCTTCAGGATCCAGCTTGAAGCGAGGCACCGGTGGTGGAGATCCGACCTTCCTGGTGCTGTATGAACACCGGGATGTGCCGGGTGGGATGCAGCAGCAAAGGGACCCCCCCTCCTCGAGGGCAGCGGCTCTGTGTGCCGGGGTCTCGTTTCTGCCATGGCTGGGGCCCGTCTGTGCGGAGCTACTGGTTTGTTGTGGACCCCAGTGGGGAGAGAACTGGGAGAGGACAGGAGAGTCTTGTTGGGGCCTGGGGGGTTGGGGACAGCGGCTGGACAGGAGCCGGCGTGTGCCCGGGTGGCCAAGGAGCCAACGGCATCCTGGCCAGCAGCAGGGACCGTGTGGCCAGCAGGACCCGGGCAGGGTCGTCCCCCTGTGCCAGGCACTGGGGGGGCCACCCCCCGAATCCTGGGGTCAGGTTGGGCCCCTCCCGGCAGGACAGACCCTGAGGGGCTGGAGCGTGTGCGGAGAAGGGCCCGGAGCTGGGGAGGGGCTGGAGCACAATTCCTGTGGGGAGCGGCTGAGGGGGCTGGGGGGGTCAGCCTGGAGCAGGGGGGGCTCAGGGAGAGCTGATCGCTGCCTGCAGCCCCCTGACAGGGGGGGCAGAGAGGGGGGGTGGGTCTGTTCTCCCCAGGGCTGGGCCAAGAGGGCACGGCCTCAGGCTGTGCCAGGGGGGGTTCAGGTGGGCTATGGGGGCAATTCCTGCCCGGAAAGGGCTGTGGGGCACTGGCAGGGGCTGCCCAGGGAGGGGGGAGTCCCCATCCCGGGAGGGGGTTCAGAGCCGTGGGGCCGAGGTGCTCAGGGCCCTGGGTCAGGGGTGGCTTTGGCCCTGCTGGGGGGCAGCTGGACTCCACCATCCTGGAGGCCTTTCCCACTGATTCCACGTTCCCCTGATTCCCCTGATTCCGTGTTGCGGTGCTCCAGGCCGTGGCTCCGGCGGGAGCTGAGCTCTCCTGCTCCCGCAGCTGTCTCAGCCAGTGCCCCAGAGCGCTGGGAATTTTCCACGGCTCCCCGCCAGCCAAAGGAGAGCAGAGGAAATAACGAAAAATCCCTTGGGACTCCGAAACTCAGGACGAGTCCTGGGGCCCGGCTGGAATTACCCCCGGCCCTGGGTGTTTGGAAAGTCCCGGAGGCCGGTAACGCTGTGTTGGCACAGCCGGCGCCGGTGTTTTTTCCCGGAGCAGCCCCCGGCGCTCCCCAGCCCTGCGGGGAGCTCGTCCCAGGGACCCATCCTCTCCTTCCCACCGTTCCTGCGGTGCTCGCCCGGCACTGCGCTGCGACTGTGCCTGTCGTGGTGAGGCCCCGGCACGGCACAGCCCAGCTGCCCGCAGCCCCTGTGCCGGGGGAGCGCCCGTGGCCCCGGCGGGCGGCGGTGGGGTGCCCGGCTCGGCAGGGTGTCACCCCCAAAGCAGCACGCTGGGCCCGCTGACCCCCCCGCCCCGGCTCTCTCGCAGTTCTGCCAGCCCAGCGGCTGGCAGCTCTTCACGGAGAGGAACCCCCCCACCTTCTTCGTGGCCGTGCTGACCGACATCAACTCCGAGCGGCATTACTGCGCCTGCTTCACCTTCTGGGAGGCGGTGGAGAGCGCCCAGGTACCGCGGGCTGCCGGGATCCGGGCGGGGAGGGTGGCGGGGCACCCCCCTTTGGCTTCGGCCGGTGGTTCCTGCTTTGCCCTGCTCGGAGGAATCCGGGCCAAGGCCTCAGCGGCTGGGGAGAGGGAAGAGCGCCCCTTTCCCAGCGCTGGGGCCTGCTGATGCGTGTCTCCGTAGCCTCAGAGCCACCCCAGGAACGGTGAGGAGGAGGAAGAGGAGCCGTTGTCTCCCGTGCAACCCGCGCAGCTCTTCGCTCCCAAAAGCCTGGTGCTGGTGTCGCGGCTGGACCACGCGGAGGTGTTCAGGGTGAGTCCGAAATGCTCCGCTCCTGGGGTGCGGGGAGCAGGGCCCCGGCTCGGCGGGGAGAGGAGGGCAACGTGGCAAGGGCTTCCTGGCTCCGGGAACAACCGGGAGCCACGTAATCCCTGCCGGGACCGGGGAGCTGTAGGAGCACGCTGGCCCAGCACCCCCTGGGAGAGCGGGCTGAGCGCAGGCGTCCCGATCCAACCCCCCGAGCTGGGTCAGCAGCCGCACGCTGAACCCGAACGGCACGGCGAGGGCTCGGCTGTGCCGGGTGGCCGGTGGCCTCTTCCCGGGGGTGTTCACAGCAAACCCGGGAAGAACAGCCTGTTCCTGCGGGAGCGTTTCCCTGCCACCTTGATTTCCGGCTGCCTTACGTGGCTGGGGCAGGGCCGGGGGGGCAGGGGCTGCAAGCTGGCCCGTGTACAACCCGCCCAGCCGGGGCAGGTGGGGGCCAGCCCGGGCAGGGGATGGTCCGACGGAGCAATCCGCCCGGACTGGCCGGTGGGCTCGCTGCTAGCTTGGCCAGGGAGGAGGGCAGCGTTCCTCATCAGGCCAGGCTCGCTCCTGCCTCCCCCCTCCCCCTGCGAGGACATCGCACCGGGGCTCTGCCCTGTTCCTGCACCTCTTGTTCACAGCGCGCCCTGGACGGGAGCACACGCTGTTCCCTCGGGGCTCGAGGCATTAATCACTTGAGGGGGAGCAGAAAAATCACCCAATCTCCGCCCTGGAGCTGCTTCAAACAGCAGGAACTTTGGGTTTCCCAGACTCACAGCCCCGAGCCACGTCACTGAGGCTGGGGGCACCTCCGGGGGTCCCTGGGCTGAGCCCTGCTCGAGCGGGAGCAGCCTGTCCCGGGTTTCCTGCAGGCGGGGTGTGGGTACCTCCGAGGATGGAGACGCTACGGCTTCCCTGGGCAGCCTGTGCCGGCGTTCAGCCGCCCCCGGGGTAGAGCAGTCCGTATGGTGTACTGGGAATGGTGCCTGGGCCGAGCCGGGGCCGAGCGGTCTGGAAACAGCGGCTCCCGCCCAGCGGTAAGGCGGGGGGAGAGTCTCACCAGAAAGGAGCCTGCACCATCCCTCCCTTTCCCTTGGCGCGAGCACGGTCGCACGGTATCCTCATCCTCCCGCCTGGGCTGGGCTTTACCACGCCTGGCCTTCCCCGGCGCGGGAATTCTGCAGAGCGCGGGAGCAGTTCACTGCGCGCTGCTGCCGCTCCCCGGCCAGGGAAATGCCGGGCCTGCGGGGGGGCTCTGGGGGTCAGCGGGCTCGGGCCAAAAGGGACGTTTCCTGACGGAGCTGCTGCCCTGGCGACTGCGCCGAGATGGGTCCTGGCTCGTTCCGGTACTTGCGTACCCCAGTGTCCGTCCCCCCTTGTCCGGTTCGGTCAGGAGACCCCGTGACGTGGGCACGGCGCATTGGGCTGCCTGAATGACCCCCCTTGGGGAGTTCTGGGCAACAGGGGAGCGACAAGACCACGACAGTCATGGAATCATGGAACCACAGGCCGGGTTGGGTTGGGTTGGGAGGGGGCTTACAGCCCCCCCCGACCCACCCCCTGCCATGGGCAGGGACCCCTCCCACAGCCCAGGGTGCTCCCAGCCTCATCCAGCCTGGCCTCTGGCTCCCCCAGGGATGGGGCACCCACAGCTTCTCTGGGCACCTGTCCCAGTGCCCCCCACCCTCTGCGGGAAGAATTCCTTCCCCATGGCCCAGCTCCATCTCCCTCTTTCCGGTTAAACCCGTCACCCCTTGGCCTGTCCCTCCCTGCCCTTGGGAAAAGCCCCCCCAGCTCTCTTGTACCCCCCCAGGCCCTGGCAGGGGCTCTGAGGTCTCCCCGGAGCCTTCCCTGCTCCAGGCTGAACCCCCCAACCCCCCCAGCCTGGCCCCATGGCAGAGGGGCTCCAGCCCTGGCAGCATCTCCGGGGCCTCCTCTGGCCTCGCTCCAACAGCTCCGTGTCCTCCTGCTGTTGGGGGCCCCCGAGCTGGAGGCAGAACTGCAGGGGGGGTCTCCCCAGAGCGGGGCAGAGGGGCAGCATCCCCCCCCAGTCCCGTTGCCCTTGGGTCGTTTCCCCCTTCTGTGACACAAACCCCGGAGTGCCGGGTGATCCCGGAGGTGTCCGAGCGTGGGAGCTGTGGGGTCTCAGCAGGGGCAGCCACGTGCCTCCGACCCGCCCGAGCGGAGCCGGAGCAGCCCTGCTTCCTGGCTCGCATCGAAGTGTTTGCTTCTTGCACCCCGTTTGCCCCCCCCGCGCTGCTCCCTGTCCCTGCTGGGGGATGGGTGACGGGTGGAGGCTGCCCCAGCACGGGGGGGTTGTGGCCCCTCGCTGCTTACAGGTCCCTGTAGCCCAGACCCGGACCTGTTGGCCCTCTCGGTGGGCAGGATGCTGGCCCGGGCGCCTCCCTCTCACCCGGGGGGGTCAGGCCCTACAGACGCCCCGCCGGGAGCCTTCTCCGCCCTTGGCGCTTGCTCTGCCCCCGGCGTTCCCGCCTGCCTGCCTGGCCCCTTCCCTCCAGACCCCCCCCTGACATGGGGGGATGGTTTGAATGAAAAAACACCACCCGGAAGGTGCCTCGGAGACAAATTCCTCGAATTCCGCGTCCCTCTGTGTGTCACAGCTGGTGCTCGCGCCCCCTGAGCCCCCCTGTGCTGGGGCTGCCAGCCCCCTGCGGGGCGGGGGGGTGGGGTTCCTTCCCACCCCCCTCACTTGGGGTTTTGGTGAGGTTTGATGCAAATCTGCGGGGAGCGGGGGTGCTGGAGACATCCGGGTGTTTTCAGCCACGAGCTTCTGAGCCCCCTCGGTGTCTGGGGGTGCTGCTGGCGGGGGGGGGTGCTGCTGGCGGGGGGCAAACTGAGCACATGCAGAACACCCCATCCCTGCGGGTGAGGATTCACCGGGAGAGGGCTGAGGGGGAAGACCTCGGGCGCTGCACCCAGGAGCTGACCGTCGCGGGGGGCGTTCCGCCCGGAGACGCGCACCGGGGTCCCCTCGGTGCCCCTCCAAACCGGAGGGGCCGTACCGGTAGGTGTCTGCTGCCCCCCCCCGTGCTCAGCCGTGCTGTGCTTTCCTCTCCAGAACAGCCTGGGCTTGATCTACACCATCTACGTGGACGGGCTCGGCGTGTCCTTGGAGAACGTCATCGGGAACCTCCTGACGTGCATCATCCCCATCACCGGGGGAGCCCAGGTGGGTAACCGGCCCCTTCCCGCTCTGCCCTCCCTGCTCCTGCCTCCGGAGCAGCTCGCACGGGAGCGGGGGCATGTTCCTCAGCTGAGTTCCGGTTTGGCTGGGCTGAGCTGAGCGAGCCCGGTGCCACTCCTGGGCCGAGCCTGGCTCGGAGCGCCGCTGGCAAGTGCTTGGCTAGCGCAGGCAGCGCCTCCCCGAGCGCCTCAGCGTAGAGACAACACCCCCCCAGGGTTTGGAGCCGCTCAGCTCCTCCATCAGCGGGGGAGCTCTCGCTGCTTCGCTTGGCTAGTGCTTGCCATGGCTGGCCGGCTTGGTGGCGGCTCGGCCCTCAGCTGGCTTCCCTAGTCGCTGGCTTCCCTAGTCACCGGCCTTGGTGGCGGCTCCAGGAGGGAGCGTGGGGCAGCTCGGCCCTCAGCTGGCTTCCCTAGTCACCAGCCTTGGTGGCGGCTCCAGGAGGGAGCACGGGGCAGCTCGGCCCTCAGCTGGCTTCCCTAGTCACCGGCCTTGGTGGCGGCTCGGCCCTCAGCTGGCTCCCTAGTCACCAGCCTTGGTGGCGGCTCCAGGAGGGAGTGTGGGGTGGCTCGGCCATCAGCTGGCTTCCCTAGTCGCTGGCTTCCCTAGTCACCGGCCTTGGTGGCGGCTCCAGGAGGGAGCGTGGGGTGGCTCGGCCCTCAGCTGGCTCCCTAGTCACCAGCCTTGGTGGCAGCTCCAGGAGGGAGCGTGGGGCGGCTCGACCCTCAGCTGGCTTCCCTAGTCACTGCCCGCACGCCCGCCACGGTCCCGGGTTGTTCCCGCATCAGGGAAGTGTCGCTCCTCCAGCCATCCCGGTCTGGTTGCCTGGGGAGGTGCTCCAGAGCCAAGTGGCCACGGGCCATCTGTGGGAGCGGGGCCGAGCCAGCTCCCGGGAGGCGAGCCAGGCCAGGCTAATGTGTGCCGGGTGAGCACCGCGGAGCGCAGACCGGCTCGTGCCTGCGCACGGCCGGCAGCAGACGGGCAGGGCTGGAGGAGCAGCAGCCTCGCTTGTGCCCGGAACCGCAGCCGTCGAAAATAACCCTCCGGATTCCCCCCTCCGCATCCCGCTGGCACTGCCCCTCCTGCTCGGGAAGGCCAGCTGGGCTCAGCTCGCTCCGGGAGCGGCAGATGGGGAGGGAAGGGCTCACGGAACCTCCCTTGGAGGGGACAGAAGTGGGGAGAGCCCAGCTGGACCCCCTGGTTGGGGGGGGTTGGGGACAGCAGTGTGACCCCCCCGAGGCGCTTCTGCCCTGCTCTCACCCGGAACGTCACCGTGGATGGGTGTTTGTGTCCTGCAGCGGCTTTGCTTTCAGCTGAGCTCCCCATCCCCCAGGAACCCCCCCCTCGTGCCCCCACTGCACCCAGGGGCAGGAGCCTGTGTGGGGCGGGGGCAGCACTGCAGCTCCCGGAGCCTGGGGACAGGGATTTCCCCCACTGCTGCCACCCCGAGGGGGGGCTGCTGCCTCCAAGGCGTGTGTCTGCAGGCTTCTGGGCAGAGTCACGGATTCACGGAATCAGGGAATCGCTGGGGTTGGGAAAGGCCTCCAGGATGGTGGAGTCCAGCCGCCCCCCAGCAGGGCCAAGGCCACCCCTGACCCATGGCCCTGAGCACCTCGGCCCCACGGCTCTGAACCCCCTCCCGGGATGGGGACTCCCCCCTCCCTGGGCAGCCCCTGCCAGTGCCCCACAGCCCTTTCCGGGCAGGAATTGCCCCGACAGCCCACCTGAACCCCCCCTGGCACAGCCTGAGGCCGTGCCCTCTTGGCCCAGCCCTGGGGAGAACAGACCCACCACCCTCTCTGCCCCCCCTGTCAGGGGGCTGCAGGCAGCGATCAGCTCTCCCTGAGCCCCCCCTGCTCCAGGCTGAACCCCCCCAGCCCCCTCAGCCACTCCCCACAGGAATTGTGCTCCAGCCCCTCCCCAGCTCCGGGCCCTTCTCCGCACACGCTCCAGCCCCTCAGGGTCTGTCCTGCCGGGAGGGGCCCAACCTGACCCCAGGATTCGGGGGGCGGCCCCCCCAGTGCCCGGCACAGGGGAACGACCCTGCCCGGGTCCTGCTGGCCACACGGTCCCTGCTGCTGGCCAGGATGCCGTTGGCTCCTTGGCCACCCGGGCACACGCCGGCTCCTGTCCAGCCGCTGTCCCCAACCCCCCAGGCCCTTTCCCGCCGGGCAGCTCCCCAGCGCCTGTCCCACGCCTGGAGCGGGGCCGGGGGTTGTTGGGAGCCAACACACGAGGCCACTTGAGCAAAACCGGGGCCGAGACTCAAGCGGCCGCAGGGCCAGACTGGCAGAAGGGGCTGACGCAGTGGGACGGTGCCGAAATCCCAGCTCCAGCCCAAGCCCCGGCAGATCAAAGCCGGTTCCAACGCGGGGAAGCTTTCCCCGGCCCCCCGCGCCCTCCCCGCGCTCCCCGCGCCCGCTCTGCTGCGTGGCCTGGCTGAGGGCGAGGGCAGCGCCGTTCCCGCCGGGTCTGCCCGCGTCCGCCTCGCTCCATCTGGTTCCGCCCCGCGTCCGCAGCGCGGGGGAGCTGAGGCTGCCCGGGCGCTGTGGCTCGCCGCACGCCGCCTGTGGCACAGCGACTTGGCGCCTCCCGGTTCTCCCAGGACCAGCCTGTGCCGTGAGAACAAGCGGCGGCGCTTCCCTTCCCGGCCTTTCCCTCTTCTCCTGCTGTGTCCGAACGCTCGTTCCCAGCGTGGCAGCCGTTGCTTTGCGTGCGTGTGCCCCTCTCCGCCCCGGTGCCGCTCCCTGCTTGCCGGTGGCCTCCTCGTGCGTTCGCCTGCCCCGCTGTCGCGCTGTCTCCGTGTTTCTAACTGACTGTGCTCTGTCTGTCTCTACCTCAGCCTGACGCGGACGACGAAGCAGCGGTACGCACACCTTTTCTTTCCTTGGCTCTGTCTCCTCAGGCACAACCTCTCCGTGTTCCGGAGGAGGCTTGAGGGTGCTGCGCCGGCGGGTGCCGCCGCTCGGAGCACCCTGGGGTGTGCGTGCGGCTGTGTTTTCGGGCAGCGGAGATCGTGCGCCCGGGTGTGGGGAAGGGGGTAGCGGCCCCGCGCCGCGGAGAGCTGGCTGTGCTCTCCTGGGGGTTGTGAAAACGCGGTCTCCGAGACCGGGTCAGGGGTGTTTCACTCCGTTCTGCCAGGGAGACGGCGTCCGCAAGAGGATTTCTGGGCTCGGGGTCGGCTCTTGCGGCTGCGGGGGCTGAGCCAGGCGGTGGGTGGTGTGGCGAAACCTGCTGTTGCAGCGGCGCCTCTTCCCTGGAGAGGTGTGGAAAGAGGAGAAGAGGGTCAGTGATCCGGTCCTGCTCCAGCCCCGGCAGCCTGGGGAGAGGCTGGAGACGTGTCGGCTTCCCCATGCCGCTGGGAGTGACCTGGGAAAAGGTTCTGTTGGAGAAGGAGCACGAGACCGCTCCCGCTCTGTCCGTCCCCAGCCCTCCTGCCGGAGCCCTCAGGGCCTGCTCCCGCTGCCGGCGAGCGCCCCGTCCGACGGGAGAGGCTGCGGAGCGGGCGCTGCTCCCTGCCTGGCTGGGCACGGCGCAGGCGAGCTGTTGCCCCTCCGGGTGCGAGGTCCTGGGGGGGTCTGGGGCCTTGCTGCCGCCTTCTGCCAGCCATCCGGGAGCTGCCCGTGCCGGCTGGGACCGCCGGCTCTCCCAGCAGCTCTCACTCCTGCCCTTAGCCTGTGGGTCCGGCCGAGCACGTGACGTGTGGTCTTGCAGCTCCGCTGCCGTGGCCGGACACGCTGCCCCGTCGCGTCCGAGGGTCGTGCCGAGAGCGCGGTCGCCCTGGCCCTGGAAACTGGGGCTGCCGCTGGCTCGCCCGCGATGCTGGTGCTGGCCCTTGGGTGGGCGCCCAGTGAGCGGGTCCCTTTTCTCTTGCAGAGGACGATCTCCCTGGGCGCGGGGGACAGGCAGGTCATCCAGACCCCCATCAATGACTCGCTTCCCGTCAGCAGCTGCAGCGTGGCCCTGCTGTTCCGGCAGCTCGGTGAGACTTCTCCCCACGTCTCCTTCCCAGCGGGTCCGGTGCCAGAAGCTGAGTCCTGGGCTGGACTGCCGTGCCCGTCGCTTCCCACCGCGCTCCTGAGCCGGGATAGTCAGCCCGGGGCCCTCTTCCAGCTGAAGCCACCTCAGACTAAGCTCTCCCTGGCCCAGCTTGGCCTCCCCTTTCCTGGAGAGAGCTCTCCCGGCCCAGCTTGGCCTCCCCTTTCCTGGAGAGAGCTCTCCCGGCCCAGCTTGGCCTCCCCTTTCCTGGAGAGAGCTCTCCCGGCCCGGCTTGGCCTCCCCTTCCCCGGGAGAGAGCTCTCCCTGGCCCAGCTTGGCCTCCCCTTCCCCGGGAGAGAGCTCTCCCGGCCCAGCTTGGCCTCCCCTTCCCCGGGAGAGAGCTCTCCCACCCCGGCTTGGCCTCCCCTTCCCCGGGAGAGAGCTCTCCCGCCCCGGCTTGGCCTCCCCTTCCCCGGGAGAGAGCTCTCCCGCCCCGGCTTGGCCTCCCCTTCCCCGGGAGAGAGCTCTCCCGCCCCGGCTTGGCCTCCCCTGTCCCGGGAGAGAGCTCTCCCAGCCCGGCTTGGCCTCCCCTTCCCCGGGAGAGAGCTCTCCCGCCCCGGCTTGGCCTCCCCTTCCCCGGGAGAGAGCTCTCCCGGCCCAGCTTGGCCTCCCCTTCCCCGGGAGAGAGCCCTCCCGCCCCGGCTTGGCCTCCCCTTCCCCGGGAGAGAGCTCTCCCGCCCCGGCTTGGCCTCCCCTGTCCCAGGAGAGAGCTCTCCCGCCCCGGCTTGGCCTCCCCTTTCCTGGAGAGAGCCCTCCCGCCCCGGCTTGGCCTCCCCTTCCCCGGGAGAGAGCTCTCCCGCCCCGGCTTGGCCTCCCCTTTCCTGGAGAGAGCTCTCCCAGCCCGTGTGCCGATGCCGCAGGTGCCGGGGCGGGTGCCAGGGCAGGTGCCGGGGCGGTGCTGCCGTGGGGGTACCGGGCTGTGAGGGACACCGGCCGCTCGGGTGAGGGAATTCCGTGGGGGCACACATAGCTGCGTGACCCAGAAGTGGCTGGTTGGGCAGGTGCCCTGCTCCGTGGTGGAGGGGGGCAGCGGGATCCAGCTGGGCTGGGGTTCAGCGGCCCGCGATGGGGTTCAGTGGGCTGCGCTGGGGTTCAGTGGCCTGCAGTGGGTGTCAGTGGCCTGCATTGGGGTTCAGTGGGCTGCATTGGGGTTCAGTGGCCTGCAGTGGGGTTCAGTGACCGGCGCTGGGGTTCAGTGGCCGGCGGCGCGGCGGCGGGGGGAACCCCCGTCCCTGAGCGCTCTCCTCTCCTCCCCAGGCATCACCAACGTGCTGTACCTCTTCTGCGCGGCGCTTACCGAGCACAAGATCCTGTTTCTCTCCAGCAGTTACCAGCGGCTGACCGACGCCTGCCGGGCTCTCCTTGCCCTCATGTTCCCCCTCAAGTACAGGTGAGGGAACCCCACGGCTCCTCCAGCCCCTCGGCCCTCCGACAGCCACCGGGGCCCGGCTGGCTCCCCCCGGCTTCACCCCCTCGCCGCCTCCTGGTTTCTCCGCTCGTGGTACTGGGGACCGGCTGCGCTGCGGGTGCCGGGGGGATGCCCACAGCCCTCGCCTGGGCTGAAAACCCCTTTCCTGAAGCCTCTGGCCTGCACAGCGATGCAATTCCAGGGATGGGAGCCCTCCACCCCCGCCTCCCTCCGCTCTAGGGCACTGGAAGCAGGGAGCGAGGCGGCAGCGGCAGCCGCAGCTCCAGGAGCCGCCGGCACGCACGGCTCCTACCCATGCCCTCTGCAGAGGGAAGCGAGCCCGTCGGGCCACGGGGCGCGCTGCGGCAGCGTGCGTGGGAGAGGCCGGGGTTGCTCCTCTCGCCAGCATCCGTCCCCTTTCCCTCCTCTCGGCCGCCCCGCAGCCCGCGCAGGGCACACGGCCTCCCTGCCCGGAGCCGGCCGGGCACCGGGGAGCTTCCAGAAACCCCACGGTGCAGATGGCACCCTCCCTGGGAAGGGCCCAGGGCTCCTGGGAAGGGGGCCAAGCTGCCGCGGTGACTGCTGCGGGACGGCTGGCACCGTGCCGGCCCCCGGCCCGGCGATGCTGCTGACCCGGGAAGGGGGGCCCGGGCTGGGGGGGGACAGGCTGGCTGCCCCCTGGGCTGTTTGCACGTCTCCCAAGTAGGACAGCCGAGATAGACAGGCCATTGTTGCTGCCAGCTCCCATCGCGCTGCTTCCAGCCCGGCCCGCCACCCCCCGCCCGCAGAAAGGCTGTTTGTACCCGCAGACGGCTTTCCTCGGGAATTCCGTTGCTCTGCTGGGAACCTTTCCCTCCGTCAGACCTGGGGTGTAACCCCAGGGCCAGGGGACGCTCGGTGTCCTGGAGCCTTGGGAAACCTCGCACAGCTGCAGGGCACGCGCTGTCGGAGGGGCTGAGGGCACCCGGTGGGGGCATGGGCACCCCCCGCCCCCAAAGCTCGGGGGGCTGGGGGCGTGGGCCGGCGCCGGGGACGGTGCGTGGTGGAGAGCAGGGCTGGCCGCCCGCAGTGACGCTCTGCTCTTGGCTTGCAGTTTCACCTACGTGCCCATCTTGCCCGCGCAGCTCCTCGAGGTGCTGAGCACCCCAACACCCTTCATTATCGGCGTCCACTCCATCTTCCAGTCGGAAACCCAGGAGCTGGTGAGAGTCCGTGTGGCCCATCGGTTCCGCTGGGAGCCGGGCTGGGCCGAGGGAGCAGCAGGGGTCACGTGTGACCCTCGGGCAGCAGCGACCGCTGTCCTGGGGGCACCTGGGGCAGGGGGCTGGGCGCGCTGGCTCGCACAGGCTCTGCTTGTCCGGGCTGGGCAGCCCGGGCTGCGATCCAGGCGTGCCGTGCGCGCCAGGCTGTGCTGGCTGGGCCGTGTCGTGGGGGTGGGGGGCTGCAGAGGGCACGGAGCTGTTGGAGCGAGGCCAGGGGAGGCCCCGGAGATGCTGCGAGGGCTGGAGCCCCTCTGCCATGGGGCCAGGCTGGGGGGGTTGGGGGGTTCAGCCTGGAGCAGGGAAGGCTCCGGGGAGACCTCAGAGCCCCTGCCAGGGCCTGGGGGGTACAAGGAAGCTGGGGGGGCTTTTCCCAAGGGCAGGGAGGGACAGGCCAAGGGGTGACGGGTTTAACCGGAAAGAGGGAGATGGAGCTGGGCCATGGGGAAGGAATTCTTCCCGCAGAGGGTGGGGGGCACTGGGACAGGTGCCCAGAGAAGCTGTGGGTGCCCCATCCCTGGGAGTGCCCAAGGCCAGGCTGGATGAGGCTGGGAGCACCCTGGGCTGTGGGAGGGGTCCCTGCCCGTGGCAGGGGGTGGGGCTGGGGGGGCTTTGAGGTCCCTTTATCCCAAACGGTGCTGCGATTCGATGACAACGACTGTCACAAAGCGGAGCAAGCCCTCCTGCAGCCCCCTGCCCAACCTGCCCCGTGCCCCTCGGGTGAAGCGGGGCAGCCCCTGTGCTCCTGCTCTCCCTGGGACATCCCGCCCCGGCTGATAAACTGCCGAGGAATCTGGTGCCAGAGTCCGGGCAGGTCCGTGCCGATCCAAGCTGTGTCCCCCTGCTGCTGGGCTGCCCCCCCGTCCCTTGGAGGGAGCGATGGGATCCCGCTGTGGCTTGCGTGGTGGAAAACGCGTGGGTTTGGTGCCGGTGGGCGAGAGAGGATCGCTGCGGGGGGGCAGAGCGCTGCGGGAGAGGGGCAGGCGGCTGGGCCCCCTCCCAAACCCTCCTCTTGAGCTGGGCTTAGCCCTCGCCGGCGGGAGGGGGCGGGGAGGGTGTCGCAAAGCCCGGCCTTGCCTCACGCCTGTCCTGCCACTTCCAGCTGGATGTTGTCATCGCAGACCTGGACGGTGGGACCGTCAACGTCCCCGAGTGCGTGCACATCTCCCTGCTCCCTGAGCCTCTGCTCCAGCAGACCCGGGAAGCCCTCTCCATGGTAAGTGCTGCGTGTGTGGGGTGTGAACCCCTTGGGAATGGGGCAGCAGGGGCTCCTCCGAGGGTCCTGCTGCGCACGGCAGGGGAGACACTTCCCCATCCCGGTGGCCTCTGGTGCGTGGCGGTGCCGGGGAGGGGGGTGCCCCTGCCGCAGGTTTCTGGGAATCGGGCAGCGGGCTCCCAGCCCGGGGCAGGAAGCAGCTGCGGCCCGGAAGCTTCTCTGGCCGCTCGCGTGTTCCCGGCGACCGCTGGCCAGGCGGGACCGTGCCCGGGACAGCCGTGCCAAGCGGCTCCTGCTCCTCGGCTCCGGCCGCGGCAGCGCGCAGGGCCGGTTCTGCTCCTCGCACGGCAGGATGATTCCCACTCCCTGCTGCTCCCAGCCCCATAGGTTTCTTTCCAAGCCCCGCGGGCCTTTCCTGGGGGTGCGGTTGGGTCTCCGGGGGGTGCTGCTTGGCTTTGTTCCGGCGGCGAGGGCAGAGCCAGGACCGAGCGCGCTTTGTGCCTCGTCTGCGCAGGTCTTGGACCCGGAGCTGGAGGTGGCAGATCTCGCCTTCCCCCCTTCCACCATTTCCGCCTCTTCGCTCAAAATGCAGGTGAGTGGAGCGGGGGCGGAAAGGGGAACCCCCCCGGTGAGGGTCGCCCCGATTCGTGGGCACGGGGCCGACAGGTGTGACGTGAGGCCTCGCGCCGCCTCGGTGTTGCTGAGGTTGGGAGGGCAAAGCACATCGCGAGGGCAGGGGGTGACAGGGCGAGGGGTGACGGGTTTAACCGGAAAGAGGGAGATGGAGCTGGGCCATGGGGAAGGAATTCTTCCCGCAGAGGGTGGGGGGCACTGGGACAGGTGCCCAGAGAAGCTGTGGGTGCCCCATCCCTGGGAGTGCCCAAGGCCAGGCTGGATGAGGCTGGGAGCACCCTGGGCTGTGGAAGGGGTCCCTGCCCGTGGCGGGGGGTGACACCCGGTGACCTTTAAGCTCCCTTCCCACCCAAACCATTCCATGATCCCGTGATTGCTGCCAGGACACGAGGCCACGGCTCCGGGTCGCAGCCGGGAAGCCAGCAGTGCCGCTTCCTGGCCCGTGGAGCGGCTGCCGGACTCGCTGCCGGGCCGGGCTCAGTCACCCAACGTGTGGGCAAACCCCGGGGCCGTGAGAGCTCCCTGGTCCTCCGTGCAGCCCTGGGGGTGCCGTGAAGGGGCGGCAGCGCAGGGAGTGCAGCCTGCTGTGTCCTTTTTCCCGGCGATCCCTGCCGAGTCTCCCACCTTGCTGTCCTCACCCCCATCCCGCGGCCCGGCTCATCCGCACCCTGCGCCCCACCGGGCCGCGAGCACCATCCTTCCCTCCTTCGCAGGATAAGGAGATCCGCGCCGTCTTCCTCCGCTTGTTCGCGCAGCTCCTCCAGGGCTACCGCTGGTGTCTGCACATCATCCGCATCCACCCCGAGCCAGTCATCCGATTCCACAAGGTGAGGCGCCGGCACGGGCCCACACGCGTGCAGGGGCTGGCCGGCACCTCGTGCACCCCGGCTCTGCTCCGGCGGCCGGCGGGGGCGCAGGGAGCCTGTTCCTGCACCGGCTCTGCTCCGTCTGCTCTACGGCCACGCCACTGGATTGGTTTTCCAACTTCCCTGTGGAGTAACTCTGTTCCAGGCGGGTCGAGAGGAGTTGGGATGAGTCGATCTGCGTTGCTTTGCCCCAGCACAGCTCTGTCTGGGAGACAGTCTGTGTTTCCTACATCCCTCCGGCTCCACCTGCATCCCTCGTTCGGCCTTGAGCCTCCCGAGGTCTTGCGGATGAGGGAGCGCTCCCCTGGTTACGCCCGGGGGTGGTCAGATCGCTGCGCCCGGCTCAGGCAGCCTTTGAGGCTCGTGGAAGAGCTCCCTCACGTCCCGGCCTGGAGCCAGGCATTTTCCTGGGATGTGGGGAGAGGAAGCAGGCAGGATCTGCCTCCCCCCACGCTTCTCAGGGGTGGCTGTACTGGAAAGGCTGGCAGGGCCGGGAGAGCCGGGAAAAGCTTCAAGTGTTTGGGCATCCGTGGAGGAAACTGAGTGTGGGAGAAGGCAGGGAGCGAGGGCAGAGGGACTCTGGGACAACCGGGTCCTGGGCTGGATCCAGGGCAGCGTGGGCAGGGGGGCGAGGGAGGGGATTCTGCCCCTCTGCTCTGCTCTGGGGAGACCCCCCTGCAGTTCTGCCTCCAGCTCGGGGGCCCCCAACATCAGGAGGACACGGAGCTGTTGGAGCGAGGCCAGAGGAGGCCCCGGAGATGCTGCGAGGGCTGGAGCCCCTCTGCCATGGGGCCAGGCTGGGGGGGTTGGGGGGTTCAGCCTGGAGCAGGGAAGGCTCCGGGGAGACCTTAGAGCCCCTTCCAGTGCCTGGGGGCTACAAGGAAGCTGGGGGGGCTTTTCCCAAGGGCAGGGAGGGACAGGCCAAGGGGTGACAGGTTTAACCGGAAAGAGGGAGATGGAGCTGGGCCATGGGGAAGGAATTCTTCCCGCAGAGGGTGGGGGGCACTGGGACAGGTTCCCAGAGAAGCTGTGGGTGCCCCATCCCTGGGAGTGCCCAAGGCCAGGCTGGATGAGGCTGGGAGCACCCTGGGCTGTGGGAGGGGTCCCTGCCCGTGGCAGGGGCTGGGGCTGGGGGGGCTGTAAGGACCCTTCCCACCCAAACCATTCCATGGTGTGGTCCTTGGCTGCGCTGCCGGCATCGCCCACGCTGTCGGGATGAGGGACCGGGCGGGAATGCTGACGGTGCGCACTCTCCCCCGTTCCAGGCAGCTTTCCTTGGGCAGAGGGGGCTGACAGAGGACGACTTCCTCACCAAGGTGCTGGAGGGCATGGCGTTCGCCGGCTTCGTGACCGAGCGGGGCGCTCCGTACCGCTCCATCGACCTCTTTGACGAGGTAAGTTTGGGAGCAGCATCCCCCTCCCCTCGCTCCGCTCTCCCTGCCCCTCCAGGGACAGAGCCGGGGGGCCGCTGCGACGCTCCGGAGGCATTCTGCCCTGCTCCGGGGGCTGGGGTCGGGGTGCGGGCAGGGCGAAGGGGGTGCCCTCATCCTGCCCAACGCGCTGCCCTCGCCCCTCTCCCAGCTCGTGGCTTACGAGGTGAAGCGCATGCGCGCGGAGGAGGGCAACAAGCAGAAAATACTGCGGCACATCAAGGAGCTGGCGGAGAAACTTTACAAAAACGTGAGTCCTGGAGGCGAGCGCCGGGGGGCCGGAAGGTGCCCGGGGGGGGGTACGGAGCAGGGAGAGCCTGGCTGGAGCCTTGGTCAGCCCATCCTCCCTCGGGCCCGCAGCGCCTGGCCTGGCCCCAGCTGCTCCCAGGGGTGGGATTCCTTGGATGCAGGCGGCCTGGGCATCCGGCGCTCCGAGCCTTTGCTGCGTCACCCACTGCTGCCCAGCCAGCCTGCCCCCGGGGCTGGGGGTTTTGGGGGGCTGCCGAGGAGCGGCTGAGGGGGCTGGGGGGGTTCAGCCTGGAGCAGGGGGGGCTCAGGGAGAGCTGATCGCTGCCTGCAGCCCCCTGACGGGGGGCAGAGAGGGGGGTGGGTCTGTTCTCCCCAGGGCTGGGCCAAGAGGGCACGGCCTCAGGCTGTGCCAGGGGGGGTTCAGGTGGGCTATGGGGGCAATTCCTGCCCGGAAAGGGCTGTGGGGCACTGGCAGGGGCTGCCCAGGGAGGGGGGAGTCCCCATCCCGGGAGGGGGTTCAGAGCCGTGGGGCCGAGGTGCTCAGGGCCCTGGGTCAGGGGTGGCCTTGGCCCTGCTGGGGGGCGGCTGGACTCCACCATCCTGGAGGCCTTTCCCAACCCCAACGATTCCCTGATTCTATGGGGCTCCTGCCCCGTGGGGGGGACACGTGGTGGCCCCATGCCTGAAGAGCAGCTGTCCTTGCTGTGCCAGGAGAACCCGTACCCCGCGGTGACCATGCACAAGGTGCAGAAGCCCGCGGAAGGCTGTCACCTCCGCCTCCACCAGAAGCCTTTTCCCCGGCTGGACGAGGGGACGGTGCAGTGGATCATCGACCAGGCCACTGCCAAGCTGCAGACGGCTCCTCCGGCCGTGAAGGCGGAGAAGAAGTGCATGGTGCCATCGGGACCCCCCATCGGTACGTGTGTTTCCCTGCGTGGAGAAACCCTGCTCTGGAGGAGCTTTACCTTGGGATTACCGGCTCCCCGTGACCCTACGGCACGTCGGAGGGTCCCGCGGGAGCAGAACGTGGGTAGTGCTGCCTCTGGGGGAAGCAGCAGTGCTGTCCCCTTAGCTTCTGCCCCTCGGGCTGCTTGGAGCTCCCTGGAGTCTCCCAGGGAGACGGACCGGGCACCCCGCCTTATTCCTGCCTGCAGCCCCGAGCCCCTGCAGAGCGGGGGAGGGCACCCATCTCTTCCCCACCCAGGGGGGAAATTCCTGCGTGGTTAATCCACCGGGTGCTTCTCTCCCCAGCTGCCATCATGGAGCGCAACGGCAATGCCCTGGCCAACAGCGCCCGCCGCCTGGAGGTGGTCAGGAACTGCATCTCCTACGTCTTCGAGAACAAGATGCTGGAGGCCAAAAAGGTGAGAGTGGCCCTTGGGGGAGGAGAGGGGGGGCTGGGGGGGGGGACAGGGGGCTGCTCTGCCTCCCCCCGAGGCAGGCTGAGCTCATCCCCTGCCTGTGACCAGGTCTTCGCTGGGCAGCTCTGCTCCTTGCTGTCGTGTCCCTGGGATTTGGGCTGATGGCTGCCCTGCCTCGGCGCGATTTTGGCATCTCCCGGTGCCCCTCGGGGTCTGTCCCGTGGAGATAACGGGTCTGGGGTCCTTCCGGCCCTGCTCGCCCTCCGCAGGGCCGGGCTCCGCCTGGCCCGCCCTGGGATTTGGCTCTGTTTGCCCCCAAGTGCCATCCAGCCCAGCCAGAACGGGAAGCCCCTCGGGCACCCCCTCGCTGTGCCCCCCGAGCTCACAGCTCCGCCGGGCCCCGCCTCTCCGTGCCGTGACTTCCCGTCTCTCTGCAGTTATTCCCGGCCGTGCTCCGTGCCATGAAGGGCCGAGCAGCCAGGCACTGCCTGACCCAGGAGCTGAACCTCCATGTGCAGCAGAACCGGGCCGTGCTGGATCACCAGCAGTTTGACTTCATCATCCGCATGATGAACTGCTGCCTGCAGGTAGGAGCGGGGCTGGGGGGAGCTTATGTCCCCTTCTGTGCCCTACCAGTGGGTCTGGGGGGGCTGGTGGTGGGTGAGTCCTCCTGCAAGCTCTGCTCCCTCCCCCAGGACTGCACGGCCATGGACGAGCACGGGATCGCGGCCGCGCTCCTGCCGCTGGTCACCGCATTCTGCCGAGTGAGTGTCTGCGGGATCCTGACCCCTGGGCAGCCCTCGCGGGCTCGCAGGTCCCCGGTGTGGAGGCTGAGGGATGGAGAGCCGGCGCTGCAGCCTTGGGGGGCAGATTGGCCCCTCGGTTCTTTTCAGGATAGAGGGTCCTGTCCAGCAGCTTCCAACCGCTCACGAGCTTGGCCAGGCTGGCCACGCCGCTCCCTGGGCCCGAGGCTCCCAGGATCATGGAATCACGGCATGGTTTGGGTTGGAGGGACCTCAAAGCCCCCCCAGCCCCACCCCCTGCCATGGGCAGGGACCCCTCCCACAGCCCAGGGTGCTCCCAGCCTCACCCAGGCTGGCCTTGGGCACTCCCAGGGATGGGGCACCCACAGCTTCTCTGGGCACCTGTCCCAGCGCCCCCCACCCTCTGCGGGAAGAATTCCTTCCCCATGGCCCAGCTCCATCTCCCTCTGCCCGTTCCAACCCGTCACCCCTTGGCCTGTCACTCCCTGCCCTTGGGAAAAGCCCCCCCAGCTTCCTTGTACCCCCCAGGCCCTGGCAGGGGCTCTGAGGTCTCCCCAGAGCCTTCCCTGCTCCAGGCTGAACCCCCCAACCCCCCCAGCCTGGCCCCATGGCAGAGGGGCTCCAGCCCCCGCAGCAGCTCCGTGGCTGGGACCCAGGTGGGAGGGGGCTCAGGAAGGGGCTGTAGGGCCCAGCCTGTCGGTGGAGCTGGGTTGGTGTGAGGTTCTGCCGCCCATCAAGCCTCGGTAGCGTGAGGCCCTGTGGGGCTCTGGGTGGGGGCTGGGGAGATCTGGGAGGCGTCTGCGGGATGCTTGGAGGAGCTGGGATGGAAGCGTCGCTCCTGCCAGCCCAAGGCGACGTTGCCTTTCCCAGCAGCACGGATCTCCTGGAGAGGAGGGGGGGGTCTGAAACTCTCTCCCACCTTCTGCCTCCCCAGAAGCTGAGCCCGGGCATCACCCAGTTTGCCTACAGCTGCGTGCAGGAGCACGTCGTGTGGACCAACATCCAGTTCTGGGAAGCCATGTTCTACTGCGACGTGCAGAACCACATCCGAGCCTTGTACCTGGACGGCGCCGAGGAGAACCACGCCGAGGAGGTGAGGAGGCGCCGGCGGCGCCGGCATTCCCAGCGAGCTGCTCGCCCCGAAGGTCCACGGGTGGATAAGGGTGCTGAACCAGCCCCCGGGGATCGCATCCCGGCTCTGGGAGGCGGCTGCGGGAAGAGCGGGGGGAGGGCTGCCGGGTCTCCCGCCCGTGCGGGCGACTGACATCTCCTTCCCGCTCCTTCAGGAGAGCGCGGAGGGGCAGCAGGAAGCCAAGTCTGCCCTGGAGATCGCCTCGGAGCAGCTGAGGCTCTGGCCCACCATGAGCCGAGAGAAGCAGCAGGAGCTGATCCAGAAGGAGGAGAGCACCGTTTTCAGCCAGGCCATCCACTACGCCAACCGCATGAGCTACCTGCTGCTGCCCCTCGACACCAGCAAGAACCGCCTGCTCCGCAGCTCCGGGCTGGGCGACGCGGAGAGCGTCAGCAACAGCTTCGTCACCAACAGGTGACAGGGCTGGGGGGCTGGGCGGGGACGCCGGAGCCAGTGGGAGCTCCTTGGCGCGGTCCGGGGACGTTCAGCTTCCCAGGGTCCTGTCCGGTAGCTTCCAACCTGCCACGAGCCTGGCGAGGCGGGCTGTGCCGCTCCCTGGGCCCGAGGCTCCCAGGATCTCAGAATCCCAGACTGGTTGTGTGGGAAGGGACCTTACAGCCCCCCCAGTCCCCCCCCTGCCACGGGCAGGGACCCCTTCCACAGCCCAGGGTGCTCCCAGCCTCATCCAGCCTGGCCTTGGGCACTCCCAGGGATGGGGCACCCCCAGCTTCTCTGGGCACCTGTCCCAGTGCCCCCCACCCTCTGCGGGAAGAATTCCTTCCCCATGGCCCAGCTCCATCTCCCTCTTTCCAGTTAAACCCGTCACCCCTTGGCCTGTCCCTCCCTGCCCTTGGGAAAAGCCCCCCCAGCTTCCTTGTACCCCCCAGGCCCTGGCAGGGGCTCTGAGGTCTCCCCGGAGCCTTCCCTGCTCCAGGCTGAACCCCCCAACCCCCCCAGCCTGGCCCCATGGCAGAGGGGCTCCAGCCCTCGCAGCGTCCCCGTGGCCTCCCCCGGCCTCGCTCCAGCCGGTCGGTTCTCAGGAGTGGAAGCTCTGCCGGGCTCATCCTGAGGGCAGAAGCTCCCTTGGGCTCTGCCTGCCGCGGGAGACGGCAGCGGAGGGGGCTGTCCTGCGCTAACGCCCCTCTGCTCCCTGCGGCAGCATCGCTGGCAGCGTGGCTGAGAGCTACGACACGGAGAGCGGATTCGAGGACGCGGAGAGCTCCGACGTGGCCAACTACGTGGTGCGGTTCATCAACCGCTTCGTGGACAAGGTCTGCACGGAGAGCGGCGTCACCAACGAGCACCTCAAGGGGCTGCACGTCATGATCCCCGGTGAGGCGCGGCGGTGCTGGGGGTGCCCGGGTGGTCCCGGGGCGGGGGGAGCTCTGCTGAGGGGCAGGCTCCGAAGGATGCAGCGGGAGGGCCGCGGGGCGGGCTGGCGGCTGCGTGGGCTGCGGGACGGGGCTCTGCTCGCCGGCTCTGACCCACGTTCGCCCGCAGACATCGTGCAGATGCACATAGAGACGCTGGACGCCGTGCACAGGGAGAGCAAGAGGCTCCCTCCCATCCAGAAGGTACGGGCCGTACCCCGGTGCCGTGGGGGGATGCTCTGGGTGCTGCGTGGGGCTCCCCCTCCCACGCTCTGCCCGGGCCTAAACTTCCCGTCGCCGTAGCCAAAGCTGCTGCGCCCCAACCTGTTGGTGGGCGAGGAGTGCGTGATGGAGGGGCTCCGCGTGTACCTCATGCCTGACGGACGGGAGGAAGCCGCCGGAGGGAATATGGGTGGCCCACCCCTCCTCCCCGCGGAAGGAGCCATCTTCCTCACCACTTACCGCATCATCTTCAAAGGCACTCCCACCGACCCGCTGGGTAAGGCCTCGCCGGACCCCAGCCCTCGCTCCCGGGGGGCTGGAGGTGCCCGGGTGGGGGCTGGACGCTCTGCGGAGCGCTGGCTGCAGCTTGCCGTGCGTGGGGGGGTGACCGGCCGGCACTGGTCCTTGCTGGGGGCTGCGCAACCCCCCAAGCCCCATGGTTGCTCCCGGCGCTGAAAGGAGGTGGTCGCTCTCGCCCTCCTCCTTTGGTAGATGGTAAATTGCTCCTGCTGGGTAAACTACTCCTCGTAGCATCTCTACAACTCGCCCTGGGCTGGTTGTTGTACGTCCAGCCTGGTCCCGGCGGCTCTGTGCCGCCAGCTGTGGCGGTGGCCGCCGAGGGCGGTGGCCTCGGGCCGGGTGGCCATGGTCGTGGCTGACCCCTTCCCTGGCTGCGCAGTGGGGGAGCAGGTGGTGGTCCGGTCCTTCCCCATCGCCTCGCTGACCAAAGAGAAGAAGATCAGTATCCAGGCCCCGGTTGATCAGTTCATCCAGGAGGGATTGCAGCTGCGCTCCTGCACGTTCCAGGTGAGGCGCGCGGCAGCTCCGTGCTGTGGCCGGAGCGCGTCCCTGGTGGGACCGGCGGGGACGTGGCCACGGCCCGAACCTTCCCTGGTTCGCTGGGTGTCTGGGCTGGTGTGGCTTGGGGGTGCTCTTCCCGAGGGGAGCAAAGACAAGCGCTGCAGGAGGGGACAGCGTCAGAGGGGCCAGGGCTGGAGGTCCCCTTGCAGCGGGAGGAATAGGCTGTGATCCGTAGAGTCATGGAATGGGTTGGGTTGAAGGGACCCTAAAGCCCCCCCAGCCCCTGCCACGGGCAGGGACCCCTCCCACAGCCCAGGGTGCTCCCAGCCTCATCCAGCCTGGCCTTGGGCACCCCCAGGGATGGGGCATCCACAGCTTCTCTGGGAACCTGTCCCAGTGCCCCCCACCCTCTGTGGGAAGAATTCCTTCCCCATGGCCCAGCTCCATCTCCCTCTTTCCGGTTAAACCCGTCACCCCTTGTCCTGTCCCTCCCTGCCCTTGGGAAAAGCCCCCCCAGCTTCCTTGTACCCCCCAGGCCCTGGCAGGGGCTCTGAGGTCTCCCCGGAGCCTTCCCTGCTCCAGGCTGAACCCCCCAGCCCCCCCAGCCTGGCCCCCAGGGAGCTGCTCCCGTCGCAGCCCTGTTGCACCCAGGAGCAACACCTTGCCCGTCGGCTCGGGGCTCCTTTCCAGCCGCTCCTGGAGCCCTGGGAGGGTGTGGGGTGTTCCCACATGGCACCCCGGGAGCCCAGCAGGTCTTGGGGGGGGAGAAACAACAGGGAGAGCATCACCACATGGGTAGTTACTCAGGGTGTTACGTCTGTGAGAGACCTGGGGAAGCAGAGCAGAGCTGGGAGAGCACCCACACCCCGCCACCCGCTCCTTCCCGCCCGTCTCGCGTGCTCAGAGCCACAGGGGCCGGGCAGGGACACGCAGGAGCCGCAGGGGCCGGGCAGGGGACACCGCAGGAGCCGCAGGGGCCGGGCAGGGGACACGCAGGAGCCGCAGGGACTGGGCAGGAGACACAGCAGGAGCCGCAGGGGCCTGGCAGGGGACATACAGGAGCCACAGGGACTGGGCAGGGGACACGCAGGAGCCGTAGGGGCCGGGCACGGAGCCGTCTCCCGCGGGAAGGGCTCTGGCACAGCGTACCTGGTTCCCGCTGCTGTCCCTGCGCGTGGCCCGGATCCGAGCTCGGCCCTTCCCGTCCGCGCCGTGCCGATCCCGCCGCGAGCCAGCTCTCTGCCCTTCCTGCAGCTGCTGAAGATCGCCTTCGACGAGGAGGTGGCTTCGGATAGTGCCGAGGTCTTCCGGAAGCACCTGCACAAGCTGCGCTACCCCCAGCACGTCCGTGGCACCTTCGCCTTCACCGTGGGCCAGTCGCCCAAGCAAGCCATGCAGCCCAAGGCCAAGGAGAAGAACCCCTCGCTCAGGTACCCGTCCCGCGGGCAGAGGGGCGCGCGTGGGCTGCGCTCTGGCCTCCCGGGCTCCGCACGGCTTCTCTCCCTCCTGCGGCCTGGAGCGGGACAGGGAGCTGCTGGGCACGCGGGGAAAGCTGAGCTGGAGGTCAGCACCCCTGAGCCGACGCCGCTCAGACCCCTCCTTGCACCGGAGCTGCGCTCTTCTGGGGAGGGGGCGACGTGCTGCCCGCCTGGCAGCCGCCTCCCAGCCCTGAAGGGGAGCGGTTGAACTTGGGGAGCACGCCGTTGGCGTCACCGGCGTTCCCTGTCCCGAGGAGACATCCCACGGGAAATACTCCGGTGGGCACGGGAGAGCAGCCCGAGCCGTGCCGGGGGCCGGGAAGCGCTGCGCGGCGGCGGCAGAGCTCTCTGCGTGGTGCCGACCCGTGGGCCCTGCTCCTGCGCTCGGTGGCGAGGTCGAGCGCCGCTGGGCTCCGGGTGCTGCCGTGTCCGCGCTCGGGGCGTCCCCGGAATCTGAGGGTCTCTCCCGTGTCAGCTCTCAGCAGGTGACCGATATGTTCCAGGGCCTGACAGTGGGGGTCCTGTCCCTTGGGCACCTTGGCCACTCGACCACGTAAGACGCCGCGTCCCCCCCGGGGCGGGAGCTTGCCAGGTGGCCTTGGCTCAGGTTGTGGCCTTCGCCGCTCCCGGGGTTCCTTCCCGCCTGCTCTGCATGCCGCCGGGGCCGCGGGCTTGTCACTTGGGGAATGCCCTCAGCTCTCGCCGCCGCCGCGCCGTGGCCTCCGGAGGCGGCCGGGCGCTCGTCCCAGCGCCCCGTGGTGGATCCCAGGGCGTGCTGAGGGACCTGTGTCCGTAACCACCCACCTCTGAGGGCTCGCCAGCTGCCGGGCCCCGCTCCGGGCCTGGGAAGAGCCTCGGGAGCCTCAGCTCCCCTGCGCCCGCTTCTGGGGGCTCCGGCTGCCTCGCTCCTGGTTGGAAACTCCTGTTCCCACCCCCCACCCTGAGCGTTGGTTCTCGGGGCAGCGTCTTCCTCCGTCCCCGGGCTTTCCCCCCGCGGGAGGTGTCGGGAGCCGCTGGACTCCCGCCCCGTCTGCTTTGCAGAGCAGGGCGAGGCACCCCTGGTCCCGCTTTGGCCCCTGTCCTCGGGGGAATTTCTGGATGCCTTTGGATCATGGGGGCTGGCCGTGGCCCCTTCCCGGGCGATGGGTGTCCCACGTCACCTTCACTGTCCCCCCTTGAGCCCAGGGGCTCACCCAGAGGGCGATGGGCGCGAGGTCCTGCGTGCGGGCAGGCCGGTCCTGCCTTCAGGAGTCCATAAATCACGGAATGGTTTGGGTTGGAGAGACCTCAGAGCCCCCCCAGCGCCACCCCCTGCCACGGGCAGGGACCCCTTCCACAGCCCAGGGTGCTCCCAGCCTCATCCAGCCTGGCCTTGGGCACTCCCAGGGATGGGGCACCCACAGCTTCTCTGGGCACCTGTCCCAGTGCCCCCCCCCCCCCGGGAAGGGCTCCTTCCCCATGGCCCAGCTCCATCCACCCTGTTCCTGCCTTCTGGAGCTCCACCGTGCGGGATTCGGAAGCTCCCCCTTCCCTGCCGGCGCTCCCCCCGTCCCGGCGTCCCGTCCAGCGGGTCACCCACCCCCCCCGCCCGGGGCGGAGCAGCCCCCGTGCCCGGGCTGTGCCGGCAGCATCCCTGCCGTGGATCCCCCGTGTCGCTGCCTGCGGGAGCTCCGGTGCGGAGGCGATGGCCTTGGAGCCCGGGGTAACGGGGTGACGGGACAAGGCTGGCTTCCCCTGGCGCCGGGGGGCTGGCTGCCCGGTCCGGTCCCCCCCGGGAAGGGCGGACGCTGTAGGCCCTGCCTCGGTGCCGTCCTGCAGCCGAGGAGCCGGCTCGTGCCCGCGCGGAGCTGGCGGGTGACACGGCCCCTGCGGTGGCGACGGTGGCCTGGGGCCCGCGCCTGGAGCCGGCGGTGCGGGGTGCTCCTGTCCCTGCTTCGCTCTGGGTGTGTCGGTGTCCCCAGCCCCCCGGGGCCGCTCGCCGGGCCGTGGCCGTGGCGGGGGTGGCACCGGCCGGCCGCAGCCTCCGCTCTGCCTCCAGGACGCTCTCCAGAAACCTGGTGAAAAACGCCAAGAAGACCATCGGCCGGCAGTACGTGACGAGGAGGAAGTACACGGCGCCCGCGTGGGAGCAGCGGGGCAGCCAGCACTTCCTGGAGGACGAGGATGAGATCTCAGGTTGGGAGATCCCGGAGCGGGGAGGGGGCTGTGGGGCTGGGATCTCCTTTGGGAGATGCCTGGGCAGGGGAGGGGGCTGCGGGGCTGGGATCTCCTTTGGGAGATGCCTGGGCAGGGGAGGGGGCTGTGGGGCTGGGATCTCCTTTGGGAGATCCTGGAGCGGGGAGGGGGCTGTGGGGCTGGGATCTCTGGCTGGGAGTGCCCGGAGCGGGGAGGGGGCTGTGGGGCTGGGATCTCCCGTGGGAGCCCCCCGAGCAGGGGAGGGGGGCTGGGTGCCGCAGCAGGCAGGGTGCCTCGACCGTCCCTGCAGGCGGCGGGCGCTTCCCCGGAGCGGGGGGCTGTCCCCGTGGCCACCCCTCCCGGTCTGCGGGCGGCCGGTCACTGCCAGCACCGCGCGGGCCCTGCCGAGCCGGGGCCGTTCTTGGCTCCGCGGCTGAGCGGTCTGGGTTGGAGCAGCAGGAAGGGACTTGGGCCGGGCCTGGGGAGCGCTTGGCTGGTTCGGGGGGAGCGGAGGGCTGGAGGCCTCACCCCCGTGGCCCCCTGTCCCAGGGGGGTGCTCTGGGGGAGGAGGGGGGACCAGCGCGATGGGGCGGCTCTGGGCTGATCCGTGTTGGGCTGTTCCTCATCCCAGTGGTGGGAGAGCACCGAGGAAACCTGCTCTGAGACTGCCCCATCCAGCCTGGCCTTGGGCACTCCCAGGGATGGGGCACCCACAGCTTCTCTGGGCACCTGTCCCAGTGCCCCCCACCCTCTGCGGGAAGAATTCCTTCCCCATGGCCCAGCTCCATCTCCCTCTTTCCGGTTAAACCCGTCACCCCTTGTCCTGTCACCCCCTGCCCTTGGGAAAAGCCCCCCCAGCTCTCCTGTACCCCCCAGGCCCTGGCAGGGGCTCTGAGGTCTCCCTGGAGCCTTCCCTGCTCCAGGCTGAACCCCCCAACCCCCCCCAGCCTGGCCCCATGGCAGAGGGGCTCCAGCCCTCGCAGCATCTCCGGGGCCTCCTCTGGCCTCGCTCCAACAGCTCCGTGTCCTCCTGCTGTTGGGGGCCCCCGAGCTGGAGGCAGAACTGCAGGGGGGGTCTCCCCAGAGCGGGGCAGAGGGGCAGAGTCCCCTCCCTCGCCCCCCTGCCCACGCTGCTCTGGATCCAGCCCAGGATCCGGTTGGTTTCTGGGCTCCAGCGCACACGGCCGGCTCCTGGCCAGCCCCTCGCCCCCGGCACCCCCCGACCCCCATTCCCCCTCCCCTCCGCAGTGTCCGAGGAGATGGACAGAAGCACTTTGACCCCCGCCGCCACCATCAGGCCTTCGGAGAAGATGACCATCAACCACCTGGTGGAACGAGCCTGCTGCCGGGACTACCAGCGCCTGGGGCTGGGCACGCTGAGCAGCAGCCTCACCCGCTCCAAGAACGAGCCCTTCCGCATCTCCACCGTCAACCGCATGTACGCCGTGTGCCGGAGGTGAGGCGCGGGGCGCCGCGGGGGTCGCCGGGGGGGGCGCCGCGGGGGTCGCCGGGGGGGGCCCCGCTCTCCGCGGACCCCCGCGCTCTCTCTTCCCGCAGCTACCCCGGCCTGCTGATCGTGCCGCAGAGCGTCCAGGACAACGCGATCCAGCGGGTCTCCCGCTGCTACCGGCAGAACCGCTTCCCGGTGGTGTGCTGGCGCAACTCCCGCACCAAGGCCGTGCTGCTGCGCGCGGGGGGGCTGCACGGCAAAGGCGTCGTCGGCCTCTTCAAATCCCAGAACGCCCCCGCCGCAGGTGCCCGCCCCCCCCGGCCCCTGGGCCAGCGCCGGCAGCGGGCCGCGGCCCCCTCCGCGCGGCGGGGGGCGGGGGTGACGCTCGGGGGTCTCCTCCTAGGCCCCTCGCAGGCCGATTCCGCCAGTTTGGAGCAGGAGAAGTACCTGCAGGCCGTGATCAACTCCATGCCGCACTGCGCCGACGCCGGCGGCCGCAACACGCTCAGCGGCTTCACCTCCGCGCACATGAGCAGCTCAGGTGGGCGGCTGGGCCACGGCGGGGGGCGGGGGCGTGGGGCATGGGGCGTGGGTCGTGCTGGAGCCTGGGCAGCCGGGGAGTGTGGGGTGGGGGCTGTGGGTCGTGCTGGAGCCTGGGCAGCGGGGGGGTGTGGGGTGGGGGCTGTGGGTCATGCTGGAGCCTGGGCAGCGGGGGGGTGTGGGGTGGGGGCTGTGGGTCGTGCTGGAGCCTGGGCAGCGGGGGGTGGGGGCTGTGGGTCGTGCTGGAGCCTGGGCAGCGGGGGGGTGTGGGGCGGGGGCTGTGGGTTGTGCTGGAGCCTGGGCAGCAGGGGGTGGGGGCTGTGGGTTGTGCTCGTGGGGCTGTGGCCGTGGGTCATGCTGGAGCCAGGGCAGCGGGAGGGTGTGGGGTGGGGGCTGTGGGTCGTGCTGGAGCCTGGGCAGTGTGGGGTGGGGGCTGGGGGTCATGCTGGAGCCTGGGCAGCGGGGGGGTGTGGGGTGGGGGCTGTGGGTCGTGCTGGAGCCTGGGCAGTGGGGGGTGGGGGCTGTGGGTCGTGCTGTAGCCTGGGCAGCGGGGGGGTGTGGGGTGGGGGCTGTGGGTTGTGCTGGAGCCTGGGCAGCGGGGGGTGGGGGCTGTGGGTTGTGCTCGTGGGGCTGTGGCCGTGGGTCATGCTGGAGCCTGGGCAGCGGGGTGCCAGGGCTGTGGGTTGTGCTCATGGGGCTGTGGCCATGGGTCGTGCTGGAGCCTGGGCAGCGGGAGGGTGTGGGGCCAGGGCTGTGGGTCGTGCTCGTGGGGCTGTGGCTGTGGGTTGTGCTGTCTGTGCTGGAACCTGGGCAGCGGGGGAGTGTGGGGCAGGGGCTGTGGGTTGTGCTTGTGGGGCTGTGGCCGTGGGTCGTGCTGTCCGTCCCAGAGCCTGGGCAGCGGGAGCTCGTGGCTGTGGGGCCGTGGCCGTGGGGCTGGGGCTGTGGGGCTGTGGCCATGGGTTGCACTCTGTGCCCAAATGTGGGCTCGTGCTCGTAGGGCAGCGGCAGTGGGTCGCAGCGTCCATCCCAGAGCTGGGGCAGCGTGGGGCCGTGGGGCAGGGCCGTGGGTCGCAGCGTCCATCCCAGAGCTGGGGCAGCGTGGGGCCGTGGGGCAGGGCCGAGGGTCGCAGCGTCCATCCCAGAGCTGGGGCAGCATGGGGCCGTGGGGCAGGGCCGTGGGTCGCAGCGCCCATCCCAGAGCTGGGGCAGCGTGGGGCCGTGGGGCAGGGCCGTGGGTCGCAGTGTCCATCCCAGAGCTGGGGCAGCGTGGGGCCGTGGGGCAGGGCCGTGGGTCACACTGTCGGCGGGGGGGGCTGTGGTCCCCGGCCCCCCCGGCTCTCCCCGGCGCTGCTGCCCCATGGCGGGGGGGTGTGGGGGGTGTGGGGTGGCCCCAGGCCGTGCTCGGATCCAGCTCCGTGTGCGCCCGGTGCCGGCTCCATCCCCGGGACCCTCCGTGGGTCCCGGCCACGCCCCCCCGCGTTGCCAAGGTGACCGGGGGGGGTCTCCCTGCAGCCCGGGCTGGGGGGCCGCACCGACAGCCCCCCCGAGCCTCCCCCTGGCGGGGAGGTCCGTGCCGGAGCCGGGGGGTGGCAGAGGGGGCTGCAGGGCTGGGGGGGGGCTGCGTGGCCCCCTCCCCCCCCCATGCGCACCCCCCGGGCGGTGCCTTTTCCCTGTGGCTCCAGCCGGGGGCTGTTCCCGCATCCCCCTCCCTGCCCCTCCCTGCCCCCCCCGGGGTTTGGGGGGTGTTTCCCGGGGGCAGCGGGGCTGTGCCCCCCCGGGGTCGCTCCGGGGGGTGTTTCCCGGGGGCAGCGGGGCTGTGCCCCCCTGGGGTTTGGGGGGTGTTTCCCGGGGGGAGCGGGGCTGTGCCCCCCCGGGGTTTGGGGGGTGTTTCCCGGGGGGAGCGGGGCTGTGCCCCCCCGGGGTCGCTCCGGGGGGTGTTTCCCGGGGGCAGCGGGGCTGTGCCCCCCTGGGGTTTAGGGGGTGTTTCCCGGGGGGAGTGGGGCTGTGCCCCCCCGGGGTCGCTCCGGGGGCTGTTTCCCGGGGGCAGCGGGGCTGTGCCCCCCCGGGGTTTGGGGGGTGTTTCCCGGGGGCAGCGGGGCTGTGCCCCCCCGGGGTCTCTCCGGGGGGTGTTTCCCGGGGGAGCGGGGCTGTGCCCCCCCGGGGTCTCTCCGGGGGGTGTTTCCCGGGGGCAGCGGGGCTGTGCCCCCCCGGGGTCTCTCCGGGGGGTGTTTCCCGGGGGCAGCGGGGCTGTGCCCCCCCGGGGTTTGGGGGGCGTTTCCCGGGGGAGCGGGGCTGTGCCCCCCCGGGGTCTCTCCGGGGGGTGTTTCCCGGGGGAGCGGGGCTGTGCCCCCCCGGGGTTTGGGGGGCGTTTCCCGGGGGAGCGGGGCTGTGCCCCCCCGGGGTCTCTCCGGGGGGTGTTTCCCGGGGGAGCGGGGCTGTGCCCCCCCGGGGTTTGGGGGGCGTTTCCCGGGGGGAGCGGGGCTGTGCCCCCCCGGGGTCTCTCCGGGGGTGTTTCCCGGGGGGAGCGGGGCTGTGCCCCCCCGGGGTCGCTCCGGGGGGTGTTTCCCGGGGGCAGCGGGGCTGTGCCCCCCCGGGGTCGCTCCGGGGGGTGTTTCCCGGGGGGAGCGGGGCTGTGCCCCCCCGGGGTCGCTCCGGGGGTGTTTCCCGGGGGCAGCGGGGCTCTGCCCCTCCGGGGTCGCTCTGGGGGTGTTTCCCGGGGGGGTCGCGGCTCGGCGGCCCCCCCTGAGGTGCCTCTCGTCCTGTGCCCCCAGCGCTCGCTCACAGGGCCGGGGCCGTCACCCTCTCCACCCCCAAGTGCGTGTCGGCGAAGGGCCGCCAGTCGCCCCGAGGTACGGTACCGGTCCGGCCCCCCCCGGGCGCTAACCCGACCGACTGACCCCCCCGACACGCACGTCCCCCTCCCCCTTCACACGACTAACCCCCCCCGGGGGCTGCGGTAAGTACCGGCCCCGGCCCGGCTTTGCTTGAGGCTCGTGGGGCGGCCGCCGGTGCCTGGGGGGGGGGTGGGGGTGGGGTGGGGGGCAGAGCCCGGCGGGGCTGGGGGCCCCCCCCGGCACCCGGCGAGGAGCCGGAGCAAACCCGGCGCCCAGCACCCCCCCGGCACGCGCTCCCCGGCGCGAGAGCGGCTCCGGCGCCGCCGCCCCACCCGGCGTGGGGGGGGGGGGGTCACAGCGCGCGAGGCGGCCGGGCCCCCCCCCGTCACCGCCGGCCCCCCCGCAGGGAAGTGGGGCAGCATCCGAGCCAGCGGGCGCCTGAGCGGCTGCGCCCTCGGCGTGGACATCGGGTCGCGCCTGGCCGGGAAGGACGCGGCGGGGGGGCAGCACGACGGCCCCCCCGCCCCCCCGGAGCCCGGCTTCCTGCGCCAGCGCCGCGCCGCGCTCTACATCATCGGCGACAAGTCCCAGCTGAAGGTAACCCCCGCGGCACGGCGCGGCGGGCAGGGGGCCGGGGGGGGCGCGTGTCCGCGCGGCGCTGACCCCCCCTGCCCGCTCAGGGGGTCCGGCCGGACCCGCTGCAGCACTGGGAGGTGGTGCCCATCGAGGTGTTCGACGTGAGGCAGGTGAAGGGCAGCTTCAAGAAGCTGCTGAAGGCCTGCGCCCCCGGCTGCGCCCCCCCCGAGCCCGCCCTCGCCTACCTGCGCTCCCTCGAGGACTCCGAGTGGCTCTCCCAGGTCAGTCCTCGCCCAAAAGGGGCGCCCCGGGGGCACCCCCCGGCCCCGCGCCGGGACGCCGCCGTCGCCCCGGGCCGTGCGCTCGCCCGCTGCGCCGCGAGGAGGGGCTCCGGGTGCCCCTCGCGGAGCCGTCGCTGCGGCACGGGGGGGAACGGCCGGGAACTCTGGGGGGCGCGGGAGCTGCGGGTGTGGGGGGCGGGATGCCCTGAAGGGTGTGGGGCCAGGGTGGGCCGGGACTGGTCCCGCTGCTCTGCGACTGGAGGGAACGAGGGACCCACAGCTCTGCTGGGGACCCACGGCTCCGCTTGGGACCCACGGCGCTGCTGGGGACCCACGGCTCCGCTTGGGACCCACGGCTCCGCTGGGGACCCACGGCTCCGCTTGGGACCCACGGCTCCGCTGGGGACCCACGGCTCCGCTTGGGACCCACGGCTCCGCTGGGGACCCACGGCTCTGCTTGGGACCCACGGCTCCGCTGGGGACCCACAGCACTGGGGACCCACGGCTTCGCTCGCTGGGGACCCACGGTGCTGCTGGGGACCCACGGCTCCGCTGGGGACCCATGGCGCTGCTGGGGACCCACGGCTCTGCTGGGGACCCACGGCTCCGCTCGGGACCCACGGCTCCGCTCGGGCCCCTCGGGCCCCACGGCTCCGCTTGGGACCCACGGCTCCGCTGGGGACCCACGGCTCCGCTCAGGCCCCTCCGGCCCCACGGCTCTGGCTGCGCTCCGGCGGTTCCACCCCCCCGTTGCAGCCGGAGGATGCCGCGCGCTGCCCGGACCCGGGGCTGGCGACCCCCGTGCCGTCCGCCCGCTCCCCGGGGAAGGGCTTTGCCCCACATCCCCCCCCGACTCCCGGCCCTCTCCTCGGCAGATCCACAAGGTCCTGCAGGTCTCGGTGTCGGTGGTGGAGCTGCTGGACGCGGGCTCCTCGGTGCTGGTCAGCCTGGAGGACGGCTGGGACATCACCACGCAGGTAGGACCCCCCGGCGCCCCGGTGCCCGGCGCGGGCCCCTCCCCGCGAGCCCCTCCAGCCCCCCGTGTCCCCGCAGGTGGTCTCCCTGGCGCAGCTGCTGGCGGACCCCTACTACCGCACGCTGGAGGGTTTCCGCCTGCTCGTGGAGAAGGAGTGGCTGTCCTTCGGGCACCGCTTCAGCCACCGCGGGGCGCAGACGCCGGCCGGCCAGGGCAGCGGCTTCGCCCCCGTCTTCCTGCAGTTCCTGGACTGCGTTCACCAGGTGGGCTCCGCGCCCCGGCTGCGCGCCCGGGGGGGCCCCGGCGGGTGCGGGGGGGGCTCACGCGCCCGGCTCCGTGCAGATCCACCTGCAGTTCCCCATGGAGTTCGAGTTCAGCCAGTACTACCTGAAGTTCCTCAGCTACCACTACATCTCCAACCGGTTCCGGACGTTCCTGCTGGACTCGGACTACGAGCGCATCGAGCTGGGTGAGGGCGGCGCGGCGGGGGCTGCCCCGCGGCGGGGGGTGCCCCTGGGCCGGGGGGGCCGGCGGCGCCTCGGCCCGCCCCTGCGCCGCTGACGCCCCGCTCCCCGCAGGCCTCCTGTACGAGGAGAAGGGCGAGCGGAGGAGCCAGCAGGTCCCCAGATCCGTCTGGGACTACATCGAGCGCCTGAACAAGAGAAGCCCCGTCTTCTTCAACTACATGTACGCCCCCGAGGACGGGGAGGTGAGCGCCCCCCGCCCCGGCCCCCGCCCCGCCGCGGCGCTCCCGCCCTTCCCAGCGTCCCCCCCGCTGCTTCCGCAGGTGCTGAGGCCGTACAGCAACGTTTCCAACCTGAAGGTGTGGGACTACTACACGGAGGAGACGCTCTCCGAGGGCCCCCCCTACGACTGGGAGCTGGGGCGGGGGCAGCCGGGGGCGGCGGAGGAGGCGGAGCGGCAGCAGGACGCGGGGGCCCCCCAGAGCAAGCGCCGCATCATCTGGCCCTGCTACGACAACCGCAGCCGCGTGGAGCCCGACGCCATCTCCAAACTGCTGGAGGTGGGCGCCGCGCCCCCCCCCGGCCCCCCCCCCCGGCCCCCCGCCCGGCGCTGACGCCCGCGTCCCGCCGCAGGAGCTGCACGACCTGGAGGTGGAGCTGGGGCAGGTGCCGGAGCGCTGGAGGGACACGTGGGACAAGGTCAAGGCGTCCCAGCGCCCGGAGCCGCGGCAGGAGGGCGGCCGGGTAGGCGGGGGGGGGGCCGCCCCGAGCGCGGCGGGCGCGCCCGAGCCGCGGGACCCCCCCCCGCTCAGGCTGTGCTCCCCGCAGACCCCCAGCTCCCTGCTGATGGCCTCCGGCCTCTCGCACCAGCGGCGCTCGCTGGGCGCGCACCTGCAGGACAGCGGCGTGGGCTCCGGCCTCGGCCTGGGCCTGGACGCCGCCGCCGCCGCCCCCCCCTCGGGCGGGAGGCCGGGCGCCCGCCGCAGCACCAGCACGCTCTACAGCCAGTTCCAGACGTCCGAGAGCGAGAACAGGCAGGCGAGGGGCTGGGGGGGGCGCCGGGGCGGGGGGGGGCGCCCCTCGGTGTGCCCTGACGCGCCGCCCGGCCCCCCCCAGGTCCTACGAGGGGTCGCTGTACAAGAAGGGGGCGTTCATGAAGCCGTGGAAGCCGCGCTGGTTCGTGCTGGATAAAACCAAACACCAGGTACTGCGGGGAGGGGGGGCCGGGGGGGGTCCATCCGGCCCCCAGCCCGCTCTGACACCCCCCCCGGGGGGGGCTCTCTGCCCGCAGCTGCGCTACTACGACAGCCGGCTGGACACGGAGTGCAAGGGCGTCATCGACCTGGCCGAGGTGGAGTCCATCACCCCGGGCGCCCCCACCATGGGCGCCCCCAAGACGGTGGACGAGAAAGCCTTCTTCGACGTGAGTGCGGCCCCCCCCGCGCCCCCCCGCCCCGCTCCGCCGCTGATCCAGCCCACTCTGGGGCTCGGGGGGCTGCGGCGCTGCCAGCTGTGGCCCCCCCGGCCGGCTGCGGCCCCCCCCGGCCGGCTGCAGCCCCCCCCCCCGGCCGGCTGCGCCCCCCCCGAGCGGGCTGCAGCTCCCCCCCGGCTGGTTGCTGCCCCCCCGAGTGGGCTGCACACCCCCCCCCCCCCCCCGACTACGGCCTCCCCCAAGCGGGCTGCAGCCCCCCCCCCGCCGGCTGCAGCCGCCCCCCGCCGGCTGCAGGCCCCCCCCCGGCCGGCTGCGCCCCCCCCGAGCGGGCTGCAGCTCCCCCGCTGGCTGCAATCCCCCCCCCGGCTGGTTGCTGCCCCCCCGAGTGCGGGCTGCAGCCCCCCCCCGCTGGCTGCAGCCACCCTCCGCCGGCTGCAGGCCCCCCCCCAGCCGGCTCTGGCCCCCCCGCTGGCTGCAAACTCCCCCCCGCCGGCTGCAGCCCCCCCCGCCGGTTGCGGCCTCCCCGAGCGGGCTGCGGCCTCCCCCCAGCCGGCTGCAGCCCCCCCCCCAGCGGGCTGCGGCCCCTCCCCCACCGGCTGCGGCCCCCCCCGCCGGCGGCGGCCCCCCCGGCCCCGCTGACGCCTCTCCCCCCCCCCCCAGCTGAAGACGACCAAACGCGTTTACAACTTCTGCGCGCAGGACGTGCCGCTGGCGCAGCAGTGGATCGACCGCATCCAGGGCTGCCTGTCCGACGCCTGAGCCCCCCCGGAGCCTCCGCGCCCCGGGGCCCCCCCCGCGCCGCCCCCCCGCGGCGCCCGGGCTGCCGCTCGGCCGGGGGCCGCGACCGCGGAGCAGGATCGGCCCCCCCGCCAGCCCCCCGTTCCCCGGGGGGGCAGGGCGGTGCGTTAGGCTGTGGTGGGAGCGGGGGGATTCTCGGCCCCGGGGGGGGCGCGGGCTGAGCCCTGTGGTTACCCTGTGTCCTGTGCGCCCCCCCCCCGGCCTGCATGTCTGCCAGAGCTTCCCCGGGGGGCAGACCCAGCCCTGCGCCCCCCCCCCCCCCCCACGCTGTCCCACGGCTGCCCAGACCCCCCCCCGGCTTCGCTCCCGCCGGCCCGAACCCGGCACCGGGACCATCCCGGCCCCCCCCGGCGCGGCGGGCAGAGCCCCCGACCACGCTGCCGCGCCGGGGGGGGCTGGTGGCCGCGGCCGTCTCGGGGGGGGGGGGCGCTGAGGCGTCTCTGCCCCCACGGGCAGGTTTGGTGTCGGGGGGGGGGCACGTTCCCCGCGGGAGGTGCCAAATGCTGCAGGTGCCCTGGTGTGGCCCCCCCTGCCCCCCCCGTGGGTGGGGGGGATCCCGATCGCGCCCCCCCGGGTGGGCACAGGGGTGCCGGCAGGTGCCACCCGGTCTCTTTGCACAGGTGCCCCCCCCCCCCAGCCCTCCCGCGGGAAGGAGGGGGCAGCACCCCCGAGGGCACTGCACAGCGCTGCCCTCTCCCCGCCCCCCGCCTCAGGGCTCTTCCCCCCCCCCCCCCCTTACCCCCCCCCGTCCCCCCCCACTGCCAGGCCGAGCCCTGGGCCCCCCAGGAGCGCAGGTTTGGCTGGGGGGGGCCGCGCGTCCCCCCCACCCCCCGCTCGGTGCGAGGGGGGAATCGGTACAGAAACGGCTCCTCGTCCCCCCCCCGCGCCGCTGTGAACGGGGGGGGGGGTTGGTGCCCCCGGGGGGGTCGCTTGAAGCCCGAAGAGGGGGTGCGAGCTCGCTCAGGACCCACTGCTGCGGCCTGCGCAGCCCCCCCCGCCCGGCAGCCCCCCCCCCAGCACCGGCCGGGGCCTGACGCCCCCCCTGCCCCCGCTCCGCCAGCTCGTACCCGTCTCGTTGCCCAGGGCCCCCCCGGCCGTCGCGCCCCACTTTGTACAGTCCCCCCCGCCCCGGGGTGTCGCGGGGGGGCGCAGGTGCCGCGCGGGTCCGGCCCCCCCGGCGGTAGGTGGCTGCCGGGTCTGTACAGTGTCCCCGCGCCGGGAGGGAACGTGGGTGTGTAAAGAGGAAACTCGCGGGGTTTAATAAAAAAATCAATGTGACCGGGACCCCCGCCCCCCCCGGGGCCCCCCGGCCCCCCCCGCTCCCCCCCCGGCCCCTCCTGGGCCGGCGCTGGACGCCAGGCCCTGGGCTCTGCTCCTGGCCTGGGGACGCCGCTGTCCCCAGCTGTGGAGGGACGGAGGCGGCTGGCACAGCCCCGGCTCGGGTCCTGTCCCCAGGGACTCGGGTGTCCCCTGTTTTGGGGACTGGGGTGTCCCCTGTTTTGGAGGGACAGAGCCCAAGAGTGATGGTGGCACAGCCCCGGCTCGGGTCCTGCCCCCAGGGACTGGGATGTCCCCAGGGACTCGGGTGTCCCCAGCTGTGGAGGGATGGAGGCGGCTGGCACAGCCCCGGGCTCTGCTGCTGTCCCCAGGGGCTTGGTTGTCCCCAGGGTCTCGGGTGTCCTCAGACTCAGGTGTCCCCTGCCTTGGGGACTGGGGTGTCCCCTGTTTTGGGGACTGGGGTGTCCCGTTTCAGAGGGACAGAGCCCAACGGAGGCTGCTGGCACAGCCCCGGGCTCCGCTGCTGTCCCCGGGGGCTCGGGTGTCCCCCGCCTTGGGGACTGGGGTGTCCCCCGCGGGGACAGAGGGGGCGCGAGGCAGCGCTGCTGGCCCAGCTCCGGGGACTGTCCCCAGCCGTCTGCACCGGCGCCGCCTTCCCCAGGGGCCGCGGTCCCGCGCCGTGGGCTCCGGGCGCGCAGCGGAACCTCCGCCCGGGAAAGGGGGGGGGGCGCGTCCCGCCCGCCACCGCCCCCCGCTCCGCGGCCAGGGCTGGGGAACGGGGGAAACCCACATCCGAGGGCCAGGCCCCGCCTGGGATGGGGGGCGGCCCCCCCGGGTCTGGTTCCCCCCGACCAACCCCCCCCAGGTCTTCACGGGGCGCTGGAGGGTGACAGCAGGCAGCGGCGCCGCTGCCGCCACGCCGGGGCCCCTCGGAAAGCGCCATCCCAGCACCCCCAGCCGTCCCCACGGGCCCCGCCGGGACGGGACTGCCGGGACGGGGCCGTCGGGACGGGGCTGCCGGGATGGGGCTGCCGGGATGAGGCCGCTGGGATGAGGCTGCCGGGACGGGGCTGCCGGGACGGCCGGGACGGGGCCGCCGGGATGGGGCCGCCGGACGGGGCTGCCGGGACGGGGCCGCCGGGACGGGGCCGCCGGGACGGGGCTGCCGGGACGGGGCTGCCGGGATGGGGCCGCTGGGATGAGGCTGCCGGGATGGGGCTGCCGGGATGGGGCCGCCGGGACGGGGCCGCCGGGATGGGGCCGCTGGGACGAGGCTGCCGGGACGGGGCTGCCGGGATGGGGCTGCCGGGACGGGGCTGCCGGGATGGGGATGCCGGGACGGGGCTGCCGGGACGGGGCCGGCGGGACGGGGCTGCCAAAACGGGGCCGTCGGGACTGTCGAGCCGGGGCTGCCCGCGGCCGGGAGGGCAGCCCCGACCCGCCCCGGTGCCGGCCGCCGCCGCCGGACCAGCGCCTTGTCCTGGGCGAAAACCGCCGGATTTCGGGCCGCGAAGCCAGAGGAGGCGAATTTCCTACGGCCCGGGAAAAGGGACCGAAACATCCGGCGCCGCCGCAACGGGCAGCGGGCTCCCGCCACGCGGGGCGAGGGGAAGGCGGGGGGGGCCGCGGGCCGCTCGGGCCCCGTCCCGGCAGCCGCCGCAGCCGCCGGCCGTTTGTCCGGTTGGACGTCGGGGGGGTCATCCGGAGCCCCCCCGCGGCCCACCGGGATGGCGCGTGGCTCACCGCGGCGCCGGCCGACGCCAAGAGCAGCGGCCGCGGGAGCCGAGCTGCTCCGGCCTCCCGTGGGGGCAGGGGAGAGACGCGGGGTCTGCACCCCGAATCCCCCTGTGCTGCCCCCAAAGTCTGCCTGTGCTCCCCCCGAATCCCCGTGCTCCCCCCAAATCCTGCTTGCACTCCCAAGTCCCCCTGCGCTCCCCCCAATCCTCGTGCTCCCCCCAAATCCCCATTTCCCCCCAATCCCCGTACTCCCCCCAGGCCCCCCCGTGCTCCCCCCTGTCCCCATCCTCCCCCCAAGCCCCGTGCTCCCCCCAGGCCCCCTCCTCCCCCAATCCCCGTGCTCCCCCCTGTCCCCATCCTCCCCCCAAGCCCCATTCTCCCCCCAAGCCCCGTGCTCCCCCAGGCCCCCTCCTCCCCCCAAGCCCCGTGCTCCCCCCAAGCCCCGTGCTACCCCCAGGCCCCCTCCTCCCCCCAAGCCCCATTCTCCCCCCAAGCCCCGTGCTCCCCCCAGGCCCCCTCCTCCCCCCAAGCCCCATTCTCCCCCCAAGCCCCGTGCTACCCCCAGGCCCCCCTGTCCCCATCCTCCCCCCAAGCCCCGTGCTCCCCCCAATCCCCGTGCGCCCCCCAGCCCCCCCTGTGCTCTCGGCGGGGGCGGCCGGTTGTGCGGGGCCGGGGGGGGCTGAGCGGGACGGAGGGGCCCAGCGCCGGGACGGGAGTTGGGAGCTTCTACTGAGGGTTGGGGTTTACAGCCCCAGCGACACCGCGGGGCTGGGGGGGGCGGGGGGCTGTTTACAACAACCCGAGGAAAGCGCAACGAGCCCCCAGCGGCGGGTTCACAGCACCGGGCGGGACGGCAGCGCCCGACCCCGACCCCGGCGGGGCGACCCCAGCGAAGGGGCAGCAGCTGCCAACTGCCCCCGCGGACGCGCCGCCCCGCAGCCCTCGGGGAAGGGCGTCGCGGGAACGAGGGGCTCCCCGCTGCTCCGGGGCACCCAGCTGGGCACCCCCCACCCCCCCACCGGCGGGGAGGCCACGCGAAGCTGGAACGGGATTCCGGCTCCCCCGGGACCCTCCCACACCACCCCGGTCTCTGCCGCCGGCTGCTCCAATGCGGCCCCGGACACAGACATGGCCCCGGACACGGACATGGCCCCGGACATGGCCACGGCCCCAGACACGGCCCCGGACACAGACGCGGCCCCGGACATGGACATGGACATGGTCCTGGACCCGGACCCGGCCCTGGACACGGCCCCGGACACGGCCACGGCCCCGGACACGGCCACTGCCCCGGACACGGACACAGTCCGGGACATGGACACAGCCCCGGACACGGCCCTGGACACGGCCCCGGTCCCGGACCCGGACACGACCCCAGACATGGACACAGCCCGGGACATGGACACGGCCCCGGACACAGCCCCGGCCCCGGCCCCGGCCCCGGACACGGCCCCGGACACGGACACGGCTCCGGACACGACCCTGGACACGGACACAGCCCGGGACACGGACACGGCCCCGGACACGGCCCCGGACACGGCCCTGGACATGGCCCCGGACACAGACACGGACTTGGACATGGTCCCGGACACAGCCCTGGACACGGACATGGACCCAGACACAGCCCTGGACATGGACCTGGACACAGCCCTGGACACAGCCCTGGACATGGCCCCGGACACGGCCCCGGCCCCGGCCACAGCCCCGGCCCCGGCCACGGCGCCAGACACGGCCCTGGACACGGACACGCCCTGGCCCCGGCCCCGGCCCCAGCCCCGCGTCACCTGTTGCTGCAGCAGGGCCCCTCCCGCCGCCCGCCAGGGCCCTGCGCTGCTCATCCAACCCAGCCCCAGGCGCTCCCCGGGGCAGATTCCCAGGGAAGCCCGGCTCTCGGGCACCGCAACGACTGGGCCCCAGCAGGGCCGCGCCGTGCTGGCAATCCGGGCGCGCCTTCGGGTACGGGGCGCCGGAAGATCCGGCTCTCGGTACCCTGACGCCCCATCCCCGCGGCCGCCGAGCCCCCCCCAGCTCGGAAGGTTTCCGCCCCGCACCCCGATGTCGGCTCTGCCCCGGCTGTGGCACAGGGACGCGGGAAGCGGCCGCGGCCAAGGAATTCTCTGGAAACGAGCGGCTGCAGCCAAGGGCAAACGCCAGGCGCCGGGCACGACTGCCCGGGACGGCCCCGCGGCCGGAGCTCCGCTCCCCTTCCGGACGGCCCGGCCAGCTCCCGGCTCCGAGCGGCACCGCGGCAGGCGCTGCAGCCGCCCCGCTCGCCGGGGCGCAGGTCGGCCTCGGAAGGACACAAACCCCGTTCTGGGTGGGTTTTCGTCATTCTGGGCCCTGCAGCCGCAGGCGGCACCCGCTGGGCGCTGGGGGGTCAGGCCCTAAGCGGGCTGTGCCAACCGGCACAAACCCAAACGTCACCTCATCTGAACCGGCGCCGAGCGGGAGAGCGACCCACGGCGGCTCCGGGAAAGCCCCGGAGAAACGAGTGGAGAGCCCGTGGGCCGAGAACAGGGAGCATTCCGATCGCTTCCGATGTGCCAAGAGCGAGTTGACGGGTGGAAGGAAGGTGTCAAGGAAAAGCGGAGCCTGGGAGGAGGTTTCCGGCTGAGCAGACGCAGCCGGCGGTGAGAAACCCCCCGAGAACAGCAGGTGTTGGCCGGCAACAGCCCCCATCCCCGCTCCCCGCGGGCGGGACGAGCGAGGGACACGCTGCCTGGCCCAGCCGGTGCCGGCCCAGCCGACGACAGCCCAGATGGTGCCAGCCCACCTGGTGCCGGCCAAGCCAATGCCAGCCCAGACAGTGCCGGCCCAGACAGCGCCAGCCCAACCCAGCCAATGCCAGCCCAACTGATGCCAGCCCAGCCCTGATGATGCTGGCTGAACCGAGCTGATGCTGGCCCAACCCAGCCAATGCCAGCCCAACTGATGCCAGCCCAGCCCAGCCATTGCCGGCCAAACCGAGCCGATGATGGCCCAACCCAGCCGATGCCGGCCCAACCCAACCGATGCCGGCCCAACCCAGCCGATGATGGCCCAACCCAGCTGATGATGGCCCAACCCAACCGATGCCGGCCCAACCCAGTCGATGATGGCCCAACCCAGCCGATGCCGGCCCATCCCAGCCCATGATGGCCCAACCCAACTGATGCTGGCCCATCCCAGCCGATGATGGCCCAACTCAACCGATGCTGGCCCAACCCAACCGATGCCGGCCCAACTGATGCTGGCCTAACCCAACCAATGCCGGCCCAACCCAGCCGATGCCGGCCCAGCTGATGATGGCCCAACCCAGCCGATTCTGGCCCAACCCAGCCGATGCCGGCCCAGCCAGTGCCAGGGCACCGCAGGTGTTAAGGGTTCAGGAAACACCAGATCAGGAGGAAAAAGAAGGGGGTTTCTGGGAACTTGTGGCATCCCAGCTCAGCGCCGAAGGCTCTCCGCACCCGGGGGGACGCAACAGGTGCCGATGGGAGGAACACGGAAAGCGCCGCCAAGCTAAACCCACCCCTGCGCGCCCTGCCCACCCCCAGACCCGAACCACGGCTTCACCCACCTTCGGTGGAGTAGAAAAGGGTGTTTTGTGCTGAACCGAAAACCCACCCCCCGAGCCGTCCCGTTCTCGCGCCAACGAAGCGAGGCTGCGCCGCCCCCCGCCCCCCCCGGCAAGGCGCTCGCCCGCGGCTCGGCGCGTGGACGGTGAACCCGAGGCTCCGAGAAAAGCAGGGTTGAGGCGAACGTAGAAATGGAGATAGTGGTGAACAGCCCCGGGGGAGGGGAGAGGGGCCCAACGACACCCAGACCCACCTTCCCCCCGCCCCGGCCCAGCCCCCGGCCCGGCGCCTGCCCCCCCCCGCCAGGCGAACCCCCTTTGCCTTGCGCAGGCCGAGCCGGTGCTGCGGGGAGAAGGCGCAGGACTCCCCGAGCGACGCGGCGAGACGACGGAAGCGTCCGGCTCGCTCCCGACGTTCCCAGCGAGGCAGGCAAGGGACCGCGCTCTGCCTCCAAATCCCGGTAACGCGCTCAATCCCGAGGGTCCTGCTGTGTCCCGGGGCCGGGGGAGCAGGGAACCGACGGGCAGCACCCACGCTCCCGGCTGCTGCAGCCCCCGCAGAGCGGGGTGGGGGCTGCCGGGCGGTAGGGCCGGCCCCACGTCCATCCGCCGAGCCCAGCCCAGGGGACGCCTAACCCCAGCGCCGCCGTCCCACCGACCAGTCTGGGGGGGTCCCAGGCAGAGGCCCCGCAGCTCAGCCCCACTGAGGGGGCAGCCACCCCCTGGGTCCCGCACCCCCCCGCTGGTGGGTCCGGGGGCTCCCGCCCGGTCCCGCCGGGGACAGCAGGGCTCAGCGCCCGCCGATGGCACCGGGTGACCGCCGCACCGGGACAGCCCCGCGCCCCTCCTCGCGCCCCTGCCGAAATCCCGGCTCCGCGGGGGTTTGCAGGATCCCGCAGCGGCTTCGGGGGGGTCACCCCGAGGGGCCACCGATTTAAGCCGGCGGGTTTCAGCGTCTCCGGCACGCGGAGCTGCTACGGAAGGTGGAGAAACTGCCGGCGGGGACCAGCCCGTCAGGTGCTGGAAGCGGAGAAACCGCTTTTCGTGGAGGCAGAATCCAGGTGAGGAACGCCCGTCCCTCCCAAGGGGAAGGGGTTTACGATCCCGCCTGGCCGCGCGAGGCTGGACCTGAATCGACACGCGTAACGCCACACCGTCTCACCCTGCGCGCAGAGCACGCCGTGACGCAGAACCGACGCTCCCGCACCCGGACGAACTCCGTGTACGGTTTGTAGCTGGGAATGGGTAAAACATCCCGGGCAGACGAGGGGCGCACGCCGCAGTCCCCCTCCCCGCAGGATCACCCCCACCCTTCAGGAGAAGGAGCCCCTTCCCCTCGCACAGCCCCGTGCTTACAGGCCACCCGCGGAGAGGACGATTCCCAAGGGACATCCTTCCCCGCCTTCTCCGAGAGACCCACACGGCAGCGGGCGAGGGGGCAGGGCGCCGGAATCTCCCGCTTTCCCCGTGTCCCGGTCTCAGATCCTCACGGACCGACTCCACGCAGAAGCCCACAGGGGGGAGGGATGGAGAGGGATGGGGAGGGATGAGGAGGGATGAGGAGGGATGGGGAGGGATGGGAAGGGATAGAGAGGGATGGAGAGGGATAGGGAGGGATGGGAGGGAATGGGAAGGGATGGAGAGGGATGGGGAGGGATGGAGAGGGATGGAGAGGGATAGCGAGGGATGGGGAGGGATGGGAAGGGATAGAGAGGGATGGGGAGGGATGGGGAGGGATGGGGAGGGGATGGAGAGGGATGGGGAGGGATGGAGAGGGATGGGGAGGGATGGGGAGGGATGGAGAGGGATAGCGAGGGATAGAGAGGGATGGGAAGGGATAGAGAGGGATGGAGAGGGATGGGGAGGGATGGGGAGGGATAGAGAGGGATGGGGAGGGATGGAGAGGGATAGAGAGGGATGGAGAGGGATGGGGAGGGATGGAGAGGGATGGAGAGGGATGGGGAGGGATGGGGAGGGATGGAGAGGGATGGGGAGGGATGGAGAGGGATAGCGAGGGATAGAGAGGGATGGGGAGGGATGGGGAGGGATAGCGAGGGATGGAGAGGGATAGGCGAGGGATAGAGAGGGATGGGGAGGGATGGGGAGGGATGGAGAGGGATGGGGAGGGATGGAGAGGGATGGGGAGGGATGGGGGAGGGATAGGGAGGGATGGGAAGGGATAGAGAGGGATGGGGAGGGATGGAGAGGGATGGGGAGGGATAGGAAGGGATAGAGAGGGATGGGGAGGGATGGAGAGGGATGGGATCGGGAAGGTGAGGGGTCCTCACCACAGCCCCCGGTGAAGGAGACCTCGCTGGACTCACCCGGGAGCTCCCCGCGCAGGGAGCGGCGGGGTACGCGAAGGGGCGTGGGCAACAGGGGGTCAGGGAAGCGAGAGGGAAGAGCAGGAATACCTTCCGTGGGACCTGGGTGGGCATAAGGCACTCGGAACAGTCGGAAAACTCCTAGTGCAGCGTGGGATCCCTCCGCGCCCTTCTCCCTCCCCGGGTCCTGGCTGGAGGCGAAACCTGACGGTTCCCAAGCTGGAATGACAAGAAATTCCTCCTCCCCAGCTAAACCGAGGGCACTGGGGTTTCCACACCCGGGACTCCTACTGCGGAGCGTCCTTCCGCCCTGGGGACCGGTCACTCCTCCGAGGGCACGGGGCTCGCTGGAACGCTACCAGGGCGAGCTCTGCGCCGGGGCCAGGATGGGCTCCGGGGGGGGTGAACCCCAGCCAGGCAGGGCCAAACGGGCGACCCCGACCCCAACCCCAACCCCCCTGGGGCGTTTTGGTCAGAGCAGCGGCTGCAGGTGCCGCGGGGCCAGACAGATGACGCGAGGTGACGGGATTCTGCCCCGCTGCAGGGAAGGACACCGCGGGGATCTGCGCCAAGGAGGTGAAGCGTGGAAGCGCGGGAAGCGGGAGCAACGGAACCTCCAAACACCAGAGGCTCTGTCCCAGCTGGGAGCTGGCACCGCCGGGGGCACAAGCGCCTGGCCTTGGCAAAGCCACGGGGACACCGACGGAGAGGAGTCGTCCAGAGGTTCCCGAGGGAAACAGCTGGGCTGGCGCGGCGCGGAAATCTCACTGCAAATTAATAGGACACGCCACGCGAAGAGAAGCGTGGGAAGGGAGCCGAGAGGGACCCTCTCACCCCGCGCTTCGGCCAACGGATCTCAAGAAAGGAAGAAAGACAAGGCCTGCCGTGCCAGGCCAAGGGGTGACGGGTTTAACCGGAAAGAGGGAGATGGAGCTGGGCCATGGGGAAGGAATTCTTCCCGCAGAGGGTGGGGGGCACTGGGACAGGTGCCCAGAGAAGCTGTGGGTGCCCCATCCCTGGGAGTGCCCAAGGCCAGGCTGGATGAGGCTGGGAGCACCCTGGGCTGTGGGAGGGGTCCCTGCCTGTGGCAGGGGGTGGGGCTGGGGGGACTTTGAGGTCCCTCCAACCCAAACCATTCTGCATCCGAAGCCCCAGGCAGAAAGAAAAGGGAGCTTTGAAAACGCTGGCGAGACGTTCTTCAGGAGGAGCGTGTTTCCGAGCGCGCAGAGGAACCGAGCGCCCAACGGTCACAACCTGCCGTGCCCTTCACTGAACAGCACCTTCCTCCCCACGGACTCGCGTGGACCCCAACGCGCGGGGCGATCCGCCCCTCCCCGCCAAAGCCGCAGGAATACCGAATACTGCGGTATTCCAAAGTCTACAGCTCGAGGTAATTAATGGTTTCCTTTACGATGCGCGACCCTGCCAGGGGAAGAGCGCCGAACCTCCAACCCCGCGCCAAGGCGGGTTTCGCGCCCCGCGTTACGCTCCCGACACGGCTCAGACAACCCGCAACCCCCCGACAGGGTCCGTCCCGGGGCCGCAAGGTGCCGGCGAGTGCCAACGCGGTGTCGCCTGTTGGCCTTTGCTGGGTCTGGGCAGGCAGAGCTGGAGAGGCGGCGGGACGCGGCGGGACGCGGCGGGAGAACGCGCCGCGGGGCGAGAGGCGGACGTCGCCCGCCCTCGGGTGAGGCGGTTTTCTGCCTTTTTCCAGGTTGTGCCGGCGCGTCAGTGAGCGTTTCATGTTTCAACCTTCGTCTGAAGATGAGATGGGCAGGAACAAGAGTGAAACGTTTCAGCGCAGTCACTGAGGACGGTCGCACGCGCCATCGCAGCGCCCGCCCAGGGCCCCCGGCGCCGGGGACGCACGACCCTCCTCCCGCCCAGCTCCCGCAGCCGGCTCGTCCCACGGGCGACTCCTCCATAGCCACCGGGTGAATCACACCCACAGGGACGCGGTGCCCAGGGGACATGGCGCCCAGGGGACGCGGCGCCCAGAGGACGCGGTGCCCAGGGGACGCAGTGCCCAGGGGACATGGCGCCCAGGGGACGCGGCGCCCAGGGGACGCGGTGCCCAGGGGACGTGGCTGCACGTGCTCTGCTCTGCGCTCCCGCGAGGGCGGAGCAACGCCAGGCCCTCGTGCCAGCGCCGCAGCTCAGCCCGGCTCTGGCCCAACGTGGGGCGTTCGGGCGAAGGATTCCCTTACCGACGGGCGAGAGGGAGCCCCGCGCTGCGCGCGCCGAGTTCGCGATTAACGTTTGCTGTGCCTGTGGGTAATGACGCGAGTTTAATCCCGTTAACGAGCCGGGGCGCTCCGTGTCGGCACCGGCGCGCGCTCCCGCAGACGAGCTCACTCAAAATCCACCGGCAGCGGGCCATCCTCCCCGATTCCCAGAAGGCTCTGAAAAACTGGCTCTGAGCATCAGAATTACACGCTAAAAGGTTTTTAATAGTTTACATCTCTCCAAACAATCTGAGAAAACGGAAACAGACGGGGAAGGATCTGTCCTGTGTAAAAGCCCCCGAGGTCCGGGAGAGGAGGAGGATTCTTCACTCCTCACCAGCATCAGATACGAAAATACACTTCACGCGGCGGCCGATCGCACGAAGGCCTCCCCCCTCCCGCCGGGAGAGGCAACGGGCGCGAGGAAACACAGCTCACTGCTGCGCAGACGCGAGGGGGGAGCCCGGCCCGGCCACGACGCCCTTCGCCTCAGGAGGTCAGCGCGTTCGGGACGAGCTCAGCCAACACGGAGGGGCCAAAGCGTTGGCTTTCTGCACCCACGTCCGTCAGTCTGGATAGGAACGCCCGCAGACAGCGCCTGCCTGGGGGTACTAGAAACCTCTGTCAGCGGCGTGTTACCGCTGAGGGAAAGCGCGCCAAACCCGCCGTCTCAGCCCAAACCAAACGGCACTCCCGATCAAACGGGAAACTCCAGCCAGTCTGAGATAACAGGACTTGGACCAAACCTGTTTTGGCAGACTGAGACTGGACATCGGGAAGGAACCCTTCCCGCAGAGGGTGGGGGGCACTGGGACAGGTGCCCAGAGAAGCTGTGGGTGCCCCATCCCTGGGAGTGCCCAAGGCCAGGCTGGGTGAGGCTGGGAGCACCCTGGGCTGTGGGAGGGGTCCCTGCCCATAGCAGGGGGTGGCGCTGGGGGGGCTGCGAGGTCCCTCCAACCCAATCCATCCCATGATATGATTCGATGACTATCTCAGCTAAACCTCCATCTGAAGCTGGTTCAGATCCTGCAACGTGGACACGGCTGTAGAGAGGATGTCACCTCTCTGGGACATCACGGGAATTCAAACCCATCAGCCCAACTCCAGATCTCGCCCAGTTTGAAGAGGGCATGAGCCCCACCCCCCGCCCCCAGCGCTGCCCTCCCTGCACCCAGCACTAAAAGCCTGTAGTGAACAGGAATAATGGATCCATTAATTAATCCAGTAATTAATGCACTGGAGATTCTATCTGCTACAGGATCTGCATGGCTCCAAACTCGCCCCGCTGCAGCGCAGGGCTCTGCTGACCGCAAGCCCTACAGGAAACACCCCCCAGCTCAACACCCAGCGACCGAACGCAGCACTTCGGACACCCGAAAGCAGACGATGGCCGGCCTCCTCAACCCGGATCGTCCCAAGGAGCTGACCTGTCCCACACTCCAACCAGCCAGAGACACACGTGCCACAGTTCAGCGTTATTTCGCGTTGGCTGTTGAATTCTGTAAGCGCTAATTGTGCCCAGGCGGCCCCCTCCCCTCCCAGCACGGGAGCACGTGGGAAGGCTGCGCAGCAGCAGGGCCGCTGGCAACAACCGCAGGGTCAGCGGACAGAGCCCTGCTCTCGCCACGCCCCACCGCGGCGCCTGGCTGGGTCAAACGAACCGGAACCATCCAGCAGAACCAGTTCCCCAGTCAGGCGGGCCTTGCTGGTTCTGGCCTCGCACAGGCACCGCTTGCCGCTGTACGGAGGTGGAAAAGCCACCGGGTCCCTCACGCTATCCGACGGCGCACACGCAGTAACACACGCTGCAAACCGGTGCCCATACACGCGCCCGTCAGCGCGCGCAGCGAGCCCCAACCCCCCGCGCCGCAGCGACACGGGCAGCCTGACGGCGCCCAGGAACGAGGGACAGTGCCCGGCACAACCCCTGCTCAGCCCCCCGCCCCTGAGCGAGGCCTAAGCCGAGGGGTGACAAAGGGTACAGCCGCGCCAAGCAAGTCCACGTCCAGTGGGAACGCATCCCGCTCCGGGCTCGGGTAACGCTCCTTCCCGAGGAAGCTCTCCGGCACTCGGAGCCCCGCCATGGACGGTTGGAGTCGACGAGCGTTGAAGGTCTTTTCCAACCTCAAGATCCCGTGATGCCGCTGCGAACAACCGCCGCGGAGACGCGGTGCCGGCACCGCTCGCGATGCCTTGCGGTCACCCCAAACCAGTGGGGCCCTCCGACCTCTGCGCACCCGCGGCGACTCCAGGGAGATGGGCAGCTCAGCGAGAAAGGAATTTACACACGGGTTACCCATAAATCACTCGAGCCAGGCAAGGAAACCCCCACGTGGCTCTGTTGTGACCCGCCAACTCCAGCGTGCCAGGGATGGGGAACCTGCCCTGCATCAGCCCGTCGGCTGCCGTGGGCGCGACGGGGTGCAACCAGAGCTTCAGCCCCCCGCGCGGGGGACTCGGTCGCTGTCACAGGAGAGCGTGTCCCTGCCTACGGATCTACTGAACTACCGGCCTCAGGTCTTACCACCGAAGGAACTGGACACAAGCGAAAGGACTGGGAGAGAGCGCGCCCCCCGCAGACCCCGCTGGGTGCAGATCTGCTCGCTGGGTGTGTGTGCACAGTGAAGCCGCCACCTCAATTTACAGACTCCAGGCCGAAAGCCAACGAAAGATCAGTTCCAAACCCGCACGGAAGGGCAGGCGCAGGCACGTCCCTGCGTATCGCGCCCCAGCGTTTCAGGAGGCGATGGGCGCCAGCTGTCCCAGGCCACTTCTCGGGGGTCGCCGCTCCCCAGACCGCGGCACCGCGAGCAGCTCGGGGGGGTACAGCTATCCGTATTCCCGCAGCACAGGCGGGCACGGCCCGAGGTGACCCCCGTTACCCCGTCACCGACTGCAAAGAGTATTTATCTGCTCCCCAAGGTGGCTGAGGACGTCGCGAGCCCGAAGGATGATCGAACTGTGCCTCCTGCGGACCTTTCCCCTTAATCCCTCCATCCTGCACGGACTCGGTGCTGACTGCGGGGCAGTGGAACCCACAAGCACCACCCCCCAGAGGACCACTGCCATCACCCCGGATTTGCGGGACCGAAGCCCGCTGAGCCGTGGTCCGCCGCCAGCTGCTGGAGTCAGCTGCACTGGTGGTGCAGGGGGCGATGGTTCGGTTTTCATAGCACGGTTTTGGGGGTTTAAAGAAAGCCCAAAGAGAAGCTGATCTTCAGAAAAACACCAGCACCAGTTCTCCGGAAATTAAGACTTTAATGCGTCTCCAATCAGGGACTCAAAGCACTGCTCGCTCCCGACAGCCCTGGCTGGGAGTGGGGCCGAGCCCCAGACAGCAAGCAGCGTGACCGAAGCAGAAACTCATTGCCCCCTCCCAGCACAACCTCACTCATTTGAAATCAGGAGCGAGCGAGAAGCCTTCCAGAAGCCCAGCACCGTGCCGTCGCGGCCCCGAGGGATCCCCGCCACGCCGGCAGCACCACGACCCTCGCGCGCAACCTCCAAGACGCTCGCGGCGCTCTCGGCCCGCGCTGCCGCCTCCAGACCTGCCAGGCCAGCAGAGCAAACCCTCGGTTTTCCCCGAGGGGAGAAACCACGTTACCCAGGGACGCGCAGGGGTCCCCGTGCTGCGGGGACAGCACCGCCGGAGCCTGGTCCAGTGGACCGGACCGGCTCTTAACAGGGGAAGCGTCTCGTTGGGCCCACTCCCCCGCCCCACGCCACCTCTCACGCCAGTTAATAAGGTGTCACTGCCCACTAGCGGGTAGCAAGTAACTAGTGGGGAGTAAGCAGCCACCCACGTCGAGTACTTTTGGACGGCCGCGGTCCGGCTGGGGTGCCTTCGCCCGTCACAGCAGGCGCTCCCGTACTCCCCAGGGACGGCCCCTCGTCACGCACAAGCGAGGGTGTATCTGGAAATAAGCTATTTGGCTGCCTACGCGTCAAGCTTCATGCTTTTATTCCAAAGTGAATGATTTTTCCAGCTCAGGTCTTGGGCTAATAAAAGAAGCGGCGTGTAACGTGTGACGGGTGGCGTCAGCACACAGCTTACACACAGAAGCAGGCCGGGCTCTGTATCTACACCACGGGGCGGGGGAGAAGGGGCAGTGGTGGTGGTCGCTGCTACCAGCCCGAGCCTGCTGCCAGCGGCCCAGCACCTACACCCGCACGACCCACGTGCGCCAGCGCGCTCTGGGAACAAGCTCGGAGCAGGGGCCGGCAGCCCGCGGTGCAGACCTGCGTCCGGAACCGCGACGGGCTGCACGGGGGTAGCTCCTTCAGCCTGCGCGGAGGATCCCGTGTTCCAGAGTCGAGGACCGTTCCTCCACGCTGTTTTACTCTACCACCCCAAGGCAGCGGTAGGTGTCTCCCACCCCCGCCCCAAACGTCTCCGTGACCCGGGGAGCAACGGCCGGAGTCCTGTGCTGGGGCCGTTTCGCTCTCCACCGCTGTCACTAGGTACAAAGTGCAAAAGTGTTGCTGTTCCTGCATCCATTAAAAACTTTAAAAACAGAACAAAAACAAACAGAAAAGGATTTCCATAATAATTTGAAAATACATTAAGTCTCCAAAAAAAAGCCAGCGAACACCTGATAACCTGCTTGTGCCGCATCCGCTCTCGCTCCCGCACGGCAGCAGTCCAGTGGATCCTCCTCCTCTCGGCTGGCGAACGCCACGCTACCTTCTCCGCGCGCTCTCCAGCCAACGGAGGACGACATCCGGGCAGTCTGGATGGCTCGGAGAGAGGAGAGCCAGCGCCAAACACGCCGAGCTCCCGCAGCAAACCGGCGCGCCTCCCGAGGAGAGAGCGCCGAGCCCTGAACGCGGCGACTTCCCGCTTCTCCGGACAGTTCAGCGTCACAGCAGGTCAGCGACTTGGCCTCTGGCTTGGGACGACGCCACCGGCTTCCCCCCCACCCCACAAAAACGTCAAAAATCCCTCCCTGCTTCATCCCACGTGAAGTGTTTGCATCTTTCCCTCCTATGAAATGTTTCTGGTAAGGCTTTATTGCTATACAAAAGCGGTGCAAACGCTGCCCAAGGACAGCTCCATCAGGAACTTTGGTCACACGGCTGCGGGACTCTTGTGCACTGTCCCCAAGTCCCAGCGTCAGACCTGCTACCTTTCCGAAGAGAAGCTGAATACTGTGTGCAATAACACTAAGAAAACAGGACTGAACCCCAGATACAAAACAAAACCGAGGGAGGGAGGGGAGGGGAGGAGGAACTCGAAGTCGGCAGAAGGCTTGCTTGGGAAGAACCCCGTCATTCCTGTGATGACTAACTGATCAATGCTACATTTAGACAATGCAAGTGTCTTTCAGAACAGGTTGTTGGTGTTGGAACTGCGGGTCTGGTCCTGAATGCCAGCTCTCTCATCAATGCAGCATTTATTAAAAAATAAAATTAAAAAGAAAAGAAAAAAAAAAAAAACTGACAAATTGCATCACCAGGGAGCAGCCTGGCCTGGGTCACACACGTCCCTTCGCGTCTCCGGCATCAAGCAGGGCCGTTTAACGTGGCTTCGGCACAGGGCAAGACCTCTTCCTTCCTGCCGGAGAGAGAAACCCGAAGAGCGGCGTTAGGGGAACGTAACATACTCCTGACGCCACGTCCATCCTGGCTGCAAACTCCCCCGCGGCACCTGAGCCGTCCTTCCTCTGCTCTGGCTTCTTCCACCCGCTGGAGCGTTAGCGGCGAGAACCTCCTCCTCCTTCCCAAAGTACTCCCTTTAGAAATCTGAAGAACTGAGAAGTCTGGCACGTGACCCTCAGGGTCCCCAGTCCAGAAGGCTCCGACCTCGGCGGCCTCATCTGGGCCCGACGCTCCCGGCAGCCTCCTCCATCAGCCTGGGGGCTGGATTTAGGGCTGTGCCGGAGCGGTGCCGTACACGTGCCGTGCCCTCGCACCCTCCTGACACAGACCCAATGACTTGAGTCCATGGTGTGTCCCGGGCCAAGGGAGGGCATGGCGATCGCTGGCTGGGGTCCCGTGGGCACCCTGTCTGCAGGGGTCCTGCCCCCTGTTTTTGCGGTCACCCTCAGCCCCCGGCTCAGCTCCCCCTGCCCGCTGGCGCACTCGGGGCCCTGAGGGTCCCTGGGGTGCGGTGGTGGGAGCAAGGACCCAGGGGGATACTCGGCTTCCTCCCCAGCACACCACTTGTGGGGCTGGTGGGCTCCCGTGCCGGCGGCAGCTGTGCCAGGGCCGATGGCCAGGACAGGTTTATTGGGGCGGAGCCGTGTGGAGCGGCGAGCATCATCCACAAGGGCTGGCTAGAACTACGGGAAGAAATTCCCGTGGGATGGCTCAGGTGTCTGGCTTCGCTGAGCAGCATCACCCGAGATCCAGTCTAACACTCCTCCTTCATCCAGGGGGAGCGGGCTGCCCCCGGGAGGCTGAGAGCTCACCAAGAGCAGAAGCACCTCGTTAGTGAAACGCACCACATCCCAGAATCCACAGAATCGTTCTGGTTGGGAAACGGCTTCAGGATCACCCAGTCCAGCTGCCCCCCAGCAGGGCCAAGGCCACCCCTGACCCATGGCCCTGAGCACCTCGGCCCCACGGCTCTGAACCCCCTCCCGGGATGGGGACTGCCCCCTCCCTGGGCAGCCCCTGCCAGTGCCCCACAGCCCTTTCCGGGCAGGAATTGCCCTGACAGCCCACCTGAACCCCCCCTGGCACAGCCTGAGGCCACGATAGCACTAGACAGGCAGAAAAATTGGTTTCCATACATGGAATCATGGGATGGTTTGGGTGGGAAGGGACCTTAGAGATTATCCAGTCCCACCCCCTGCCACGGGCAGGGACCCCTTCCACAGCCCAGGGTGCTCCCAGCCTCATCCAGCCTGGCCTTGGGCACTCCCAGGGATGGGGCACCCACAGCTTCTCTGGGCACCTGTCCCAGTGCCCCCCACCCTCTGCGGGAAGAATTCCTTCCCCATGGCCCAGCTCCATCTCCCTCTTCCCGGTTAAACCCGTCACCCCTTGGCCTGTCCCTCCCTGCCCTTGGGAAAAGCCCCCCCCAGGCACTGATTCAGTGTAATTCTCCTCGAGACCACTTCCAGTTTCACTTACACATTCCCACCAGGATTTTAGCGGCGAGTGTCTGGGTGCAGGAGAGTTTTGACCACCTCACCTGTCTTTCGTGGCCGTTTCCGTGACAGCAGCGGTGTTCTGGCGCTCCTCCGAGTGCTGGGCCGCGTTGTTCAGGGGTTTGGATGCTCTTGTCGTTGCCACGTCAGCGATGGTCAGCTTATCGATAACCACGCAGTCTGCGTCACTGTGGGGGGCAATTCAAGTTCACGTTAGAAGAGCCACTGACGGGGCTTGAATTCCAACGGAGAAAACGGTATTCCTCCTCCTCTCCTGGCACAGGCCACAGAAATCCCATGAGGAAGTGCAAACTGGGAAGAAACTGGAAGAGTTTCGCATCCCGGAGGCTGCTCCCTAAAGATCAGCAGGATACGGAAGGCGCGCAAGAACGACAGATCCTGGGGAAAGGTGTTCCCAGGCCCTGCAGCAAACCGTGGCCTGAGCGTTCCCCACGGATCCCCGCTGGCCTGCAGACGGTTACCCACCCCCGTCTGCCCCCCCCCGCCGCTGCGCTCGCCCACGCAGGAGCAGGAGGACGCTCGGCCAAGGCGTCGGAGGTCTGGAGGGTCCGGAAAGCCAGGTTTACCACGGGGAGCAAGGAAGCGAGAGCGGGCCGCTTGGCTTACTCAGGAGCACAGAACCCGCGGGCTGCAGCGGGCCTCGGAAGATGCCCTGGCCCTGCCTTCCGTGGGAAGGGCAGCCGAGACGAGCGCAGCGCCCCCGGAATCGTGCTCCCTTTCCCAACACCGCCCGGCACGCTTCCGAGCTCCTGCAACGGCCGTGCCGGCACAGCGCGTTTCCGTCTCATGCAGGCGCCTACGCTGCTCTACCCTAGAGATTCCCCCAAGCGGCACCGGATGCTTCCGCGTGCGCCTGGAAAAGACCAGCATGTAAAATCCTGAGGAATAAAACCAAGCGGCCTGGACACCCAGGGCCGGGCTCTGCAGAAGCCAAGCGGTTCCTTAACCTGCTTTTGCACGCCCCAGGGGGAACCTTTCCGTGACAGAACCCTAACGGCTCCCTGCGGCCAAACAGAAGCTCAAACCCTGAGAAGGGGAAAACCCTGCCCCTGCTAGAACAAACCCTGCAAATCGCCCACATTTGTGTTAGAAAGACCCGTTTTTCTGACTGGAGAAGTGGTTTCTCCAACCGGGTCCTGGGCTGGATCCAGAGCAGCGTGGGCAGGGGGGCGAGGGAGGGGATTCTGCCCCTCTGCTCCCCTCTGGGGAGACCCCCCCTGCACTTCTGCCTCCAGCTCGGGGGCCCCCAACAGCAGGAGGACACGGAGCTGTTGGAGCGAGGCCAGAGGAGGCCCCGGAGATGCTGCGAGGGCTGGAGCCCCTCTGCCATGGGGCCAGGCTGGGGGGGGTTGGGGGGTTCAGCCTGGAGCAGGGAAGGCTCCGGGGAGCCCTCAGAGCCCCTGCCAGGGCCTGGGGGGTACAAGGAAGCTGGGGGGGCTTTTCCCAAGGGCAGGGAGGGACAGGCCAAGGGGTGACGGGTTTAACCGGAAAGAGGGAGATGGAGCTGGGCCATGGGGAAGGAATTCTTCCCGCAGAGGGTGGGGGGCACTGGGACAGGTTCCCAGAGAAGCTGTGGGTGCCCCATCCCTGGGAGTGCCCAAGGCCAGGCTGGATGAGGCTGGGAGCACCCTGGGCTGTGGAAGGGGTCCCTGCCCGTGGCAGGGGGTGGCGCTGGGGGGGCTCTAAGCTCCCTTCAACCCAGACTGTGCTGGGGTTCTGTGAACATCTCTATTTTGTGCCTTCTGAGGCAGGGACCAGCTGGCGTGATTGATCTTCCTCGCAGTTTGAAGCCCGTCCCAGTTGCAAGAACGATTCTGCCCTGCCTTTCGGGGATCGAGCCTACAGAAATGGAAGGAAAGCTCCGCAGACGACCGAGCTGGAGTCCTGTCGCCAGCTCCCGTGGGAGTTTGTAGTGTATAATCACAGTCTGGTAATTAAGACATGACGGAGATTTTGAGATCAAGGGTCTATTTCCGTAGCTATTCTGCTGTGAGCTCTTGAAAAAAACCCCACATAAAAACCGAGGAATAATGGGATCAAAACATTTGTCTTCCTGAAGGGAAGCACGCTCTGAAAAGGAAATCCCGCAGGTACAAAAACCTACCTTGGAGAACGGCGGTGAGACAGCAGCGTTGGACTGAGGGGGCAGAAATGCCCTCAGAAAACAACCTCCCCCCCCCAGAACCACAGCTCAAGGGATGTCAATTGCTCAAAGATAAAATTCTTCAGTCCCGTCGCCAGAACTTCCATGACACAAGGACTGCGATGCTACGGAGTCCCGCGGTTACCTGACCGCCAAGGGGGCCTGGACACTGCTCTCCCTTCCACAGGCTCACGCAGAAGCAAAGCTGGACACGGCAACTCTGCGGGACACGTCCAGGCCCCACTGGGATAAGGCCAACAGGGAGGTTGTGTGAGACAGGACGCCGCGACCCGTGCGGGACGGTGAACAGCGACGGCCGATTCTGGCCCCGAATGAACTCCAGTACCCAGCAGTATCTTCCACGCCCACTCCTCTGGTCAGCTTGGGTTTAGCAGCGAGGGGTGATCCAGGCTGGCAGAGCTGCCGGCAACCCAGCGGTCCCTCTCCACCTCACCAAACTGCCCGGAGCCGGGTGCCGAAGCCCGCCAGAGCGCGGTACCCACGCGGGATGTGGTTGTTCCCTCGCCAGGACGATGGGTTCTCAGCGTCTGCACCCACTGCAGACCCCTCTTCGCTAAGCTCTGCAAGCAGGTCCCAAAAATTTGGACTTTTTACGCTCTAATTCAAAGCCACTTGTACAAATATTCCAACGGCGAGCGTAAGCCTGCCCGGACCCGTCTCTCTTTTCACACCGGACAAACGCTCAGCACAACCAACCTGTGAACGCCGCCTACAACCGCGCCCACTGGGCTTCCCGACACGACAGCCCGGACAGTTCTCCCTTTGCGGTCACCAACTTCAACGCCACGGCCCAATTCTGCAACTTGACCCCCCCAGATTTGTAAATACCGCGCTGGAGGTCGCTTGGAACAGAGGCCCCTCTCCTCCTCCAAGCACCGCAACGCTTCCCGAGACACCCACCCACCCCCCGCGCACGAGCCGAGCGTCCAAACCCTGCGGTCTCACCGGGAGGGAAGATCATAGGATCATGGAATGGTTTGGGTTGAAGGGACCTTAAAGATCATCCAGTTCCAAACCTCCTGCCATGGGCAGGGACCCCTCCCACAGCCCAGGGTGCTCCCAGCCTCATCCAGCCTGGCCTTGGGCACTCCCAGGGATGGGGCACCCACAGCTTCTCTGGGCACCTGTCCCAGTGCCCCCCACCCTCTGCGGGAAGAATTCCTTCCCCATGGCCCAGCTCCATCTCCCTCTTCCCGGTTAAACCTGTCACCCCTTGGCCTGTCCCTCCCTGCCCTTGGGAAAAGCCCCCCCAGCTTCCTTGTACCCCCCAGGCCCTGGCAGGGGCTCTGAGGTCTCCCCGGAGCCTTCCCTGCTCCAGGCTGAACCCCCCAACCCCCCCAGCCTGGCCCCATGGCAGAGGGGCTCCAGCCCTCGCAGCATCTCCGGGGCCTCCTCTGGCCTCGCTCCAACTGGTCTGTACCCTCCTGATGCTGGGGGCTCCACAGCTGGACACAGCACTCCAGGGGGGGCCTCACAAGAGCCGAGTAGAGGGGGAGAATCCCCTCCTAAGGTGATGCATTACAAGAATAATATTAAGAAGTCTTTAAAATACTTATTATTGCTTCTTAGACTTAAAAAACTTAAAATACTTCTTCTTATTAATATTTAAATCCCTAATACTTAAGTTATTAATAGTTATTTACTACTTATTAATACTTCCAACTTCTTATTTCTACTTAAACTTACTATTAACACTTACAATACTACTTATCGTCTGAATGCTACTTTAGAAGCCGTTTTTTATGTTAACCGACGTGTACTGGACCGGGAAGGCTACCGCAACACTCCGGGTCACAGTCCAGTCCTCCCTGGAGAATTCCACCAGCTGCACGGAGGAAATGCTCCGGCACGGCCATGTTCCGACCCCCCCGCCCGGTTTCACCATGCAAACCGCTCCTTAACACCCACTTCCGCAGCCCTACTGCCAAGCGCATCATGCTCCCCCCGTCCTGCCAGGCTCCGTCTCCGGAGTGCCTCCCGGATCTAGTCGGAGGAGTTCAGCGCCACCAGCTTCCCTGGTGGTTCCGATAAGCCAAGCTGAGCCCGGACTGCAGCGCCAGGTGGAACCCCACAAGCTACAGCGCCTAAGGCAGCTCCTCCCGCCGCGCGGCGCAGACCTGATCTGCATCCCGCTGCCAAGGGCTCGATGGTAAATCCAGGCCGCGGTCCCACACAACGGAAAAGCTTTCGGTACGTCGGGAAAGGATTCGGTAGTGAATGAAACAGCCCTGGAGTTCAACTCTACCCACCCCTGAAGCTCGCTACCGTGGCTCCCGGGATACACCTGAGGTATCCTCTAGTCCCGCCGGTAAACCATCAGCGCCACAGACAACAGAGCACCGCGGAGACGCGCTAGGAAAACCGGGGCACCGTAAACGGAGCAGCGAGACGCGTCGCAGGGGCGTTCCCAAGGCCGAGCCGCGCACTGAGCCAGGGCGTACACACCAGGCTCTGCCACCGGCAAGCGCGAGGCGCGAGCCGTGCTACACACCCTTCCAGACACGACGCGCCGGGAAGGTCTCTAGGAGCGTTCCCAAGGCCGAGCCGCGCACTGAGCCAGGGCGTACACACCAGGCTCTGCCACCGGCAAGCGCGAGGCGTGAGCTGTGCTACACACCCCTCCTGACACGATGCGCCGGGAAGGTCTCTGTCGGCTCTTAACGACAAAGACACAACGTGGGAGGTCTGGCTTCCGAACTCCCGTGCGACCCCGTCTTGGGTGATCCCATCAGCGCCAATTATTGCCCAAAGTGGTCACCTCCGCTTGGAAAAGCCTTCTGGTGAAACGGGACCTCAGGTTAGTCACTTCTCCGCTTCCTTCTCAATAAATACACGCTGATAAGCAGCCAAATATTGCAAAATCGGTGTCGTCATGCTGCACGCCCCGCTTCCCGCAGCATCCCTCCTCATCCGTGCGAAGCACCCCAGCAACTCTTCGCAGCCAGGCCCCAAAACAGGAGCAAGACAAGCCCTTCCTCGTGCTGACGTGTCACGCGCGTCACGTGCGATGGCGAATCCGAACGTCACGTGAGAGGCAGGGGCGGGCAGGCGCAGGGATGAAAAGCGTTATCCCGAGACAGGAGAGCTCAAAACATCCACCGTGACGACGTCGCTCCGTTCAGGCTGGGAAACCGGAGGATCATTTTCTCTGCTGCGTGTTAAGCGGACGCTGCACCGAAACTGGGTGAGAGCCGACGCGCCCGGCCGCGAGCGCCCGGAGCGGTGCGGAGCCACCGGCCCCGTGCCCGGAGCGCTGGGAGGAACCACTGCCAGCTGCTGCTTCTGAGCTATTCCAGCAAGTTCGGGCTGTGGCTGCTGCTACAACAGCAGCTAAGCGCTTTCACCCCACAACGGTGGATGAGCAGAAACAAGAGGAGGCTCTCAGGGTGATTCTACAGAAACTGGGATGAGGACACTGCAGAAATTGGGAGTGCTGTCTGATTTTCACCTGCAGCAGCACCTACAGCGCCGGCCCCCAAGCTGAGGGATGCACTAGGTGAGAGCTGCATTCACAGACACAGAAGAAACACGTCTGGTATTCAAAGGCAGCAAGCACTACTGCTCCCATGGATTCCAGCCTCCCCTTTTCCGTGGCTTCTCCAAGCTGGCTGGGCAAGGAGGCTCTCGGGAGAAGGGGGCGGTGAACAGGGTCAGCCATGGCGGCACTTCAGGTGAAGCCAATAAACTGAAAAGAAATGAAGTGTGAAGCCCTGGGACAGGTGCCCAGAGAAGCTGTGGGTGCCCCATCCCTGGGAGTGCCCAAGGCCAGGTTGGATGAGGCTGGGAGCACCCTGGGCTGTGGGAGGGGTCCCTGCCCGTGGCAGGGGGTGGGGCTGGGGGGGCTCTGAGGTCCCTTCCCACCCAAAGCGTTCCATGATCCTACGAAATTACACGTTACAAACGTCCCACGCTCACTGTCACCACACACAGCAAACGCTGAGGGGTTTTACTGATTTAACTGCAGCTCATCTTGAAGGAAGGCGCTTAGAACCTCCCGTGAACAACTCCAGGAGCGAAACACCTCCGACAGCTTTGGAAAAGGGTAAGGAAGGGATGCGGGAGCTCCGGTTCAGATCCTGCAATTCGAAGTTCAGCACGCAGACGCGGAAAGGCAAGTCCTTTCCCACCAAAACCAGTCCTGCTCGCACTGCACACGCTTTCCCATCCCTTATCCTGGTCTTCCCATCCCTCACCCTGCTTTTCCCGTTAAGCACAAGCCCGGTCGCTGTTTGTCCTGCGACCCAGAGGAGCAGCGCAGAGCTGCCGGGGCCACCACCGCCGCAGAGCCCTCCCATCCCCCGTCTCCTACACCTTCAGCAAAGCCTGGTGGGAATTTCCAAGCAGCTCCAGCTTCCCAGGAAGCTCAACCAGCCGCCGACGACTGGCAAGGCCCACGCCTCTGGGATCACGCCTTAGCGCGGGAGTACCGCCGAACGCTCCTGGGACAAGGTGCGGCCTGACGGGGTAAGCGCGACACGTACTCGCCCACCCAGGAGAGCGGAGGAAGCCTTCCAAAGTTCATTAAAGCGGCATCGTTAATTACTGAAACGGCAAGCGAGGTGCCCGTTGTCATTAGCGCTCGGACAGCACCGCAGAGCCGGGAGCTGCGAGCGCGCAGCCCCTGGGGACCGCAGCCCCTGCTGAGCTGCGGCGCCCAGCCCTGCTCGGGGGTCAGGGCCGCACGCCCGTCCGTCGCTCCCTCCCAGACCCGGGAGCGGACACGGTTCCCGTCCGCCTCTCCCAGCTCCCCGCTCCCGAGCCGTGCGTGTCACAGGGAACTTCCCTCCGTGTCTCTGTCTCCTCCAGAAATCACAGCAAAGCCTTGCAGCTGCACAGCGACCGGGATGAGTTCTAGAAAAAAGCGAGTAAAACCCCCCCTTGGGGCGGTACCTGGGGAGAAAACCCACCATACTTTGTTAAAAAAACGGCATTTGGAGAACGCACCAACCACTACTTTACGCCGTACTGCAGCATACAGTGAAATCGCTGTCAGCAGTGGGAAAGCCTCAGGAGAGCTGCCCCCCCCCTGGGCAGCGCAGCGTCGGCAAACGGCACTCGGCGAGGCCGCCCCACCTCCCGGCCGAGGCACAAGCTCCCCTCTCACAGGGGGGGTTCAAATAAAGCCCCATTTGCAGAAAGAGCTCACAAACAGGCAGAAGGCCAAGGCCACGGCGCGCGGAGCTGTTCAACCCCGTGTATCGGCGTTGGCGGCGGGCACTGCCCCCAAGGATGCCGTGCGACCCCGAACTCGGGGTTTCCAAGTGTCGTTTCTGGGGCCTGTGTTCACCGACTGCGAGAAGATGAGCTTTCCCAGGCCAAACACGCTTTTTTCCCCAGCCCAGTAACCACCGGGAGAAACCACCTGCCAGGTGGATGTTCGGAACCCGCAGAGGGTCACGGGCATACGTACCCGCCGGCTGCGGGTCTAAATCCCCTGAGCAATGCCCCCCGCAGGGAGGAGAGGCCGGAATGGAGGGAGAGCAAAGGAAGAAAAAGAAAACAGTCAAGATCCCTGGAAAAACCACCAGAGTTACCTGCGCCCGTAGCCCTGAGCGGCGTTCCCGCCAGGACGCGCGGGAGCCTTTCCAAGCCGTCTCCGAGGGTGACCGAAGGCGGCATTTTCCACACACAATTCAGGTCAATATACACCAAAAAAAGCAGACTATTCCACAGACTGTAAGAAGCATCTTTCTCCAGCCCAGAGCACATCCCGGAGTTACCGAAGGGACGAATCTGGCAACACCAGAAGCTCTTTAGCGCGAGAACTTCTGCAGAACTCATCTCTTCCTAAGAAACTGCCACACAGAGTTAGATACGGGGAAGGCAGTCAGCTAAATACACCTCATTAGCTAATTAGCGCACCTGAAACACCTCCTTTCGAAAGCTGGTGGAAGTAGCCAACATTCTTGGCGGCCGTTGGAGCAGAAGCGTCTCAAGGGCCACGCGACCGAGCCGTGCAATTCCCAGGGTTTAAGTGTTGGGGCGCTACGGGCAGGCAGAGAAGCGTCAGCGGTCGAGATGATGACCAGGGAGGGGACTAGAGACGGTACCGAGACATCTGGGGCTTCCACGACCCCGGGATGGCAGACACCAGGGTCCTCGGGTAGCTCCCAGGAGCAGTAAGGACCTCCACCGGAGATTTCAGTACTGCAGGGAAGGGGAAAAAGCAGGAGGAGGGGGAGGTGTTTCTGCAGAAACAGGGCTGAGGGCGGGTTGAAGCGCGGCGCTCTGGGGGAAGCGCTCGTACACAGCTTCAGTCTGAACAACTCCCAAACTTGGAGTAGCTCATTTCCTCGGAATCGCTAAGGAGCGGGGAAGAAAGGAACACCATCACCACCGGCCATCTGAGTTTAACCGAGTCCCAGCGGAAGGCAGACTGGTTTGGGAGAGCGGAGGACACCAGGAAGTTTCCGTTACCGCCTCCGGTCAGTACGGCCATTCCCAAACCTGGCGACTCACGCGACCCGCAGCAGCCGAGAGCACCAGCTACCTGACAGGTTTCTGCCTTCCCCAGCTTCTGTTGTGACTTCTGGCCACGGCTGTAGCTGTGGAAAGCTGCAGACACCTTTAAAGCGGGGACGGTGGTTATTCAAGCGTTTCCTTGCCTTGCCAAAACGGAACCGGTGCTGCTGAACGGCGGTCACGCCAAACCAAGCGGGTTCTGGAAGCCTTGTCCTTACTGCAAGTGCTCAAGATAGGCTTATTTAGAGAAAAAACAACCCTACATGCCAAACTGTGCTGCCTGAAACAAGCCAAATCAGCAACCCCCCCCCGCCTGCTAGGGAAGACGTAAGGACTGGCCAAATCAGATCTGCACTGCTGCCGTGGGTCTGACAGATGTGCAGCACTACTCACACACCGTGCTCGCAGAGAGGAAGAACATCTGGAGCACAGAGTTTGAGAGACACGTGCCAATGGACGCAGTGAGATGTAATTCAAGGACGGGGAAACTGGAACGGGAAACGCTGCTTTAAGCGCAGCAGGCAGCGTTCGTGTTTTCACAGAGCGGTTTGGGCTGAAGGGAGCTTACAGCCCCCCCAGCCCCACCCCCTGCCATGGGCAGGGACCCCTCCCACAGCTCAGGGTGCTCCCAGCCTCACCCAGCCTGGCCTTGGGCACTCCCAGGGATGGGGCAGCCACAGCTTCTCTGGGCACCTGTCCCAGTGTCCCCCACCCTCTCTTTTGCTCCTCTCCCAGTCCTTGGGACGCCAGCCCGCCTGGCCGAGCCACCCCTACGCACACCAACAGGCTCCGTTTCCCACACCAGCTCCGCGCCGAGCGCCATCGCTGGCATCTCAGTCCTTTCAAGGATGAGGAGTGAAGGCCACCCGAGGTGGACACCCCCAATAAAACCCAGTCACGGTGTGAAAACCTCGGGAGCTGCCTCAGCAAACGCACCTTCGGCGAACCTCCTCCCCTGTTCGCACCCAGTTCTGCAACCCCACCCGTTCCCGAAGCCGCTCGCTCCCAGGAGCTGGCTGCCGGAGCGCGTCCGCGCACCGAGCGGCTCACGGCAACCAGCCGAGGAGTCGTGTAACCGCAACATTCCAAAACCCAAACACCTGCCCCTGGGTCAGCTGCGCACGACCCGGGGACTCCGCCAGTTAAAGGGAACCCCGCGCGCTCCTAAGGGGGCTGAGGAGAAACGCCTCGCGCTTGGGTCGTGACTCCGGCCGCGCCAAGGCGAACCGGATGCTCAGTGTACGGCAAAGCGACTCCCCCTCCCGAGCGGCGGGAGCACACCAATTCCAACCGAGGCGCTGCCCGAAAGCTAACGAGCCACAGGATCTGCTGGGCCTGCGTCTGGCACTCCGCAGTCTTTAACCGTTTACCGGCAACTTTAACGAGGGGAAACGACAGCCTGAGCCACTGAAATCTGCTGCACCAGACGGTGTTAGGTACCCTCCCGCTGCGAGCCCGCGCACCGACTCCACGGCAGACCTGCCGCTCGCCACCGTGTGAGGCTCTGCTCGACTATTCCGCGGGATCCGCTCCGGCATCGCTGCCGCCAGCCCGGATCCCTCGTGCGACCGGCTGGGCAACGCTCCTGTGGCGTGGCTAAAACGAGCCACGTGCGTTTCTCTGCGCGAACACGCGATCGGTGTCATCTCAAACCCAACCCCCTGCGGCCAGCAAGCCGCGCCACGTCCTCACACAGGGCGTTTGGAAGGGAAAAGGAAACCCTCAGCCCCAGCCGCGCACGGGGCCGAGACCAGGGCAGGGCCCCAGGAGATCGCACCTGCTGAAACCAGCCTTCTCCTTTTTAGCATCCACAGTCAGCTGGATGGTTTCCTGGCCCGAGCCCGTGCTGATTGTTTCTGTGACGGTATCGGCTTTATCCTCCTCCTCGTCGCTGTCGGAGCCTCCGGAGGAGCTGCTGTCTGAGGCCACCAGCGGCGCTTTCCTCGTGACACAGACGTTCCAAACGCAGGGAGAGGCAGTGCTGACTGGGAAAAGTAAATAATTCGTGTTGCAGAACGAACAGGGCCACGGAAACAGCTCCCCAGGTACGACCCCGAGTAAGCAGGGTGGTGTGAAACGGAGCCTTTACAATTACTGGGAGTTTTGAGACGACGGTTTCCGTGCAGATCCCACAGCACCCAACACTGTTTGCAAGGAAGGTAAAAAACAACCCAACCCACAAACCCGCATCCTCCACCCGCCACCTCACGTCTGTGTTTAATACAAACAGCAGAGAAGACCGTTTCCATGGAGTCGCAGCACCGTTTGGGTTGAAGGGACCTTACAGCCCCCCCAGCCCCACCCCCTGCCATGGGCTGGGACCCCTTCCACAGCCCAGGGTGCTCCCAGCCTCATCCAGCCTGGCCTTGGGCACTCCCAGGGATGGGGCACCCACAGCTTCTCTGGGAACCTGTCCCAGTGCCCCCCACCCTCTGCGGGAAGAATTCCTTCCCCATGGCCCAGCTCCATCTCCCTCTTCCCGGTTAAACCCGTCACCCCCTGTCCTGTCCCTCTCTGCCCTTGGGAAAAGCCCCCCCAGCTTCCTTGTACCCCCCAGGCCCTGAAGGTGCTCTGAGGTCTCCCCGGAGCCTTCCTCACGTGCTGGCCGGGGGTAACTCCGACCGCAGGATTACAGCAGTGCCCGGGGTCCCTGCTCGCCCTGACCTAGCCCCGAGCACTGGTGGGGCTGTAATTTAAGGAGCTGCCCCGTGGGACACATTCATCGCTTTGGATTCCACAGGCAAGGAAAGTCTCTCTGCGGGCCATCAACCCGCACTGACTTGAATTTTATCCTTTCCTTGCTGAGTATTACCATCCCAACAAATACTCAGGATTTCTGAGTCACTATTTTAACAGACTGATCTCTGAAACCTTCAGGTAAGAGAAGGCGGACGACACCGGAGGGACGTTCTCCCTAGAGCGCTTGCTAGGCCACGCAGAACTTCAACATCCATCTGGTTTGTCTCCTGACATTCTCACTCACAGTTCTTGTCCTGGCTCGGCTTCGGGTTTCCATCGGAATCGTTGCTTTCCGTGTCGACGGGAGAGCTGCATCGTGGACCCGATTCTGAGCTAAAGGCGGTGGGGGGGAGAGAGTTGAGAATGAAGAATGGTTGGGCCTCCAAATACCCCCAACAGAAGAAATCACCGGGGCTTGTAACACCTCAAAAACTTAGAACCATGGAATCACGGAATGGTTTGGGTGGAAAGGGACCTTAAAGCCCCCCCAGACCCACCCCCTGCCATGGGCAGGGACCCCTTCCACAGCCCAGGGTGCTCCCAGCCTCATCCAGCCTGGCCTTGGGCACTCCCAGGGATGGGGCACCCACAGCTTCTCTGGGCACCTGTCCCAGTGCCCCCCACCCTCTGCGGGAAGGATTCCTTCCCCATGGCCCAGCTCCATCTCCCTCTTTCCGGTTAAACCCGTCACCCCTTGTCCTGTCCCTCCCTGCCCTTGGGAAAATCCCCCCCAGCTTCACTGTAGCCCCCCCAAGCACTGGAAGGGGCTCTGAGGTCTCCCCGGAGCCTTCCCTGCTCCAGGCTGAACCCCCCAACTCCCTCAGCCTGGCCCCTGGGCAGAGGTTCTTGTACACTGCAGGGTGGCAGCAGTGACGACACACAGAGCATGCCTGCCTCAAGGCACGAATGCCAACACCGGTCAGACGCGCTGGAGGGCCAAGCCCTGATCAGAATACTCACGGAATATTAAAGAACGAAAGGGACAGCAAGGGGAAGGGAATGAGGAAATATAGCCCAGCAGGCCACATGTCAGGTATTCCCTGCCTCAGGAGGTCTGGAGCCATGGGAAGAGTCCCTGCCTCTTACCAACAGAAGGGCTGGAAGTCCGTGAACTTGGCCCATCCCTTCTCCTCCGGCGTGGTGTTCTCTGGGGCTGCTGAGTCCCACACGCTCGATCCAACATCCATGGCAACGCAGGGCGCGGGGGGCTTGGAGTTCACGGGCTCGAACACAGCCGTCCAGCCGGACCCTGGAGACACAGGACAACGGACTGGAATCCCCGGGAGTTGTCTGAAGCTTTGGCCAGCCCACAGATATCCCAAAGCGATGCCAGAGAGCATCCAACGGCACTCCTTTGAGATCTACAGGGCACGGCCTGTCTCAGCCTGAAAATCCCTCTTATTAATATTAATGTCATCCACAAGGGAGAAGCATCCGCTGGGAACAACGGCGTCTTCATTCCTGGAGCCAGGGATTCTCAGCCGAGCTCCAAGTACCTTCCTTTCCCGCCAAAGGCCTTCAAACATTCCGACCTCAAACTGCCTGATTGCAGCAATCAGGGAGGAACCCATCCAGGGACTCCAGTGTTTCAAGATGAGAGAAGTGATGTGGAGCAAAGCTAAGAACATCATCTGGTTTCTACAGTCCCAGCCTACTCCAGACTCGTTGGAACATACTCCTGCTCCTACAAATGACAATTTTTTAACGAGCATTTTGGACCTTTTCTCAGGAAAAAGGATCGCAGGTCTCTTGTGCAAACGGCTTTGCATGCAGCAAAACCGAGGGCAGGAGAGACCCACCGAGTCTACACCCACCCAAAACGTGACCCAGTCTCCAGAAGGGTAACGACTGACGCCCACTACCCCAGGCTGCCACCTGGGGTATTTAGAATAAGCTTCCTAATAAGCGTCGAAAACACCTGACACTGCTAAATGGGTGTATAAAAAGTCCCCCCCCCCCCCATTCTTGTACCCCCCCAGGCCCTGGAAGGGGCTCTGAGGTCTCCCCGGAGCCTTCCCTTCTCCAGGCTGAACCCCCCAACCCCCCCAGCCTGGCCCCAGGGCAGAGGGGCTCCAGCCCTCGCAGCATCTCCGGGGCCTCCTCTGGCCTCGCTCCAACAGCTCCGTGTCCTCCTGCTGTTGGGGGCCCCCGAGCTGGAGGCAGAAGTGCAGGGGGGGGTCTCCCCAGAGCAGAGCAGAGGGGCAGAATCCCCTCCCTCGCCCCCCTGCCCACGCTGCTCTGCATCCAGCCCAGGATCCGGTTGGTTTCTGGGCTCCAGCGCACATGGCCGGCTCCTGGCCAGCCCCTCGCCCCCAGCACCCCAAGTCCTTCTCCCCAGGGCTGTTCCCGATCCATTCCCAGCCTGTCCCTGTGCTGGGATTGCCCCGACCCCTGGGCAGGACCCTGCCCTTGGCCTGGCTGAAGGGCAAGAGTCTTGGCCAGGGTCTGCATAAAACTCTTTCAGTGTGCTGTAAGCAGCTGATGTCAGTTCCTCCACCAACATTTTGGTCATCGGTGCCTGTGCCAGAAGAGCCTGAACCGGCAGGGTCGGCTCAGCACAAGTGAAGCATCACGCGGCTGTTCTGAAGGAGCTGGGCAGGGCTCGATCTCCCCTTCAGGTATTTCAGAAGCAAACCCAAGACTGAAATTCTCACTCCTCACCTGCGCAGGCGGAATTATGGAATAGCCATGGAAACCTGGCAACGTGCCGCCTGCGTTTCTGCAGCGACGGCTACAGATCTCGCTGCAGACGGGATGATGCTGTCTGAAACCCTTTACCTTCGCAGGAGTCCGAGTCTTTCTGCTCAGCAATACTGTTCTTGCTCGCTGAGGAAGGAGGCGGCGGCTGTTCTCTTTCCTCCTCTTCTTCAGAGTCCACACTACCGTCGTGATCTCCGTTCTCCAGATCACTTTTCGATGAACTCTCTGAGGTCTGAGAGGCTCCAAATCTAAATTGCAGAACTCGGAATTAGACAGCAAAGCCCTTGCAGCAGCCAGCTCGTCCCTCGCCCTCTTCCTCCCTGCCCCAGGGAGGACGCCCAAACTGTGAGCTGGCCAAGTGACGCCGAACGCCTTCTACAGGGCGTACTTCCCCAGAAGACACAGCTCAGGCGACAGCAGGCACGTAAACATTCCCCCTGAAGCCCCAGGGTGCTCCGCTTGTCCGAAGGCAGCTGCAGAGCTGTAAAGGGGAAATAGGTCGCAGCGACGCATTCCGGGCTGGAGACGGATGGGGGAGACGGCAGGGCAGCAAGGCAGAGGCAGGCTAGCGCGGCCGATTCCGCGTGGAGCGGGGCGAGCGGCTCACCAGGCTAGGCAAATAAACACCGAGGGCCGGGCCATCGGCCGTGCCTCTCCGGCTGGTACTCTCAGGCCCACAGCAGCAGCTCTACCGAATAACCCACGGTACAAGGGGACGTTTGCAAGGGCAGGGATGGGCCTGGGAGGGCGCTCACCTCACGCGGAACACGACTGCTTCTCTTCCTGCCCCCCCTCAGCCTTACAACCCAACCTCCCCCCCTCCCACACAAGGCAAGGAGTAAATTCGGGGTGTTTCGGACTCCGCGGGGGGTTTTCCATGTCTCTGGTAACAGACAGGGTGTTTACTGCATTCCTTCAAACTGGACCTTTGTTCACAGACCCAGAGAGTGTTGGGTTGGAAGGGCCCCTCTAGAGCCCATCCAGCCCAACCCCCTGCCAGAGCAGGACCCCCCAGAGCAGATCACACAGGAACAAGTCCAGGGGCTTTGGAAAGGCTCCAGGGAAGGAGACTCCCCCCTCTCTGGGCCCTGTCCCAGGGCTCTGGCACCCTCCCAGGGCAGAAGGGTTTCCTCATGGTCAGGGTGAACCTTCTGTTTGCCAGCTGATGGCCATGGCCCCTCATCCTGTCACTGTCACCCCTGAGCAGAGCCTGGCCCCCTCCCCCTGACACCCCCCCTTTAGATATTGATCAGCACTGATCAGACCCCCCTCAGCCCCCTCTTCTCCCAGCTGAACAGCCCCAGCTCTCCCAGCCTTCCCTCACATGACGGTGCTCCAGGCCCTTCCCCATCGCAGTGTCCCTGCGCTGGGCCCTCTCCAGCAGCTCCTTGTCCCTCTGGAGCTGAGGAGCCCCGAGCTGGACACAGCACCCCAGGGGAGGCCTCCCCAGCGCAGAGCAGAGGGGGAGGAGAACTCCCCTCCACCTGCTGGCCACGCTCTCCCTAACCCACCCCAGGGTGCCACTGGCCTCCTTGGCCCGAGGGCACACTGCTGGCTCGTGGCCATCCCGCTGGCCACCAGGACTCCAAGGTCCTTTTCCCCAGAGCTGCCCTCCAAGGGAACAGCCCCCACCCTGTGCTGATCCAGGGGGTTGTTCCTCCCCAGATGCAGCACTTCACACTTGCCCTTACTGAACTGCACCCGATGTCCCCTCCCAGCTCTCCAGCCTGGCCAGGGCACGCTGGACGGCAGCACGGCCTCCTGGCGTGGCAGCCACTCCTCCCAGTTTGGTGTGGTCAGCAAACATGCTCAGAGTTCATTCCATCCCTCGTCCAGGTCATTGATGAATTTATTGAATAGGGCTGGGCCCAGCCCTGACCCCTGGGGTCGCCACTGGCCCCCAGCCAGACTCTGCCCCACTGACCACAACCCTCTGAGCCCTTTCCTCCAGCCGGTTCCCAGCCCACCCCACCGCCCAGTGGTCCAGCCCACGCTCCCTACGCTGGGCTGTGAGGATGCCATGGGAGACCATGCCAAAAGCTCTGCTGCAGTAAAAGTTCCACATTCCAAACCTTCACCGCTTTTTGCGGAAGCGTAACACGTGAGGCGCCCTGTGCTGAGGTGGCAGAAGGCCTCGCAGCACGTAAATCACAAACAACCCACTAAACCGTACGGTTTCACGGCGTTTAGGGAGACAAATAAATCGACCTTCTGTTTTCACCTTACCGTGTTCTGGATTTGACTTGGGTTGCATAGGTGATCTCCTTCTCTTCCCAGATATCCTCTTCCTCCTCGTTATCATCAAACTGTTGGATCCGTTCGTTGCAGCAGGCTTCAAAGAGGGAAGCATTGGGCTAAAACAACAGCAAAAGGAAAGCAAATTCCATTCACTCTTGGGAGACAGAAACAAGGACTCCGGTGAGGAGGAAGCTCACCGAACGGCACCTGTGCACAGCCGAGAGCGGGAGGGGGTCGGATTCGCTTGTTTGACATCCCGAGCTGGGCAGCAGCACTGCTCAGCTGCGGAGGAGGAACAGCGGCACGGTACGCCAGGAGCGGCAAGGCCCCGGCAGATCAAAACCACAACAGCATCTCAGCCTGCACCGCTTTCAAAAGAGCGGGAACGCCCGCACGCTGCTGCAGAGCTGTTCTGCCACCTCACTCTGCCTCGCTCAGGAGCGGCAGGGATATAAAGTCATCGGGGAAGAGGGCTGGAAGCAATTCCCTTGAGAACATATTCACAAACTGACCAGCTTGGAACTCAGAGAGTAAAGCGATGCCATGTATGCAAAATCATGGGATGGTTTGGGTTGAAGGGATCTTACAGCCCCCCCAGCCCCACCCCCTGCCACGGGCAGGGACCCCTTCCACAGCCCAGGGTGCTCCCAGCCTCATCCAGCCTGGCCTTGGGCACTCCCAGGGATGGGGCACCCACAGCTTCTCTGGGCACCTGTCCCAGTGCCCCCCACCCTCTGCGGGAAGAATTCCTTCCCCATGGCCCAGCTCCATCTCCCTCTGCCCGGTTAAACCCGTCACCCCTTGTCCTGTCCCTCCCTGCCCTTGGGAAAAGCCCCCCCAGCTTTCTTGTACCCCCCAGGCCCTGGCAGGGGCTCTGAGGTCTCCCCGGAGCCTTCCCTGCTCCAGGCTGAACCCCCCAACTCCCCCAGCCTGGCCCCATGGCAGAGGGGCTCCAGCCCTCAGAGCATCCCCGTGGGCTCCTCCGTCTCACAATGTCCTGCCTGGACTAACAATCCGCAGTGCCATTTCCTTCAAGCTTGCACGCTTCCTGATGGAACTCCGGGCACTCCTAAGCGAACACGTTAACGCAAAGGTGACGTGCACACCCCACCCTTCCCAACACCCCACCTTCCACTCTGGAAATGCGTTTTCCAACACTGGTATCCCTGCAAATACAGAAATGATCTGGCTACGTGAGCGTTCTGGGATCTCTCAAGACTCAGCGCCGTTTTCCAGACGGCGCACAGTCCGACCCACAGCTGCGGTAGGACTCCCTCGCACCACCCGTCCGTTTAGGAAAACCCAGGTTCAGAGAGGCAGGTAAACAGCTCTTGGAGGCTGCAGACGGCTGGCAGAGTCAAGAACAGACATTCTCTCTATTCAGAGAGCACTGTCTGGAGCCAGGAGAGAGAATAAAATACTCTTCAGAGTAACGTTTCAGTGAAAACGAAGTGTTTTAAGGCTCAGTATTGACTAAAACACGCTCTGCTCAGGAGACGAGCTTGGAATCGCCCCCTGAGCCACTGTCCAGCTTCCTCGAGTATCGATTTCAGTCAACGCAACAGGAGAGGCACCATTTAGACGTGTGGGAAACCCAATCCCCTGTCTGCATTTCCTTGACTGTGTACGAACGATTATCCACAGGAAAATAAGGACAACGGGCTCACACTGCCGAGAGGGTGAATTCCAAGATTCTCCAGCGTGAAGAGTTCTACTTCCGAAGATCCTCACCAACGTGGGGAGATTCCCCGGGGGCGCACGCAATACCCGCAGTTCCGTCACCCGACACAGCTACGAGCCCAGTGCTCGTTCCCAAAATAACGCCCCACGTCTTTGCTCTTGCAAAACGCCAACAGCTAATGCAGGCAGGAACGTGTCCCCCGGAACAAACATCCCCCAGCAGCCACTTACGCTGTCGTCATCGGCGTCGATGTTGAAGTTTATCTCTGCGATCCGGTCGAAGGGAGCACTGCAAGAGGAGGGCAGAGAGGCTCAGAGGGGCACGGGGTAACAGAGCACGCGCACCCCAACACACGGCCAGAGGAGAGCTGACCAGAGACGCTTTACATGGCGACCCGACGCCTTCGGCGTTTGTTCCCTGAATATCCACCCCCGCGTTATGCGCGACAGCTTCCTCGCCGAGACGATTATTCCGTGGTTTTGAGTGAAAAAAATACATAGGATTGTCGTTCCCAGGTCTGATTCAAAACCCAAGCGAACAACCTCCGTCATTATCTTGTTGATGCGTAACTTGGCCTCAGGCTGTGCCAGGGGGGGTTCAGGTGGGCTGTCGGGGCAATTCCTGCCCGGAAAGGGCTGTGGGGCACTGGCAGGGGCTGCCCAGGGAGGGGGGAGTCCCCATCCCGGGAGGGGGTTCAGAGCCGTGGGGCCGAGGTGCTCAGGGCCATGGGTCAGGGCTGGCCTTGGCCCTGCTGGGGGGCGGCTGGACTCCACCATCCTGGAGGCCTTTTCCAAGCAAAACAGTTCTGTGATTTGTATGGTACTTAGAGTTTCATGGCAACCACAGCGATGGCTGTTATTCTGCAGCTCTCACAGTACCGACGCAGCGTAAGGGCAAGCTTAACGTTCTTCAGCACGCCTGAACCAAACCTTACAGAAAAAACCCCAACATCATGATTAATTAAAAAAAGAAGGAGCTGCACCCCTCTGCTCTGAGATTCCAGTCCTATGCTCACCCAAGAATAATAGAATCATGGAACAGTTTGGGTTGGAAGGGACCTCAAAGCCCTCCCAGCCCCACCCCCTGCCACGGGCAGGGACCCCTTCCACAGCCCAGGGTGCTCCCAGCCTCATCCAGTCTGGCCTTGGGCACTCCCAGGGATGGGGCATCCCCCTGTTGTGAGGGCAGCAGAGGGTGCTACAGCTCCAAAAACTCCCACCTGCCAGCACAGGGCAGGTCAGTGCAGTATTTTTTCAGCATTTCTCTAAGTTTGGACACTGTTATTTTCTTTCAAAGACTGTCCAGTTAGTACAGAAAATACTGTCATGGAAACCACGGGCACTGGAACAGTTCCAGCTGTGGAGCCCCCAGCATCAGGAGGGTATAGACCGGTTGGAGCAAGGCCAGAGGAGGTCACAGAGATGCTGCGAGGGCTGGAGCCCCTCTGCCATGGGGCCAGGCTGGGGGGTTGGGGGGTTCAGCCTGGAGCAGGGAAGGCTCCGGGGAGACCTCAGAGCCCCTTCCAGGGCCTGGGGGGTACAAGGAAGCTGGGGGGGGCTTTTCCCAAGGGCAGGGAGGGACAGGCCAAGGGGTGATGGGTTTAACCGGAAAGAGGGAGATGGAGCTGGGCCATGGGGAAGGAATTCTTCCCGCAGAGGGTGGGGGGCACTGGGACAGGTGCCCAGAGCAGCTGTGGGTGCCCCATCCCTGGGAGTGCCCAAGGCCAGGCTGGATGAGGCTGGGAGCACCCTGGGCTGTGGAAGGGGTCCCTGCCCGTGGCAGGGGGGTTGGAACTGGATGATCTTTAAGGTCCCTTAAACCCGAACCATTCCATGACTCTATGAAGAATCCTCAATAAATCAGACCTGGAGCAGCCAAGGAGCGATGTGGCATGCTCAGGGCTTTCCGGGCTAAAGCTGGCAGGCCGTGTCAGGACGGCAGGACAGCAGGATCCTGCAGCTCTCTGCAGAGCAGTGTTTGCTGGTGCAGGAGTGTCAGCCACACGCCCTCCCCGTCACTTCGGCTGACAAATCACCCTCTGGGGCGTGAGGAACACTGACCCAAGACAAAGGTGAAGGGGCAGAGTCCAGAGCAGGAAGCGCGCAGGGTACCCTGGGGCGCTTTTCTGTATCCTAGGTGGTTACAATCCCAGAGCCACTGCGGACAAGCGGGACAACCGCAGTCCCAGTCATTTCCTCAGCTGCAATTTTTAGGGTGAGACGCTGAGCTGCAGTTTTAATTAGGTTACAGCAGAGCTTCTGTAACAGCACCACAAATTCCCAACTCCAAGTTGTGTCACAGGAAATCCACCTGTATCTGCTTCTTTGAACTGGTATTTGCTCCTGCCGTGGCCACGTTTCCTTCTTCCAACGAAAGAAAATGGCTAATTTTCTCCAGGGACTCCATCAGAACACTCTTCTTTCTACTCCTAATTTCAGGAAGGACTTAATGCCACCGGAAAATATCTGTGTAACTGCTTGGAGTTAGCAGTAATGCTCTGCCTTCTGTGCCATCACACCTACTCTAGAATGTGGCTGGAAAATAACTGTATGATTTATTAAAAAGGTTTCTCTTCAAAACCTGAAAAAGGCCGTTTCCTTGGTCCTACAACTGCCTTTGGAGATCAGGGTGGACTCCCATAAAAAGAACCAAAGCTCAGCTGTTTTCCAAGGCCCTGATTGTGGGTTCTGCTTGTGGCTGACCGAAGGAGGAACACGGTGAGGTTCGTTTAAAAACCCGAGCCAGAAGAACGACGAGATACAAAGGGGCTTCAATGCTACGTATAACCCCCTGGAGATGCATGCACTTACTTGATATTATCATCCTGGTCTGCAAACTCCTCATCGTTGAAGCCAAACTGATCCACGAAGTTAGCTGTCATCTGCTGGATCTGGTACTCGGAGAAGGCCTGGGCAAGGGAACCCAGAAAGAGCGGGCGTTAAGGTGTCCAAAGACACTCAACTCAGCTGGCTGAAAACACTTTCTAAAAGCATTAAAATCATAGGAAACTGATGAACTTTGAGAAACCGTCTACTCCAACCCCCTTCTGCAAAGCAGGATCAAGCAGACGCTGCAAGCCATGGAGAGATGCTTAGCGGAACTGCTCTTCTGCCAAAGAGTCGGGAGACTTTCCTAGGAAACCATTTGCTGGCTCCAATATCCTACAAAAACACCCCATTGGGGTTTTTCCATTTGTTTGTTTACCCTGATGCAACATGAAATTCACTTTTCTGCCCCACGGACACCGAGAAGGTACTTTTCGCTTCCTCTAAATCCCTCTTCCTCGTAGGATGAGGCGTACGCCTCCACTGAGGCACTGGGGCAGGTGCCCAGAGAAGCTGGGGATGCCCCATCCCTGGGAGTGCCCAAGGCCAGGCTGGGTGAGGCTGGGAGCACCCTGGGCTGTGGAAGGGGTCCCTGCCCGTGGCGGGGGGGTTGGAACGGGATGATCTTTAAGGTCCCTTCCAGCCCAAACCGTTCCGTGATTCTATAATCTTGTCTCCTCTTGCCCAAGTGGACCAAATTCTTCCCATGTGACATCCTACACATCTGATCACTCCCACTGCTGTCCTCTAGTCACCTTCTGCTCATACAAACCACTCCTGAAGTTCACTGCCTCCCCCTGGGCATTCACCACGGAGAATTCCCGGTATGTCCCTGAGACAAGCTACCCACCGTACCTTTGGTTTCCCACAGCAGCTTGGGTCTCGTGCTGTTCACTTTGCATCCCAGGATAATTGCCCACACACACTCTTGGCCACATTCTTGTCTACTCAGCCACGCCTCAACCTCTGTTTACGCCAAGGACTGCTTGTGCCTCCCAACAGAATCTCCCCCTTCCTCTTACGCACTGCAATTCTGGTTTTCCAGATCATCCTCACCAAGGGGAAATGGTTCGCGACCTGCCGAACCACTCAGACACCCACAGGTCTGTGGGACCGGATGGGATCCACCCCAGGGTGCTGAGGGAGCTGGCAGAGGTGCTCACCAAGCCACTTCCCATCCCCTGTCAGCAGTCCTGGCTCACCGGGGAGGTCCCAGTGGAGTGGAGGTTGGCCAACGTGACGCCATAGACAAGAAGGGCTAGAAGGAGGATGTGGGGAACTACAGCCCCATCACCCTGACCTGGGTGCCGGGGAAGGTTACGGAGCAGGTCACCCTGGGTGCCATCACACCGCACACACCGGACAACCAGGCGATCCGGCCCGGTCAGCGTGGGTCCTGTCAGATGAACTCATCTCCTGTGACAAGGTGACCCGCTCAGTGGGCAAGGGAAGGGCTGTGGATGTGTCTCCCTGGACTTTAGTAAAGCCTCTGGCAGCACTTCCCACAGGATTCTCCTGGGGAAACCGGCTGCTCATGGCTCGGACGGGGAAACTCTTCGCTGTGTAAAAAACTGGCTGGATGCTGGGCCCAGAGCATGGTGGGGGATGGAGTTCCATCCTGCTGGCAGCTGGTCCTCAGTGGGGTTTGTCCCCAGGGCTCAGCATGTCCTTAGCCGTGGCCTGGGCAAGAGGATGGAGGGCACCCTCAGTCTGTCCGGGATGACACCGAGCTGGGGGCAGTGTGGGTCTGCCCCAGGGCAGGAGGCTCTGCAGAGGGATCGGGGCAGGCTGGATCCGTGGGCCGAGGCCACTGGGTGAGGGGCAACAAGGGCAAGTGCCGGGTCCTGCCCTCGGGCCACACCAACCCCTGGCCCCGCTCCAGGCGTGGGACAGGCGCTGGGGAGCTGCCCGGCGGGAAAGGGCCTGGGGGGGGTGGGGACAGCGGCTGGACAGGAGCCAGCGTGTGCCCGGGTGGCCAAGGAGCCAACGGCATCCTGGCCAGCAGCAGGGACCGTGTGGCCAGCAGGACCCAGGCAGGGTCGTCCCCCTGTGCCGGGCACTGGGGGGGCTGCCCCCTGAATCCTGGGGTCAGGTTGGGCCCCTCCCGGCAGGACAGACCCTGAGGGGCTGGAGCGTGTGCGGAGAAGCAGCGAAATGCGTATTAACTCACCTGTTGGAGAGAAAGTTCGTTGGGAAAAGCACTCTCAATGTCTTCGTCCTCACTGGAGGAGTGCAGGTGGTGAGTGCTCACCTGGAGAAAGTACCAAAAGGTAAGCACAAGCTCCGAAAGCCCAAATGCTTCACTCCACACATACAACCAAAGACCAGACTGCCCAGGAGGCAGAAACCACCCCAGTCAACACCACAGAAGCGTGAACTAGAGTTGGCCAACGTGTACCAGGGCTGCTGAAGAACTGCTGTGGAACACTGTCCACAATCCCTCTGCCCTCGTACGCCTACGTCGCACAAACAGCGGAACCAGCCAAAGCCCCGCAGCGTAACATGGTTTTCAGTGAAAGGAAGCCCAGAAGACAGGAGGCCTATGGGAAATAAGCACGGTATCGCTCTTCTCACCAAATCCACCGTATTCCTCCTGTTTGTTTCCGTGAGCGTCTCTTCCACAAAACTCTCCCACCTCCCTCGACAGTCTTCGGGCAGCTCTGTAAGAAAAAGTCCCCGTAAAGGTCACCACGGCTCAGCGAGGAGGGACCAAGCCAGCGGTTCAGCCCCACTGGGTACCCAGGGGGTTCTGAGCAGACAGACACGCCTGCACACGAGCTAAGAAATGCATTTCATTGTCTGAGGGCTCTGCAAAGTGCCCTTTACTCACCATTTCCTAGAAGTGGTACATTCTGCAGAGAAAGGAGCAGGATTCATTAGCCCAACCAGTCAGATATTACTGGTTTCAACACTCTTAACTCACCCGTGGAGTTACAGGGGCTAAAGGTACAAAAGCTCTGCTACAGCCTGCTGCAAAGTAGCATATATATGGGGTTTTTCTTCCTTTTCTTTCACAGTGGCTGTGGCGGGCTGACCCCCGCCAGCAGCTGAGCACCCACCCCCTGCTCGCTCCACCCCACAGCAGGATGGGGGAGGGAACTGGAGGACCATGAGAAAAACTCACCGCTTGAGGTAAAGAAAGTTTAGTAAGTGGAGAAAATAGGGGCAAAAAAACCCTAAAGCAGGTGACGCACAGGCCACCGCCTCCCACCAGCAGGCTGATGTGCAGCCTCCGAGCAGGGGCTGCCTTGGAAAGACTGTTCCTACCGCTGAGTGTACGGCACAGAACAGCCTTCAGCCAGCCCGGGTCGGCTGTCCTGGCTGTGTCCCCTCCCAGCCTCCTGTCCTCCCCCTGTGCCCAGCGGTGGGTAAAAGGAAAAGGCTGCGTGCTGCGCAAGCACTGCTCAGCAAGAGCTACAAGGGTGGTGCGTTAGCAACACCCTTTTAGGCACAAATCCGAAACACACAGCTGCGGTGAACAGTTCTCTTCAACCCAACCCCACCCAGCGTGGTAAAACCAGGGGGGGAAACAACTTATGAAACTTGGAGTCTCCACTAAAATCTTTATAACTTCCCAATTTTGATGTAGGTACGCCGAGACGTCGAGGTATTGTGTGACCGTTTATGCCCAGGAAAAGCCAGAAATGGAAACTCCGGTCATATTTGTGCTCACTGTGTCCCCTAAGAGACACAGATGGAAAATGTCACAGAATCATGGAATGGGTTGGGTTGGAAGGGACCCTAAAGCCGCCCCAGCCCCACCCCCTGCCACGGGCAGGGACCCCTCCCACAGCCCAGGGTGCTCCCAGCCTCATCCAGCCTGGCCTTGGGCACTCCCAGGGATGGGGCACCCACAGCTTCTCTGGGCACCTGTCCCAGTGCCCCCCACCCTCTGCGGGAAGAATTCCTTCCCCATGGCCCAGCTCCATCTCCCTCTTTCCGGTTAAACCCGTCACCCCTTGGCCTGTCCCTCCCTGCCCTTGGGAAAAGCCCCCCCCAGCTTTCTTGTACCCCCCAGGCCCTGGAAGGGGCTCTGAGGTCTCCCCGGAGCCTTCCCTGCTCCAGGCTGAACCCCCCAACCCCCCCAGCCTGGCCCCATGGCAGAGGGGCTCCAGCCCTCGCAGCATCTCCGGGGCCTCCTCTGCAGGGGGGGTCTCCCCAGAGCAGAGCAGAGGGGCAGAATCCCCTCCCTCGCCCCCCTGCCCACGCTGCTCTGCATCCAGCCCAGGATCCGGTTGGTTTCTGGGCTCCAGCGCACACGGCCGGCTCCTGGCCAGCCCCTCGCCCCCAGCCCCCCAAGTCCTTCTCCCCAGGGCTGTTCCCAATCCATTCCCAGCCTGTCCCTGTGCTGGGATTGCCCCGACCCCTGGGCAGGACCCTGCCCTTGGCCTGGCTGAACCCCATGGGGTCACCATGGTCCCACCTCTCCAGCCTGTCCCGGTCCCTCTGGATGCCATCCCCTCCCCCCAGCCTGTCCTGGTCCCTCTGGATGCCATCCCTTCCCCCAGCCTGTCCCGGTCCCCCCAGATGCCATCCCTTCCCCCAGCCTGTCCTGGTCCCTCTGGATGCCATCCCTTCCCCCAGCCTGTCCCGGTCCCTCTGGATGCCATCCCTTCCCCCAGCCTGTCCCGGTCCCTCTGGATGCCATCCCTTCCCCCAGCCTGTCCCGGTCCCTCTGGATGCCATCCCTTCCCCCAGCCTGTCCCGGTCCCCCTGGATGCCATCCCTTCCCCCAGCCTGTCCCAGTCCCCTTGGATGCCATCCCTTCCCCCAGCCTGTCCCGGTCCCCCTGGATGCCATCCCTTCCCCCAGCCTGTCACCCCACACACAGCTCGGGGTCAGCAAATTGCTGCGGGTGCCCTCAATGCCATCGCCCACGTCACTGACGAAGGTGTTAAACAGGACCGGTCCGACCCCTGAGGAACGCCGCTCGGCGCTGGTCTCCACAAATGTCAGGTAGAACTAGTTCTCCAAATCAAGGCCAGTGAAGGTACGACGGACAAAGCCTGGCGACACGGACTTCTTCAACAAAGTGGAGATGTGGGGCCTCTGTGATCATTTACCCTGGTGTGTCTCTTCCTGTCTGCCAGGTGAGGGGTACAGAAACACCCCCCTAGAAACTGTACCCGAGCCCTGGAAACGTACCCAGACGGGAAGCGGCATCCCTCAGCACAAAGAGCACGTATTCTTCCGTGGCTGGCTGCAAACACAAAGCTCCAACGCTGCCAGCGTACGGCAACAAAGAGCAGCCAAACGTGGCCCAGGCATTGTTTTTTTGAAGTCATGGGAAATTGGGATATTGAACTGTATGTTGGCATTGTAAGAGGGACCCTTACGAAACACGTGCAATGCAAGTCCTTCCAACAGGCCTGCAAGGGTTAGTCAGTCAAGGGGAAAACACAGAAGGGAGAAAGGATCACGTACCCTTAATGAACTCGCTGATCTGAGTCTGCATGGGGCCCTTCTCCATGTTCTGTACCACCGCGTTGGCTATCCGGGTGAGGTGGCCCATGTTGCCTCGCCTCATGCCACCTTCCGCCCTGGAAAGAGACAGCAGCCAGCAGGGCTGTGAGCAGGCAGCAGGCGGCACAGCCACCCACCTACTCCAGCCACACGGCGAGCTCCCTGCTGCCGGAACAGCCTGGCGCGCGCCGCCTTGCCCCCAGCCGGGTGAGTGCACAAGATGCGGCAGAGAATCAGCCCCAACGCCCCCAGCTCACGCGGGGTTCCGTGACTCCGTGATCCTGTAACGCAGGTGAGGAGACGAGATGGCTTGGAAAAATCGTGCCTTCCCCCTCCCCATGTTCCCACAGCTAACGGCAGAGGACAGAGCCAACACAACCGGTATCTGTTCAGCACCCTAACCCCAAATTCAGGGCTCAGAACTCCTCAGACAAACCGAACACCGGGAAATAAGTTCCCAGCGCCGAGCTCCAGCCCCTTGCACACCGGCTCACGGCAATTCCTTTCACGGCCCAAGCCAGCAGGACAGAGCAAACAGGCCCAGCCCAGATCCACAGCACTGCTCAGCGCCTCGGCTGCGCCCGGCCTGCAAGCGTGCAAAATTAACTCTTCACAGAGCCTGTTAGCTTGGAAAAGGCCTCCAGGATGGTGGAGTCCAGCCGCCCCCCAGCAGGGCCAAGGCCAGCCCTGACCCACAGCCCTGAGCACCTCGGCCCCACGGCTCTGAACCCCCTCCCAGGATGGGGACTCCCCCCTCCCTGGGCAGCCCCTGCCAGTGCCCCACAGCCCTTTCCGGGCAGGAATTGTCCCCATATCCCACCTGAACCCCCCTGGCACAGCCTGAGGCCGTGCCCTCTTGGCCCACCAACACTTTATTCCAACCCTTTCCAGTCGCTTTACCAACCAGGCCACAAGCGGTGGTCAGCACACCGACGCGCAGAAGGCGAGGGCGTGCCACAGCCACCCCGTGTTTCCTAGAAACTCGCGCTGAGCGGCAGACTTCCTCCGTTTTAACTCCCGTTACCCAGACAGCTCAGACGGACTGCAGCCACAGGATGACCTGCGCTACTGGAGCTCAGCTCCAGCGGTTCCAAAGTCCTTCATCGAGAACACATGGAATAACTGAGAGAACCCAAGGAGAACCCCCGTGTTCCAACAGGGAAACACACTACCACCGTTCTGGCTGATGATTTTTAAGAGAGAATTCCCAAGCTCTCAGCTTGGACTCTCCGACCGTGCCGCTTGACTCCGTCTCCCCACGGAGCACCTACAGGAATCTGCACGTCCCTCCACCTTCAAGCACACCACCTCGCCTGAAGTCAGCCTGCTCTGCTTGCCACTGAAATTCTTCCCAGTGTGCTGACTGGAACCGTTTGCCACGAACTACGTGGGAGCTCTCGCTCCCATCTTATTCAATTAGGAAAACCCTTAAGTAGAACCGTGGATATTTGATACCCGCAAACTGTGCGGTGATGGCTGAGCAGCAAAAGCTGTTATCCACAGCCCAAGGGGCTGCAAGAGGGGAAGAAAACCCCCCCCAAAACCCCCTTAACAAATCCAACCAAACTGAAAAAACCCAACACCCAACCCACCGATCACGGCCGGACAGAGCCTCCGACAGTGACCGCGGGTTACAAGGCACTCTGAGCCACCAAGAGCTCGAAACAGCGAGGGGGGACCAGACCGCTTAGCGGGAGAGCGCAGGAGCCTCGGGAGTGGCTTCGTATAACCTGGTTTAGGTGGGTTTAATTATTTAGTTCTGACAATTATTACAACCAGCACGAAATCCAACTGTTTCCTGAGGTGGGAATGAGAGACGCGGGGCAAACCTGGGGCAAAACCGCTTGCCCGCTCCCACGCAGCGGCTCGCTCCGGGCAGAACCCGGTTCCGCAGCCAGAGTAACGCGCGCAGCCGCTCGGCAGTTCCCCGCGGAACCGCACAAGGCGAGCAAGCAGCGCCCTGCGTGCGGGGCGAGGCGTGACACACGTCGCGAACAACCACGCTCTCAAACGATGCGCCGACGGGGTGCCGTCGGTTCTCCACGCGCAGACAGGCCTCGTTCCAGATCACGATCCAAACCCAAATGGGTCTGGACACCATCAGGTTGTAAATGACCCGAATAACGGAAAGGAACACGTCAAGGCGATCCGCAAAACCTGCAGCTCTAGAACCGAAAACCCTTACTGTATTTTGTCGTTGGCTTCCCAGGCATCCAGTATCCTCTGCACCAGGCAGCACTTCTGGAACAGCTAGAGGGAAAACAGAGAGGGAGAACACCTCAGAAGGCTGGCAGAGCCGGAGTCCTGCCCCAGGGAGCCTGCGCTGAGCCGCCGCTGTTCGCTCCTTCGCTCCCGCTAACAACTTCAGCCCGCGGCTTTCCCAAAAGCCCCAGTTCCTTCTCAATTTTCCTTTCCTCAGAGGATCCAGGGAAAACAGCAATTCCCACAGACATCTGCAGCCTGCTTCTGGGCTTCCCCCGCCCGCCGCTGTACAGCCGCAGCGCAGCGGTTTCGGCGCGAGGCCCCCGATGCAGAAGGCAAAGCGGAGCGAGGAGGGGGTGGTTACCGGCCCCTCCTGCCCCGGGCTGAGGCGCATCTTGGCTACAAGAACAAAACCGGGGCGGAGGCACCGGCCCGTTCCACACGGCGGGTGGTGTGTTCAGTCTGTTACCGGAGGCTGAAAACGAACGTACGAGAGCAAACACGCTGCGTCGCGACCCCTTTACACCCCCCACGCTCTCCAGCGCTCTCTCGCGCCGTTCGCCCGTCACCGTGGACGGAACCCGGCACTCCCAAACTCCCAGGTGACGCGACCGGACTTACGTGCGTAACCATGATATTCTCCGGATTGTTTTCCGGAGCCTCTACGTTCTCCGTGGCCACGTTTCCATTCAGCACCTCTTCTTTGCTTTCTAGGTCATTAGTAGTAGTTTTTCCCTCGTGCACAGAGTGTGAGAGGATAGCTGCTATGGACAATTCCACTTGGAAATGCAAAAAGTTATTCCATGTGTATTTAAAAAATAAGTCCTGGGAAAAAACAAAGAGAAACAAGAGTTTACTCATAGAATCATGGAATCACACGATGGTTTGGGTTGAAGGGACCTTAAAGACCATTCAGCCCCACCCCCTGCCATGGGCAGGGACCCCTCCCACAGCCCAGGGTGCTCCCAGCCTCACCCAGCCTGGCCTTGGGCACTCCCAGGGATGGGGCACCCACAGCTTCTCTGGGCACCTGTCCCAGTGCCCCCCACCCTCTGTGGGAAGAATTCCTTCCCCATGGCCCAGCTCCATCTCCCTCTTTCCGGTTAAACCCGTCACCCCTTGTCCTGTCACCCCCTGCCCTTGGGAAAAGCCCCCCCAGCTTCCTTGTACCCCCCAGGCCCTGGCAGGGGCTCTGAGGTCCCCATCCAGCCAGTTCCTTATCCACTGAGCGGCCCATCCATCCAATCCACGCCTCTCCAGTTCTGAGACGAGGATGTCGTGTGGGACGGTATCGAAGGCTTTGCACAAGCCCAGGTAGGTGACGTCAGTTGCCCGTCCTCTATCCACCAAGGTCGTGACCCCATCGTAGAAGCCACCTTATTCGTCCGGCACGACCTGCCCTCGGTGAGCCACGCTGGCTGTCACCAATCCCCTCCTCATTCTCCACGTGCCTGAGCATGATTTCCAGCAGGATCTGCTCCACGATCTTGCCAGACACAGAGGTGACACTGACTGGCCTGGCGTTCCCCGGCTCCTCCTTTTTTCCCTTTCTAAAGATGGGGGTCATGTTTCCCCTTCTCCAGTCAGCGGGAACTTCCCCAGTCTGCCACGACTTTTGGAGTACGATGGACAGAGGTTTCGCAGCCCCATCCCCCAGTTCTTTCAGGACCAGCCGGTGTATTCCATCAGGTCCCACGGACTCGTGCACCTTCAGGGAGGTGTCCCTGCCCGTGGCGGGGTTGGGACCGGGCGGGCTTTAAGTTCCCTTCAACCCAAACCATCCTGTGATTCCACGCTTAACAACGTTTCTAAGTACAAACCCACTTGTCTGAAGGGCTGCCCAGGTTCCACCGGCAGCTTTCGGACCGTGCCCTGTTCTCAGCTGCAGAAGCAGACCAGCTCTCAGCGTTAGGAGAGCCGGCACGCAGGACACAGCCAAGCTTTCCCCGTAACCAACCTGTTCTCCCAGACACTACTGAACCCCTGCAACAGTACACCTGAAGCACGAGGTCCCGTTCAGAAGGCAAAGCGACTCTACCTGTGTCACCGGCGCTATTCCGCGGACGGGCGCTCTGACTGCTAGCAGGTTACAAGAACGATTAGACACCGGCACACACAAACCAACCACCTCGCACCGAGCGGATGAGAGGGAAAGCAGAACGTCCCCAGCCGGACGTTACTGCCCCCGCCCCGCTCAGCGTCACAGCGAGTTACTCACAAGTAACAAGTCCATGGTACTGAGCCTGCATAGTTCCTGATTGATACTGGGAGTGTTGGTGTGAAGCAGAGCAGCGATTAGACGAGATCCGTGAAGACGAGCGTTCCCCAGTGGCTCCTCCAAGACACCAATTGTGGTCAGAATTGCCGTTTTCTGTCAAGAGAAACAGAGAACGAGCACCTCAGCGAAGGGCAGCTCTTCCTCGCGCGCGGGTGGGCAATCTCTGACTGACCACAACCACTTCATTCCAGAAATACTCTCGGCAGGTCAACCGAAACCCTCTTCCCACAGAGGAGAGTGTCGGGCGACACCGAGACTGTGGCTTCCAAAACTGAAGATTAAAATCGAAATACCCACTGCCAGTTCCTTTCCCTTCACCCCTTCACCGTCTTTACACAAGCGGGGACGTCCCGAGGCCCCAGCGTCTCTGCTTCTCGCTTTTACTCCAGCACAACGGCTTTCAAAATTCCTACTGCCTGCTGCCCGGGCACCCGAATCACACGTTTTACTACTTGTTTTTACTTCAAAAGACGTTTGCCTGCTCCATCACGCCGTGCTTTCAGGAAACACCCAGGAAGCCCGTGTACAAGGAGAGGGGAACCCCGACAGGGTCAGGAGCCGTTTGCTCCTGGGGACGGCCGAGACGCTTTACCTTGGGAGGGCGGAGCAGCAGCTGGTGGAAATCCTTTAGCCTCGGTTCAATACCATGTAAGATGCTGCTACTGACAGTGTAAGACCTTTCAAATCCCTGAGTGTATGAGTCCATCAGTCCTTCCACTCTGCACGGGAAAGCACAACAGTTAAGGTTGGACAAGATCTCAAACCGGTCTCCAGTCACGCCGCCCACGGTGGCCGTTTGCTCTGGAAGAATAACTGAAGGTGGAAAATAACGATGCCCAGCTACTGGATATATTTACACGATCGCGTTATACCAGTATCTCATTTACAAGGCGATATTCACGTTGTCAACACTGCGACGGAGCTGAGTGGGAAGGCAGAGAATAAGCAGAGCTGACAAACTGCTGAAGTGCTGCCTGGTCTTTACAACTTCCCAAACATTCGAAAAGCGAATTACATCAGCAGGAATTCACTGTAAACATTTGTTCAAACCTGTAAACCATAGAATCACAGAACCACAGGATGGTTTGGGTTGGAAGGGACCCTAAAGCCCCCCCAGCCCCAGCCCCTGCCATGGGCAGGGACCCCTTCCACAGCCCCGGGTGCTCCCAGCCTCATCCAGCCTGGCCTTGGGCACTCCCAGGGATGGGGCATCCCCAGCTTCTCTGGGCACCTGTCCCAGTGCCCCCCACCCTCTGCGGGAAGAATTCCTTCCTGACGTCCAATCTAAATCTCCCCGCTTTCAGTTTAAACCCGTCACCCCTTGGCCTGTCCCTCCCTGCCCTTGGGAAAAGCCCCCCCAGCTTCCTTGTACCCCCCAGGCACTGGAAGGGGCTCTGAGGTCTCCCCGGAGCCTTCCCTGCTCCAGGCTGAACCCCTCAACCCCCCCAGCCAGGCCCCAGGGCAGAGGGGCTCCAGCCCTCGCAGCATCTCCGGGGCCTCCTCTGGCCTCGCTCTGCCCACGAGCGTTCCAAAAGACGTAGGCAAATACACGAACTGACGAAAACCCTGAGCAGGCACGTGGCTGCGCTCCTAAGCGTTCCTCCCCAGCGGCAAGCAGCCGATTACAAGTACTAGCCCCTTCCAACAACGCAGGAGTACAAGAACCACTTCGGTTTCGGTAACGAGACTGACTCCAGCAAGGCAGGAACAGGCCAGACAGGAACCCCTAAGCCTCCTCACACCTCTTCAGCGGTCCTGGGCACAAGACACAGTGGAATGCGTATCCCAACTTTTCCTCTGCACGTTGACGTTCTGACTAGCCACACATGCCCAACGCCGTCTTCTCCTGCTCTCTCCAGTTCCCTTACTAATCTGCCATTATCTCCCGTTACAACGATCTTCCATTATCTCTTCCTCACTTTCTCCTTTTTCAGAAATTGAGCTGTTCACTGTCTCCTTCCCCAGAACTGTCTTGCCTTTTCTCTCCACCTCAGAGCTTCAGAGTGTCGGGGGTTGGAATGGCCCCTCTAGAGCCCATCCAGCCCAACCCCCTGCCAGAGCAGGATCCCCCAGAGCAGATCCCACAGGAACAAGTCCAGGGGCTTTGGAAAGTCTCCAGGGAAGTAGACTCCCCCCTCTCTGGGCCCTGTCCCAGGGCTCTGGCACCCTCACAGGGCAGAAGGGTTTCCTCATGGTCAGGGTGAACCTTCTGTTTGCCAGTTGATGGCCATGGCCCCTCGTCCTGTCCCTGGGCACCCCTGAGCAGAGCCTGGCCCCCTCCCCCTGACACCCCCCCTTTAGATATTGATCAGCACTGATCAGACCCCCCTCAGCCCCCTCTTCTCCCAGCTGAACAGCCCCAGCTCTCCCAGCCTTCCCTCACATGAAGGTGCTCCAGGCCCTTCCCCATCGCAGTGTCCCTGCGCTGGGCCCTCTCCAGCAGTTCCTTGTCCCTCTGGAGCTGAGGAGCCCCGAGCTGGACACAGCACCCCAGGGGAGGCCTCCCCAGCGCAGAGGGGGAGGAGAACTCCCCTCGACCTGCTGGCCATGCTCTCCCTAACCCACCCCAGGGTGCCACTGGCCTCCTTGGCCGCGAGGAAGAGCATAAACAGAAACGACGGGGATGTAACGTTAATGAACAAACTAGAACCATCCAGCGGACACATGGGCACAATCACCGAGCTCATGGGCGATGTGCCGCTCCCTCCCCACACCTGCTGCCGCAAGGTCCCCGACACTGCGGACCAGGCGCTGCTGTGCCCGTGCCAGAGAGCTAGAAGAGCCCCCAGAAAGGGGGGGGCAGTTGCCAACTGCCGCGAGGTCCAGCTACTGCATCAGAAAACCCCCAAACAGCTTTTCTTGTACTCGTGTCCAGGCAGCACTTCGCACCAGGCCGAAGCACTCCTGGTTCTGCCCACGTAAATCTAGACCCGAGCTCCCAACAGCCCTGCTGCCAGAGAAGCCAGGGCTAACTTACCCAGAGCGCCTCGTCTCCAGCAAGGTCAGGAGAACCTGCGTCCCGTTCACGATGCAGTTTTCAGTCTGTTCTCCATCAAACATGTTCCTCAGGAGCTGCTCCACACACTCCTGCCTGTTGATCAACACACACGTGAGCAGTGCAAAGTCTCTGGCAATTGCTTTCATCACAAAATACCCCCTTCCGGGTCTTCGGGGAAAACAGGCTGCTATTTTTTGTAACCGGAAGTGCCCAGTCAATTTAATTTATTAAAGACAACGTGCAGCGATTAGCTGACAGTCTGAAATCACCCATCAGAACCACCGAAGACAGACAACAACAGGGGAAGTTGACCCTTGGCATCTCCCAACTGGGCTCAGACGATCCAGGACCTGGAAAGAGATGCCAACAAATGCAAACGGCAACGAATACGCACGCTTCTAGCGGCCTTAGCCAGCGTTTTAACCCGTTTACCGCCTCTCCGAGCCCTTTGACCACGCCAAGATGCCCCCTCAACACTGACAGACGTGGGGCCCCGGGGAGGGAGCGCCAGGAAGACTGCTGGCCGCAGAACGAGTAACGACTGCGGTTCCTTCGAGCACTGAAATGATGCTGACACTCAAACACCGCCCTGGAGCCGAAGAACAACTAGCACGAAGGTAAAGCCCAACTTCCTCTCTATTTCAGAGTGTCAGGGGTTGGAAGGGACTTCTACAGATCACAGAATCATGGAATGGTTGGGGTTGAAGGAAGCTTAGAGCCCCCCCAGCACCACCCCCTGCCACGGGCAGGGACCCCTCCCACAGCCCAGGGTGCTCCCAGCCTCATCCAGCCTGGCCTTGGGCACTCCCAGGGATGGGGCATCCCCAGCTTCTCTGGGCACCTGTCCCAGTGCCCCCCACCCTCTCTATGAAGACCATCCAGCCCAACCCCCTGCCAGAGCAGGATCCCCCAGAGCAGATCCCACAGGAGCAAGGCCAGGGGCTTTGGAAAGGCTGCAGGGAAGGAGACTCCCCCCTCTCTGGGCCCTGTCCCAGGGCTAAACGAGCAACAGGAATGAGGAATACGAGGTTCCGGGTGGCGGTCACCTGACTGCAGCAGTGCCTGCTTCCAGCGCTGCGTCCCGGTTTTTTCCCCATGCCCATTTTGTGGACGTGAGCCACAGTTCTCCAAAATCCAGCGCTCAGCCAGGGCCTTTCTGGACTCGCCCAGCCACGTGCCCAGCTGAAGCCAGTTCCTCACGTTCCCAGGCTAATTTTGACTATTTGCTAACACTGGGAAAAACTCTCATTTCCACTGGTGTAAATAAAACTGGAGATAAAAATGTAAAAGGCACGACTAACGCAGGAGGTAACGTTATTTCAATCAGCAGCACCTAACCACACCCCATCAGCGCAAGCGGCAGAGGCGGGAAAAGGCAGGAACAGCTTCCTGCGACGAGCGGAATCCACCTCTGCCGCATCCGGCGACCACGGAGAACCGGGACTGGGCCGTGCCCCGACGGCGGCGCTGCAGGAGCTGATCGGGGATTCACGATACATCGACTAACAAAGAGTTATCCAAAGGGCAAAAAAGGTGACCAGCAACGCCGGGAAAAGCGGGCAAGGAGAGTCAGGAGAGACGTGACCTTCAGCAAAAGGTGAGTCGTGCAAAGACCCCACTTGTTGCTCAAGGTGCTTCGAATGCTGCCCAGGGAGGTGGTACGATGGGTTTAGAAATGCGCTTTCAAGGTGCAAACCTGTTTTATTTACCTCCTGGAGGCTACAGGTAGGGCCTGAAAACGTGCGAAGCGCAGAGACGCGACGGGGGCAGAGTCCTGGGAACGGGGGAAGAACCTGGAAACCTTTGGGGTAAACCACGAGCCAAACTTTACCTCGCAGCTTCGTCTGACTCGCTGTATGATCACAGAAACGCTTAAACTCCTACCGCTGGTGTCTCAGAGACAAAACACGGGCAGGGATGTTCTGTCCCCACAGCAGGGTCCCACCCCCCTCTCCGAAACGATGGGGAAAGTCCAGAAGGACCCAGTCCTCCACAGCCCTCTGCAGGGAACCGCGGCCCTCGGTGAAGCTCCTGGGCTTTCCAGGTAAAATGACCACGCTGGGGCTCAGCACTCACACTGACTTCAGAGAGTCACAGCACAGTTTGGGTTGGAGGGACCTCAAAGCCCCCCCAGCCCCACCCCCTGCCACAGGCAGGGACCCCTTCCACAGCCCAGGGTGCTCCCAGCCTCATCCAGCCTGGCCTTGGGCACTCCCAGGGATGGGGCACCCCCAGCTTCTCTGGGCACCTGTCCCAGTGCCCCCCACCCTCTGCAGGAAGAATTCCTTCCCCATGGCCCAGCTCCATCTCCCTCTTTCCGGTTAAACCCGTCACCCCTTGGCCTATCACTCTGGGCCCCTGGGACAGCTCAGCGATGCTGCAGTTCAAAATCAGCGTTCAGCGGTTGGCGCGATGTCGAGGTAAGCAAAGGCTCTGACGTGCCCAGCTCCTGTCCCCAGAGAGCACCAAGTGACAGCGTTAGCAGCAACGAGTTCAGCAGCAGTGCTCTGACAGGTACTTACGATTCCAGTGCTGTGAGAAGTGGGTCAGGCTCAGGCATATCCTGGAGTTGACTGCTCTGGTCTCTGCTCAGTCTTATGATATCACACAGGGTCTGGGAAGCATTTGATTGCCTCTGCAAAGGAGAGAGAGAACGATTCAGTGCTGGCACCTCGACCTGGCTCATTCTGGCCATCTGAGAAAATGGAACACAGTCAGGGATGCCAGAATCACAGAATGGTTTGGGTGGGAAGGGTCCTTAAAGCCCCCCCAGCCCCACCCCCTGCAATGGGCAGGGACCCCTTCCACAGCCCAGGGTGCTCCCAGCCTCATCCAGCCTGGCCTTGGGCACTCCCAGGGATGGGGCATCCCCAGCTTCTCTGGGCACCTGTCCCAGTGCCCCCCACCCTCTGCGGGAAGAATTCCTTCCCCATGGCCCAGCTCCATCTCCCTCTTCCCATTCAAACCCGTCACCCCTTGTCCTGTCCCTCCCTGCCCTTGGGAAAAGCCCCCCCAGCTTCCTTGTACCCCCCCAGGCCCTGGAAGGGGCTCTGAGGTCTCCCCAGAGCCTTCCCTGCCCCAGGCTGAACCCCCCAACCCCCCCAGCCTGGCCCCATGGCAGAGGGGCTCCAGCCCTCGCAGCATCTCCGGGGCCTCCTCTGGCCTTGCTCCAGCCGGCTGATATCCTTCTTACGTTATGAACCTGAATAAACCCGCGTTTTTCGGAACAAGTGCTGCCATGCTCGAGATTATTCATCTCCTTAATGATGAGGATTATTAGAAGCATTAGCAGAGGTTAAAATCAAAGAGGAGGTCTTCCTGAACTTAACAATGCAGTTAAGGGTTTCAGAGAGCGAGGATTCTTTTCCTCTTCCTGACCAAGCGGGTGAACTGGCCCATTTCAAATACGAGTATTTCGCTACTACTTCTCACTGCTCAGGAGGATTCCTGCGTGAAGAAAAATCAATGGCTTGATAAAGCCCTTTACACTTTAATTACATGTATTAAAAGGCTTTAAAGTAGTATTTTGATAAATGAATCCTCTCGTTCTATCAATCCAAGACTCGCTGAGCTACAGCTGTGCAAGATCCTAAGCTGTACTCTCACTCTGCTGAATCACAGATCAGCGTGCAGCTTCCCGTGTTCTCCTCTCCGAAGGTGCAATTTTCGCTGGGACGTGACAAGGGAATCATAGAATCACAGAATGGTTTGGGTGGGAAGGGACTCCAAAGCCCCCTAGCCCCACCCCAGGGACCCCTTCCACAGCCCAGGGTGCTCCCAGCCTCATCCAGCCTGGCCTTGGGCACTCCCAGGGCTGGGGCATCCCCAGCTGCTCTGGGCACCTGTCCCAGTGCTTCACTGGAACTGGACTGTTGGCATTAGCACTACACGGGAAGAAGCCCGTGCCGCCCGCCTTGCATCACTGCAGCGCTCCCGGGGGTCTGCGAACCCCATCCCCGTGGACGTCGAAGCAGGCCGGCCGGAGATCAACGCGCTGCTTGGGGGTTTCCCTGCTCCGTGTCGGGGACGGCAGCCAACGCCCACATGGGAAATGATAGTGTAGAAAACCAAAATCCAGACCCAGAGCCCCCGGCTCAGGTGTTCCGTGAAAATTATTGGAAGAAAAAGTGGGGGAGAGAGCAGTGTCTTGTTTTTAACACTCAGCATGTCTTTTTACAGGCTTAGAGAACTGAATCCTGTAGACTTATGCCTGAACACAGGCCCACTTACGGTCTAAAAAGAACCCAAAGTTCCAGCGAACTCGTTAATTTAAAAGGTTTCTCAACAGCCTGTTGCAAACAGCAGGTCCCTCCTTCAACCCACGTCCCTCCCCACTGACTGCCGACGCTGAGACCAACTGACGCAGCAGCAGAAGGCACCAAGAAACGGGTTTTTGAGCTTGGCAACCAGAGGACAGGGTGTGCTTTCGTGCCGATTATCCCTTCTGCCAGTCACCTGGGCAGCACTGAACAGAGATTCTCCTGGAGCTTACGGGACCCCCAGAGACAAAACTCGGTTTGGCCATACTCACGTCCTCGTCCTGGCTCGAATGGATCAGCTCCACGAGTCTCTGAATAATCTTTGCTTCATTAAGCCACTGGAGGGAAAGGAAAGGGAAAAGAAAATCCTCGTTTGCTGTCACAGAACTCAAGACCTTGGCGCAGCTCTACGTCACGCAGGCATTTCAGGAAGGGGAAGCCCTCCCGCCTCATAACCAACACCGCCGGCCATATGAAACCCCCTGGCACAGACAGGATGTGTTCTAATTCCCATCCACATGAACACCCTGCCCGTGGAACTGGAAACCCGAATACCTCTGGAAGACACGGGATAGGTCAGCCACGAGCGCTACCTCATCGGCGGCAGCAGCGCCGTAAGCATCACCACGTCCCTCTCCTGCCGTTCCCTGCTCCTGCAGCCTGGCTGTTTACACCCAGTAACCCACTGCCTCAGCTTTCCAGATGGCAGAACAAAGCTGGTACTACACCTCGTCTCCTTGCTCCACACCAACCAGGCTAATTCCCTCTCCCAGTGCATTCCATCGCTTCCTCTCCCTCTGCTGACCACATGCAAACCAAGCCTGCCACCTGCGACGGAGACCTTGCGGCTCCTCCCTTCCCGCCTTCAGCCACCCAACCGCTTCCAGCGTCGACGGCTTCAGCCCAGGCAAAGGGCTGGCTGGCTGCCACTCAGCACACGGCCCGGGTGAGCAAGCCAAGGCATTCCCAGCTGCTTCGGCGATCGCCGGCCAACCATTAACTAAAAGGAGCAAAGCCTTTGGAGGTTTCTGCAATGGCAGAACCTTCCATCCCCCTTCAGACGGGTCACGGAGAAAACGACGTCTCCTGCCTCCCACCTCTTCACCGCAAGGCTCCACGGACACTTCTCCCCTCAGACGCTCACTTTTGCGGTACCTACGACACGTCATCCTTACGCTGACTCTTGCCAGCTCCGCTCTGAAAACCCTCCTAGGGATCTCCTCCTCTCCCCTCCGACGCCGCGCATCCGGCTGAAACCAAAAATTCCAGGTCACCATCGCTGGTGACTTTTCCCACGAATAATCACAGGATGGTTTGGGTTGGAAGGGACCTTAAAGATCATCCATTTCCACCCCCCCCGCCACGGGCAGGGACCCCTTCCACAGCCCAGGGTGCTCCCAGCCTCATCCAGCCTGGCCTTGGGCACTCCCAGGGATGGGGCACCCACAGCTTCTCTGGGAACCTGTCCCAGTGCCCCCCACCCTCTGCGGGAAGAATTCCTTCCTGACGTCCAATCTAAATCTCCCCGCTTTCAGTTTAAACCCGTCACCCCTTGTCCTGTCACCCCCTGCCCTTGGGAAAAGCCCCCCCAGCTTCCTTGTACCCCCCAGGCACTGGGAGGGGCTCTAAGTGCCACTCTGGGAGACAGAGTTACATGGTACAAAAGCGCTGAGTGAAGAACACTGTCTGTATTACCTAAGGAAATAAATAGTTTTGACCTCCAAAAGCCTGAAAAGGCTTCTGACCCTGGGAACTAGACAGCAGACCCACTTCAAGTGGACAGTCGTGATTCTGCACAGCACACAACTCAGATCTCTTACCTAATCTCAGACTGGGACCAAAGACAATGATAACAGTCCCAAAAGCACTGGCACAACAAGGAACGCGATGTGTGCACTTGAAAACACGGAACGGCATCAGCGGGATGTTTCTGTGAATAACTGCTCACGTCCAGAATCACTGATGCTGCCCAGAAGTCCCCCAGCCTACAGCTGGCAACCCCGGCCTTTCCTTCAGGGCAACCTGGGGTCCTCACCAGTCTCTCTGCCAACCTCTCTCTTCAGATTTTTCCACTGCTTTCTGGTTTCCCAGCATCAAAATCACCAAGAGCAGAACAGCAGAGCTGGTCCCCGCCGTGCCCCGACACCTCACTCCTGCCACCTCCGTTCCACCAACAAAGCAACGGTCCGATCCCCCGTGGCTCCTTTCGCCCACAGGCACCTTTGCTCAGCTCCCCGTGCTTGGAGGCGGCCGCTGAAGCCCTTCCCAGCTCCTGAGGCTCCGCTCTCTGCTGGCAGCTCAGGCAGCTGTCACTCGGCACTTCACCACAACGGCGTCTCGGAGGTTAAGGAAAATCTCCTCGGCTGTACCTGCTGAAGGCCAGCGCCTCGGGTCTCAGCGACGGCCCCTGGCAGCCCCGCAGCAGTAACATCGCCAACAGAACGAGGCCTGCTGACCCCTTCTCTGTGCTACCCTGACCTCTCCCATTTCCCACCATCAGTCACACCCCCGTGTCTGCACGGCACCACCACGAGCCCAGGCCTGGGCTGCCAGCCCTGGGTGTTCACAGAACCCCAGCACGGTTTGGGCTGAAGGGACCTTAAAGCCACCCCCGCCACGGGCAGGGACCCCTTCCACAGCCCAGGCTGCTCCAAGCTCACCCCACATTACACAGCCTCCACCACAAACCCCCCAGACCGAGCGTTCCTGTTCTCCTGCAAGTCCCCTCCGCGCGGGAAAGCTCCGTGGGCAGCACACGGGCTATTTCAGCCCCAGGAAATCCGCTGGGTTTGCCTGGACGGCCCAAGGGATGGGCCCCGGGGGGAGGTGGGTGGCACAGAGAGAGGTGCTGCGGAAAGGGAAGCACGAGCGCTCGTCTGACCAAAGGAATTACTGTTCCTGGGAACCGGGGGACACAGAACATGAAGTTGGAAAGCAAAAAACACCCCATCAACTGAAATAATCTGTTACGCTCAGAAGAGCGATACCAAAACTTGGTGAATCAAGGAGCACCCAGTAAACCTGGAGGAGAACGGCTCCTCCCCCTCGAGGCCGCTGCCGAAGAGACGGATGTTGACAATCCCAAGAAAAGGAATACTCTGGGATTGACTCCTGGAACAAAAGCTGTGACCCATGCAGGACTCACCCACCGGGCCTGAAGGACAAGTGTCACCCCCAGCGCCCTCGAGAGGGTCAGACCCGCCGCACGAACCCCGCTGACCACACGCAACTCAGCGGCGTCTCTGCCCTCTGACGGGGACACGCTCTGAGGAGCCCACAGACAGAAAACCGGCACCTAGGTGGAACCTGAGTGATCGCAGAGGGGAAGGAAAACTGCACGTGAGGAGCGGCGTTCCTCAGGGGCCGGGATAGGGACCAGCGCTGCTCAACATCTTCGTCAGGGACACGGGCGGTGGGACCGAGGGCACCCTCGGCAATTTGCCGGTGACCCCAAGCTGTGTGTGGGGTGACAGGCTGGGGGAAGGGATGGCATCCAGAGGGACCCGGACAGGCTGGGGGAAGGGATGGCATCCAGAGGGACTGGGACAGGCTGGGGGAAGGGATGGCATCCAGAGGGACCGGGACAGGCTGGGGGAAGGGATGGCATCCAGAGGGACACGGACAGGCTGGAGGGAAGGGATGGCATCCGGGGGGACCGGGACAGGCTGGGGGAAGGGATGGCATCCAGAGGGACCGGGACAGGCTGGGGGAGGGGATGGCATCCAGAGGGACTGGAGAGGCTGGAGAGGTGGGACCGTGCCAACCCCATGGAGTTCAGCCAGGCCAAGGGCAGGGTCCTGCCCAGGGGTCGGGGCAATCCCAGCACAGGGACAGGCTGGGAATGGATCGGGAACAGCCCTGGGGAGAAGGACTTGGGGGGCTGGGGGCGAGGGGCTGGCCAGGAGCCGGCCGTGTGCGCTGGAGCCCAGAAACCAACCGGATCCTGGGCTGGATGCAGAGCAGCGTGGGCAGGGGGGCGAGGGAGGGGATTCTGCCCCTCTGCTCCACTCTGGGGAGACCCCCCCTGCAGTTCTGCCTCCAGCTCGGGGCCCCCAACAGCAGGAGGACACGGAGCTGTTGGAGCGAGGTCAGAGGAGGTCCCGGAGATGCTGCGAGGGCTGGAGCCCCTCTGCCATGGGGACAGGCTTGGGGGGGTTGGGGGGTTCAGCCTGGAGCAGGGAAGGCTCCGGGGAGACCTCAGAGCCCCTGCCAGGGCCTGGGGGGTACAGGAGAGCTGGGGGGGCTTTTCCCAAGGGCAGGGAGGGACAGGACAAGGGGTGACGGGTTTAACCGGAAAGAGGGAGATGGAGCTGGGCCATGGGGAAGGAATTCTTCCCGCAGAGGGTGGGGGGCACTGGGACAGGTTCCCAGAGAAGCTGTGGGTGCCCCATCCCTGGGAGTGCCCAAGGCCAGGCTGGATGAGGCTGGGAGTACCCTGGGCTGTGGAAGGGGTCCCTGCCCGTGGCAGGGGGAGGTGCTGGGGGGGCTTTAGGGTCCCTTCCCACGCAGTCCATGCTGTGACAGGACCAGGGCCAGCACGCAGGAGGAGGCTGATGTACTGACATACCAGTGGTTTCTTGTCTGCAAACCCCAGGCTCCTGTTTGCTGCCTCCTGATGAGGGATCTTTGGGCTCCTGCCCAGTGCTGCCAGGGAGCACCTGTATCTCGTATGCTCAGACACCCCAGAACAAGCGGGACACGGGAAACTGGTCCAGGCAAATTGGGATTTGGCAGTTAATGAGGCAGTGGGCAAGGAAGGGGGTGTTGAGGTGCTGCCTGAGGCTGCACGGGACTGCAGGAGCAGCGCAACCAGAGTGGTGACATGCAGGAGGGCACGGCACCATCAGCCGGGACAAGTAAACCCAGCACACAGGAGGCCTCGGCAGAGCCACACGGAGCCGCTGAGCGTGGGCACGGCCAAGCAGGTCCCGGGCTCCTGGAGAGCCTGGTGCTTCTCCTTGGCAGGCAGAATGGCCCTCACCCACAGCAGATGCACACTCGTAAGGGCACGGCGCTGCCTGGCGATGGGAGTTAGGGGCAGAGGTGGGAAGACAAGGCAATGCTATATTCTGCACAAACAGAATTTCGACAGGGTTTTTCTTGCAGAGACCGTGGAAACGGCCAGGGTTTCCTCAACCTTAATTTTGCACAGAAGGAATAGCCAGAAGCTACAGAGGAATTAGGGGAAAGAGATTCCCAAGGTGGGAGTGACTGCAAGGAAAACTCCCTCACCACCTGGAGACGCACACTTCCGGCACAGGCACCACGGCCTGGCGGAATTCCGTCATCAGCCTGCAACCCACCAACGGAACAGGCGGCAGCAGATGAGTGTGGCTGGAGAGTCCCTTCTGCAGGAAGTGAAGAATCCCAGAATCCCAGCATGGTTTGGGTTGGGAGAGACCCTAAAGCCCCCCCAGTGCCACCCTCTGCCACAGGCAGGGACACCTTCCATAGACCAGGGTGCTCCAAGCCTGGTCCGTGTCCTCCTGCTGTTGGGGGCCCCAGAGCTGGAGGCAGAACTGCAGGGGGGGTCTCCCCAGAGCGGAGCAGAGGGGCAGAATCCCCTCCCTCGCCCCCCTGCCCACGCTGCTCTGCATCCAGCCCAGGATCTGGTTGGTTTCTGGGCTCCAGCGCACACGGCCGGCTCCTGGCCAGCCCCTCGCCCCCAGCCCCCCAAGTCCTTCTCCCCAGGGCTGTTCCCGATCCATTCCCAGCCTGTCCCTGTGCTGGGATTGCCCCGACCCCTGGGCAGGACCCTGCCCTTGGCCTGGCTGAACTCCGTGGGGTTGGCATAGTCCCACCTCTCCAGCCTGTCCCGGTCCCTCTGGATGCCATCCCTTCCCCCAGCCTGTCCCAGTCCCTCTGGATGCCATCCCTTCCCCCAGCCTGTCCCAGTCCCTCTGGATGCCATCCCTGCCCCCAGCCTGTCCCGGTCCCTCTGGATGCCATCCCTTCCCCCAGCCTGTCCCAGTCCCTCTGGATGCCATCCCTTCCCCCAGCCTGTCCCAGTCCCTCTGGATGCCATCCCTGCCCCCAGCCTGTCCCGGTCCCTCTGGATGCCATCCCTTCCCCCAGCCTGTCCCGGTCCCTCTGGATGCCATCCCTTCCCCCAGCCTGTCCCGGTCCCTCTGGATGCCATCCCCTCCCTCCAGCCTGTCACCGCACAGCCTGATGACGTCTCCTTTCTTGGTATTACTATCTGATGTGTAACCAATTGAACTGCTCACTTTCCTGATGACTTCCTCTGATGGGTGAATGCCAATCCCAGCCTGTCAGGACCAACCTGGACCTGTATTTTTTTGGTCTATTTTATGGTTTACTGAGAGGGAGCTAAAGCAGTTGTTCCTCCTCCAATCCTGCACATCTGCCCACTAAAGCGGGGTGATGCAGCCTCACCCAGACCAGGCTACAAGGGGAGAAAAACTCGTCCTACCTGTAAGGCAAACTAAGCATCTCGGTATAAGGCCGCCTATCAAAGAGGAAGGGGTAGGACGAGGCATGAGATACCATCTCTGAAAGTCACATCCATGGCGGGGAATTAAACAAATGACTGCCCCAAATGATATCCTGAGCACTGGGAAAGATCACCAACTTCCTGTGGCAAAGCTCTACAGCGAAACCAGCTCAACAGTGGCTGCTCTATGGAAAAATGGGTTGGAAATCCTTCAGTGCTGGGATGTGAACCAGGCCTGCTCTGCCGTGCCAGCCGCAAGCAGGCTGAAGCACCCAAAGCAGCCGAGGCGCCCGCTCGTGCAGGAAGAAGAACTGTTCTCAGAGGAGCAGAATAATGAATGACAAAAAGATTCACAGAGTGTTGGGGGTTGGAAGGGCCCCTCTAGAGCCCATCCAGCCCAACCCCCTGCCAGAGGAGGATCCCCCAGAGCAGATCACACAGGAACAAGTCCAGGGGCTTTGGAAAGGCTCCAGGGAAGGAGACTCCCCCCTCTCTGGGCCCTGTCCCAGGGCTCTGGCACCCTCCCAGGGCAGAAGGGTTTCCTCATGGTCAGGGTGAACCTTCTGTTGGCCAGTTCATGGCCATGGCCCCTCGTCCTGTCCCTGGGCACCCCTGAGCAGAGCCTGGCCCCCTCCCCCTGACACCCCCCCTTTAGATATTGATCAGCATTGATCAGACCCCCCTCAGCCCCCTCTTCTCCCAGCTGAACAGCCTCAGCTCTCCCAGCCTTCCCTCACATGAAGGTGCTCCAGGCCCTTCCCCATCGCAGTGTCCCTGCGCTGGGCCCTCTCCAATAGCTCCTTGTCCCTCTGGAGCTGAGGAGCCCAGAGCTGGATTTCGTTTCGTCAAGACACAAACCAACCAACCCGCTCATTCCCAACCTCGTAAGGACAAACAGACTCTCACATTCAGCACTTCCTGCCGGAGGGTTGCGGGCTCCACGCAGCTGATGAGGCGAAGCAGGAGGTCCATCATCGCTGACGTATCTATATGCTTTAGCACCAGGCTAATGAATTGGTCTTTTTTCCTTAAAAATGCAATCACCTGCAAAGAAAAGAGTCACCATCAGCTGCTGGCACAACACAGACACGGCACACCGAACTTCCTACGCTTCGCCAACCCATCCTGACACAAACCAGCTCCCGGGTTGAGCAACTCCGCAGAGGACGAGAGGAGAGGGTAACATCCTCGTTCCGACGCTAAATCAAATCTTTTTAGCTATCTGTTCTCTCCTCTGTGCCACAAAAACCCAAACCCAGAGAAACGGGCGTCAAGAAGCCGGAGAAGCTGGCGAATTTTCCATTCCACTAAGGCGCTCCGACAGGCTTCGTTTCAGGAATCAGTTCCGAACTGGAACACGCGTATTCCTAAAACTGTGCGGCTCGTGCTCCCAGCACCCCTTCCCCAGGCACGAGACGGAGGCACTGTGTACGGAACACGGTGACTCTGGGCAGCGATCAAAGGCCGCACTGAGACGCCACAGCACGAAAAACAAAGCTTGAGCTGTGGCTCAGGAATAGCCCAGCTACCGCAGATGCGAACCCAAACCTGTGCGAAGGTGCCTAAACGGGCCAGCGTCTCCCTCCGCTGAGGCAGTCCGGAGAACTTCCCTGATCTTAAAGAGCAGAGCGAGCTATTTCTCAACTCTAAGAACAGAGAGATCACGAGGACAGCAACGACACTGCCACACAACACAGACACCCTCAGCGAACTCGTTAGCACTTACAGGACACATCTAATCACTACCTGTTCAGTTTTTCTTGCAATGAGATTCCCAATAGTCTTACTGAAGAAACTGGCAAGCAAAGGGTTCAGAGGAGGCTCGTGATCCAAGAAGTCGTAGAGGATATTCAGCAGAGTTTCATCCCCTCCCAGCTTGTCGTTGATCTGCGGCACGTCCGAGGTCAGCAGTTCGCAGGCGGTGTTTGGGTATCTGGAAGGACAGAGCCAGAGCAACTGAAGGTGAAATGAAAACTGGCAGGAAAATCCTCCCTTACTGAAGGGGGATCGCCCTGGAGACAGGGGAACACCAACCCGACCCACACGAGAAAGGGGGGTCGCCCAGGGACACGGCACACGCTAGGCAACACGTCGTGCGGGTGGGTCTTCACTGACCCCTCAGTTACGCAGCTCAGCGGCCTTCGAACCGCGCTCCGCTCTGGTTCTCGAGCTGATGCTCAGTCAGCTCCAACACGCTCAAAATCCCTTGAAATGCCTTAACAGGAATCCATTGGCACAACCGAAAGCAACCCCCGAAGGGAAGGGTGACCGGACGGACGCGAACGCCAGCAGGTTCCCCGATGCCTCCGAAAGACGATTCGTTCCGCGATGGGAGCCCAGTTAAAAACAAGCATCGTGTTTTCCTTCCAAACCAGGAGGACTAGAACCTGGAGCGTCAGAGTGAACAGGGAACCCTGACAAACGAGCACTGTGCAACCCCAACCCCTCGAGGTGCAGCGTTTCAGTGACGTCTACAGGCTCCTCCAAAATCACCTTGTTTTTCAGAAATCCTGCCGTGCCTGCCTCAGATGATTTTGCTCGATTAAATCAGATCAGGAAGTTGTACCTGACAGCTAGCAAAAGCCCCTTTTTTATCCCTGACCTTGTTTTTTTGCTCTTCCCGGCGGAGCTTTTAGAAACGGGCCTCCCTGACGGTCAGAAAAGGTAAATAACGTGTTCACAGCCAAAGTCTCAACACGCCGACATCCACAGCGACGACCTAAAGTCAGCACACAAAACCTGCTGTCTGGGGACCCCTGACTTCGCTAAAAGGTGAGATTCTGCTCCGAAAGCCAACCACAACGTGCGGCTACCCGGCATCTCCCTGCCTCCGGCCCTCCGCTCCTCAGGTGACACAGGAGTCGAGGGGGGACAGGAGGCCGCTGGCACGTGCGGGACGACGCTGACGTTCAGCTAGCTCTTCCTGCTGTTTCTAAACCCTCGTTTCAGCCTCTCACTGTCAGATCAGTGTCTTAATGCCACAGCCCAGCGACTGTGCAGCTACAAAACAGGCTCGGGAGACCCCTTCCCCGTCACGCTGGGGGTCCCGCAGTCGGAAACAGCCGTTCCTCAGTGCTGTGAAACGCAACCACGCGCTGAACTGTAACTCCATTTTCACATTTCAATCACGGAATCACGGAACCGTTCGGGTGGGAAGGACCTCAAAGCGCCCCCAGCCCCACACCCTGCTACGGGCAGGGACCCCTCCCACAGCCCAGGGTGCTCCCAGCCTCATCCAGCCTGGCCTTGGGCACTCCCAGGGATGGGGCATCCCCAGCTTCTCTGGGCACCTGTCCCAGTGCCCCCCACCCTCTGCGGGAAGAATTCCTTCCCCATGGCCCAGCTCCATCTCCCTCTTTCCAGTTAAACCCATCACCCCTTGTCCTGTCACTCCCTGCCCTTGGGAAAAGCCCCCCCAGCCTTCCTGTCAGACCCTCAAACCCCCTTGGTTCAGCCTCCCACACACCCAGCCACAACAGCCTCGTTCCCCACCTGGACACAACCTCCCTTCGGTGGGGACACGCGTTTACCTGCCATGGCCTGTGTGGTTCCAACCAAGCCCGTGCTCCACACGAGGCTGTTCTACATCTCTGCACGCGAGCTCTGCACTAACCAGGAGCCACCAAGGTGTTTCCAGGCTGGCTGTGAGCCTTTACCCTTCCCCAGAACCACTGACACCCTCCCCAGCCTCCTCATACCTCTGCAGTTCCGTTCCTAGAAGCCAGAGAAACAAACCCCAAGCCCACGGTAATGCTGTTCGTACCTTTTCGCTCCTACGGGGATGTTACATCCGAGCACGTTCTGGCTCCTACTACAAAGTGACTCTACAAGTTAGGTTTCTTAGAGCCCCCGAGGGCACAGGAAGAGTTATTTCTCCTTTTTCCAGCTCACTGCTCCACGCATAGGGCGTTCAGGATTCCCAAGAATTCACGCACCGTGCCTCCCTGCGTTATACATCCTGTCAACGGGGCGATAAGTCAAACCTCTCGTTGCGATAGCACGTTCTGCTCCTGCAGCCGTCACAGACTCCAAGTTCCATAGGGTCTGACCTCATCCTTCACCCTCTCTACTTAGGCAGGACACCCCAGCCCGGCAGGTTTCCACGCTGCAGCGCTGACACCCAGCTCTCCATCCCCTGCAGCCCGCTCTCCGCCAGCAGTCCACCCCGCCTTTCCCACCAGCTGCACTCATGGGAGACACCCCAGCAGGGCACGAAGGTCCCTGTGAACAGGCACTGCAGTTCCAAGAGCGCAGGCACAGTCTTCATCGGGTTCTCAGTTCTCCATGCCTGGCTTTGAGGACTGACTGCTGCCTTTCCCGCCTTGCCGTTTCCCTCCTGAACTTCCATCCGACCGATGTTTCAGGACTAACGCATCTGACGATTCCATTTCCAGTGTGCATCATTCCGAGCTGCATGTCCTTCCAAACACATCGTTTCTCTCCCCTGTTCCAGTTTAAAAACTTTCATCACCTTTTCTTAAGAGCCAAAAACGGGATAGTTTGGATTTAGACAGAGTCCCTTCTTCCTGCTCAGCCTTTATTTATTCCAAAAGCTTCCCCTGTTTCTAATAAGTTTAAACCCTCTTTCCCCCGTCCAGTGCCTCAGCATGCTTTGGAAGCGCTTCTCTGCCTGGTCTTTGGGCGGTACTGGGGCACTTCTGAAACCAGACTTCATCAGCATCAGCTCTATTTCCCACCGCTCGGTTCTCCAGCCCCATGCTGCAAAACCTCCACACCCGCTTTTTGAGCTGGCACCGCACGGACCGCTCTTGGGAGAGGGAGAGGACATAATGCCATTAGAGAATCATCATGGAATCACAGGATGGTTTGGGTTGAAGGGACCTTAAAGCCCCCCCAGCCCCAGCCCCTGCCACGGGCAGGGACCCCTCCCACAGCCCAGGGTGCTCCCAGCCTCATCCAGCCTGGCCTTGGGCACTCCCAGGGATGGGGCACCCACAGCTTCTCTGGGCACCTGTCCCAGTGCCCCCCACCCTCTGCGGGAAGAATTCCTTCCCCATGGCCCAGCTCCATCTCCCTCCTTCCGATTAAACCCGTCACCCCTTGGCCTGTCCCTCCCTGCCCTTGGGAAAAGCCCCCCCAGCTTCCTTGTACCCCCCAGGCCCTGGCAGGGGCTCTGAGGTCTCCCTGGAGCCTTCCCTGCCCCAGGCTGAACCCCCCAACCCCCCCAGCCTGGCCCCATGGCAGAGGGGCTCCAGCCCTCGCAGCATCTCCGGGGCCTCCCCTGGCCTCGCTCCAACAGCTCCGTGTCCTCCTGCTGCTGGGGGCCCCGAACTGGAGGCAGAACTGCAGGGGGGGTCTCCCCAGAGCAGAGGAGGAGATTCTTCTAACAAAGACATCAGTGAACAAGACTCAACCTAAGGCCTTCCCAACACTAGACTTCCCTCTATCTTGCCAGCACCGGGACCTACAACAGCGGAGCATCCCCACCGCCGTCTACCTTTGCGCCTCCTCGTTGGCCAACGCAGCCTTGAGCTGCCTCAACCACCCGCTGCCCTCAAACGCTGCGGAAAAGGCAGATAGCCCTGCAGGAGAAATTCGAGGATGCTGGGAGTGAACGCTCCCATCCTGCGCTTCCCCCTGCAGTTGGGTTTGTATTAAGGATTTTGCTTCCTGGGAAATTTTCCTTTGTCCCCGCCATTCCTTCATCTGAGTCTGGTTACAAGAGGGAGAGGTTCCCGCTTGCGCGCAGGGTCACAGACACAAACCATCCGACGGCAGCCACGAGAAGAGGAGGACTCACACGTACGGCCCGGCTGCCTCGGGGACATTCTGCAGCGACACAGCATGAGGTAGTGGTGGCATGGTGCTGCAAGCCCGCGCCCGCTCCTCCAGCGAATTACACCCCGACTGCACAGTCCAGCCTCGCTTCTCACTGTTAACTCTGGGCGCGCAGGAAAGCGCTGCCCGTCACCCTCCATCGGCCATTCTGGGCTTGAGCTTGCCTTGGGAGAGCCGTGCCAACAATACGGATCGCGGCACCCCACGCAAAGCCGGGGGTACGATACAGGAAACGCAGAGCCTGCGGTGGGCCACGTCCCGGCGTTAAACCTGTAAGAGTCTGCATTCGTAGGGCAGCAGCATAAAATCAACACTCCTGGTTCCTTCTGGTAAATCACCCTTGACAGCAGCAGCCTTGTGCCGTGGTTTAACTCCGGCCGGCAAAATGCCACAACGTCACCCTCACAAATCCCCCTCCCCTCCTGCAGCGGAGGGGAGAACCGGAGGAAAAAGAAATGAGGAAGCTCGTGAAATTGAGATAAGAACAATGTACTAATTGAATCTAAATTAATACATACAAATACTACTAAGTAATTAAAATAATAGAAAATAAAACATATAATACAATTATGATACAGTTGCTCCCCACCCGCTGACCAGTGCACAGCCAGGTGCTGAGCAGTGAGAGCCAGACCCAGAGAGCGATCGCAGCCCGAGCGCCAGAGCCCGAGCGCCAGAGCCCGAGCGCCAGAGCCCGAGCGCGATCGCAGCAGGCTCCAACGAACCCCATCAGCGACAGCACCACCAGGAACACTAAACAAACCCACCAACTCCCTCACAAACGAGCCAGCACAGGAGTTGGCCAAGCAGCTAACGCGGGAGGCAGGGAGTGTGAGCACATGTGTGGAAGCAAACGAGCCAGAGAGTGAGAGAGAGGAATGGCTCCTGGCCCCCTCCTCACCTGAGCCCCCAGCATGAGGTGCGATGGCATGAAACACTCCCTCGGTCAGCTGGGGTCAGCTCTGAGCTGGGTGTCCCTGCGCTGCCCGCAGCGAGACAGCGGGAGCTGGGAGCGCAGCTGCAGGAGCAGAAGCACAGACAGACCTTGAATTCAGCGCAGGCACTGCCCAGCGCCAGCTCAGCCCTTCTCAGGGCTGCTCTCAGCATCCAGGAACGGCTTCAGGAACGGCTTCAGGAACACAGCTCCCCAGCAGGCACGGCGAAGGGAGGTAGCTCTTTCCTGACTGAACCCAGCACACCTTGCAAAAGCTGGACAATCTCCAAAGTCACTATGTGACGTACTTCCCAGCACCCACTCGCCTGGAGGGAGTGACCTAAACCCCACCAATAATAAACCCGAACACCACGGCCATTCCTCCGCGGATGCCGAGCACCAGCAGCAGTACCCAACCCCGCTCCATTCCCACGGTGACAAACTCACCCTTTTTCTTTGTTTATACTCAGCGCAGCCTTTCATTTTGACACCAGCTCTCAGGAAAGCAAACTTCCCAACGCCAGAATGTAAATATTGTCAAGCATGCCTTTGGTTAAAGATGTATAAACAGGGGGATCTGGGAACCGCGCGCATCCAGAGCTCCCCAGCGCGAGGAAGAGGCTCCTCGCAGAGGCTCTCCCGGCCGTACCATCACCCAAGTCAGGGTTTGCGCCCGCAGCGTGCCGAAGACGCGACGACTTTCACTCCCTGTACGGCTCGCTTTCCTTTCCGGGCCTGACTAGTGACAACCCATCCAGTTCAGATATTTATATTCGGGGCAGAACGCGCGGTGCTTGCCGTTTTCCTGCGTGCTGAAGGTACTTCTGAGATACTGATTAATTTGCTTGCAGAGATCTGAACAAACAGCAAGAGATTTGACCTATTTTTTTAGGCAAATTCAGTGCTAAACTCTTAGAAATAAAGAAACAAGCTTCTGAAAATTCACTACAAGAACCAAACGCCACGGAAGATTTCCCAGCACGCCAAAGGCTTTCTCCCAAGACCGCAAAGGTTACAACCACCTGGCACCGGAGTGTTTCCAACACGGACAGCCCGCAGCTTCCGTCGTCACAGGACAGAAGAATACCTACTTGAAGCGGACCTTCTCGTCCATATCCACAGGCGGCTCATGTGTGATGAGGGTGACCAGCTCCTCCATGCAGTGCTGCTGGCAGAGGAAGTCCAGCAGCTTGCGGTTCTGAGCCTTGCACTCCTGTAAGATGTCATCTTCATCCATCAGCTCGTGAAGCGTCACATCTTCTTTATCCAGCAGCTTGTCCACGTGTGATGTTGTGTTCAAATCGAACTTCCAGAACATGTTGATGGGACACAACTAGCTGGAAAACAAAAGGGTATGAGTTAATCCTCCAGCTTTGCTGTTCACTCCCCCGTTAGAGCTGAGCGGGACACCTTGACAGAGCTGCCACCGGCATGGGAACACAGTGACATTCCGTGAACGAGATCAATGGCTTTTCAGCCCAGAAAACTAACACGACTGGGATTACAGCTGTGTCACCTCCGCAAGGGACACCACATGCCTGAACTCGCTGCAAGCAGCTTGAACCGAAACCCCAAGACTATGTTCCTGCACAGAGACGCCTTGCTGGCTTAGACCCACAGCGGGTCACAGACCAGGAAACCGCGCTACCAACCGTTTGCATTCGAGGGGTTGGGGGGGGTTGTATTATTTGTATTTCAGAGTCGTGCTCACCCGCCAAGCCCACAACAATCAACGATGGTGCGAGTGGAAGAACGGCCCCCCATGCCCACGTAACAGCGAGAGGTAAACAGAGACAGCTCTGGGTCCCCAACAGCAGGAGGACACGGAGCTGTTGGAGCGAGGCCAGAGGAGGCCCCAGAGATGCTGCGAGGGCTGGAGCCCCTCTGCCATGGGGCCTGGCTGGGGGGGTTGGGGGGTTCAGCCTGGAGCAGGGAAGGCTCCGGGGAGACCTCAGAGCCCCTGCCAAGGCCTGGGGGGGTACAGGAGAGCTGGGGGGGCTTTTTCCAAGGGCAGGGAGTGACAGGACAAGGGGTAACGGGTTTAACCGGAAAGAGGGAGATGGAGCTGGGCCATGGGGAAGGAATTCTTCCCGCAGAGGGTGGGGGGCACTGGGACAGGTGCCCAGAGAAGCTGTGGGTGCCCCATCCCTGGGAGTGCCCAAGGCCAGGCTGGATGAGGCTGGGAGCAACCTGGGCTGTGGAAGGGGTCCCTGCCCGTGGCAGGGGAGTTGGAACTAGATGACCTTTAAGGTCCCTTCCAACCCAAACCATTCTGTCATTCTATGACCTTAGCTGGAGCCCTGGCCCACAAAACCAGCGAGCGACTGTCCACACCTACCCCGGCTCCAGCTCTGCCCCTCCAAGGCTCCCTGGCAGTGCCTGGGGACACCCCCAACCCACTGGGAGCTCAGATCGTGCCCCACGCCATCCCCTCTCCGCCGCGCTGCGCACCACCCGGGCTCACACGCTGTGTCAGACGGGGTTTCGCTACTGCCGTCTCTGAACGTTCCCCTCAGACAAGCTCCGCTGAACACAGCGCACTGCCCTTCGCACTGCTCACCGCCACCCTACCCCTAACGCTTCCTTTCCTTTTTGCCGCCCTGGTTTCTCCCTGTGGGCTCCATTAACCACCCTCTCCCGGTCAGCTTCCCCAGGACGCCTCAGCCATTGGTTACATCCAAGTAAGACTGTTCAGACTATCCCTGAGAAACTCTCCGCGTGGTCTTCCTCCTGCTTAATGTTTTCTCTTACCACCTGGCCCTTTACCACCTCACCTCCGGACCCCGCTGATTCACCGGGATTCCTCCACGAGCTGTAACCGTTGGCAACGCTGCTCTGCCTGCCGTACCAAATATCTGAATGATCTCCACAAAGCAACGCCATGTCCTGAGTGTCTTGTGTTTAGAGCATCAGCTGCCAGAGAAAGAGCTCAGCTTCGTCTGACACAATTTAAACTACTGCTTCTCGCTTCATTCTTCGTTGTTGTATCCTGTACTGTTCCCTACGGGGAGCAAATAAGGAGTAAGCTTACTCCTGCCCCAGTAACACCTTCAGCATCCTCAGAGGCCAAGATAACTCCACTGCCTCATCCGCAGGCGTCCGTCCTGCAAAAAGCAGCCAAGCCACCGACCCACCTGAGAATCCCAGCACAGCCTTCCATTTCTGGTCCCCACTTGGTGTTTCAGACCAGATTCTTCCCCAGACACTGCCTCACCCTCACCCACACCCCTCCGCTCTGCTACACGCACCGAAGCCCAGGGAAAGGAAAAACGGGCTTCTGCAGGAGGGAGGGCTGCAGAGAAAGGAGGGATGCAGAGAAGGGAGGGCTGCAGAGAAGCGAGGGCCGTTCGACTCCCAGGTCTGTACACTACAGAGACCGGGAGCAGTGAGGGACCGCGAAGAGATGGCAGCGTGGCACAGGCTACGGGCACCGAGGATGGTTTAGAAAATAAACAACCATTAATGTTAAAAAAAATAAGAGAATAACTTGTATTTCATAGAACCATGGAAGCATGGAATGGTTTGGGTTGAAGGGACCTTAAAGATCATCCAGTTCCAACCCCCCTGCCACAGGCAGGGACCCCTTCCACAGCCCAGGGTGCTCCCAGCCTCATCCAGCCTGGCCTTGGGCACTCCCAGGGATGGGGCACCCACAGCTTCTCTGGGAACCTGTCCCAGTGCCCCCCACCCTCTGCGGGAAGAATTCCTTCCCCATGGCCCAGCTCCATCTCCCTCTTTCCGGTTAAACCCGTCACCCCTTGTCCCGTCACCCCTTGTCCCGTCATTTCCCACTGGCACAGGTTTGTCACAATTAGCACAGCTCAAACAAGACAAACGTCTGTGCAGTACAATCACTCAAACTGCACTTTCTAAACTGAAGTCAACCGGATGAGAGATGGGAAATGTGCTACATCCCGGGATTATTTCTGTGCGAGCGTGTGATTTCATACGCCAGGATCACGAGGCTTTTTTTAACCTAACCCACACCACCGTTCCCGCAGCAGCAGGTTACACTTGCTCCAAGCACTCATTCTGCTTTCCCCGGCATCCAAAACCGTTGCCGCGCCTGGTGCCTTGCCAGCTCCAGCGCTTGCGTAACCGCACCCAAGGCAGCGCTACACCAGCCTTTGGAAAAACAAACCGAAACCAACACTTCTCCTCCAGGAAGGCTGACCCAAGGAGGGGGCACTGAACCACAGAGCCACTAAGGCTGGAAAAGGCCCCTCAGATCATCCAGTCCAACCACCACCCCAGCACCACCGCACCCATCAGGCCATGCTGGAGCGAGGCCAGAGGAGGCCCCGGAGATGCTGCGAGGGCTGGAGCCCCTCTGCCATGGGGCCAGGCTGGGGGGGTTGGGGGGTTCAGCCTGGAGCAGGGAAGGCTCCAGGGAGACCTCAGAGCCCCTGCCAGGGCCTGGGGGGGTACAAGGAAGCTGGGGGGGCTTTTCCCAAGGGCAGGGAGTGACAGGACAAGGGGTGACGGGTTTAACTGGAAAGAGGGAGATGGAGCTGGGCCATGGGGAAGGAATTCTTCCCGCAGAGGGTGGGGGGCACTGGGACAGGTGCCCAGAGAAGCTGTGGGTGCCCCATCCCTGGGAGTGTCCAAGGCCAGGCTGGATGAGGCTGGGAGCACCCTGGGCTGTGGGAGGGGTCCCTGCCCGTGGCAGGGCGTGGCGCTGGGGGGGCTTTAAGGTCCCTTCAACCCAGACTGTGCTCTGATTCCACGATTCAGTGAAATCCAAGCACATCCCTGCAGGCTTGCCTGGTGTGACACAGCATCGCCGGTACTGACGCCCCATCTGGACGTACTGATGCTGTGACACTGGATTATAAAGGCAGGTTTCAGCCTCCTTAACTCTCTTCCCTCAGTCACCTCCCGTACACCGCATTTCCCTGCTGCTGCTGGCCTTCCAGCATTCCGAGCCAGATCTCACACATGCCGGGGAAGGACACGGCCCCGATCCCAGCACAGACAGAGCTGAGATCCTGACCGAGTGTCACATCTAGACGACCCCTTTATACTCAGGAAGCTCCTTTGAAACCCCCGGTGACCAACCCCTCACTCAACCCTACAGCACCACGATTCCTGTACCGCTACATACAAATCCCAAGGCTGTGGGTTCTCCCTGTGACAGCCCAAGCTGTTACCAAGGGGGACGCTGGGGGAAGCAGCCAAAAGCTTACCCAGACACACCCCCCCCACGGCCCCATCCCCCCCCATTTCCTAACAACCCTCCAAACCGCCACATGAGTTTGTTTAGGTTGATGCCAATCTTTGGGGAACTACTCCCAGCCCCCCACCTCGCCCCCAGCATAAGCAGCCGGGGAGAGAAAAGCAGTTTCCAAGGTGGGCCCTTGAAATCATCATCAGGGCGCAATCACTGGGCAAGGTTAACGCTGAGCACCCCGGCAGCAGGAGCTGCTGCATCCCTCCGCTCCGCTGCCGCAGACGCGCTCGGGGAACTGCATCGCTGGGCGAGGAACAGACGCGAATTTTCAACCTACGTGACTCTGCTGCGACAGTAACGCTGCTGGGCTGCGGAGCGCCTTCGTTACACACTGTTCCTCGGATATTTTTAACGAACTGTGCTTCGTTCTAAATCCCCCGAGTGCGAAAGTGGCATAAAAGGCCTTAAATGAAGAATGTCTGGGTGCACAGTTAACCCAAATACATCTGCATCCCACACATACACGGGGAACACAAGGCTGTCGTGGTTTAACTCCGGCCAGCAAAACACCACAGAGCCGTTCTCGGGGGAAAAAGAGATAAGGAAGCTCGTAAAATTGAGATAAGAACTATTTACTAATGAAATCTAAATCAATATATGCAAATGCTACTAACAATAAGTAATTAAAATAATAGAAAATAAAACCTACGATACATTATGATACAGTTGCTCCCCACCCACTGACCAGTGCACAGCCAGGTGCTGAGCAGTGAGAGCCAGACCCAGAGAGCGATCGCAGCCCGAGCGCCAGAGCCCGAGCGCCAGAGCCCGAGCGCCAGAGCCCGAGCGCCAGAGCCCGAGCGCGATCACAGCAGGCTCCAACGAACCCCATCAGCGACAGCACCACCAGGAACACTAAACAAACGCACCAACTCCCTCACAAACGAGCCAGCACAGGAGTTGGCCAAGCAGCTAACGCGGGAAGCAGGGAGTGTGAGCACATGTGTGGAAGCAAACGAGCCAGAGAGTGAGAGAGAGGAACGGCTCCTGGCCCCCTCCTCGCCTGAGCCCCCAGCACGAGGTGCGATGGCATGAAACACTCCCTCGGTCAGCTGGGGTCAGCCCTGAGCTGGGTGTCCCTGCGCTGCCCGCAGCGAGACAGCGGGAGCTGGGAGCGCAGCTGCAGGAGCAGAAGCACAGACAGACCTTGAATTCAGCGCAGGCACTGCCCAGCACCAGCTCAGCCCTTCTCAGGGCTGCTCTCTGCACCCAGGAACGGCTTCAGGAACGGCTTCAGGAACACAGCTCCCCAGCAGGCACGGCGAAGGGAGGTAGCTCTTTCCTGACTGAACCCAGCACACACACACATCTCACCTTTCACGTTCAGGCCCATTACAAAACTGTCAATTCTACAGCTGTTCAAAACTTTCAATACAGCCCTAGGAAAAGCCTTACAATCCATAGGGGACACTCCAGGAAGCTGTCCTTGGCAAAGGAAGGTGCTCTTCCCGCAGCACAGTGCAGGCAGATCCCCTTGCCAACCTTCTTAACACAAGGATTGAGAACTGCTGAGGACGTTGGCTTCTCCCGGTCCTCCCTGGCTTCTGCAAGACACCGGTGCAATTCCCAGCGTCCTGGGACTGGGTACAGCTGCATCCAAGCGGGAGGGGAGGCTGCTCTACTCTCCCACCACGCTGCCCAGAGCGCAGGCAACAACATGGGGCTCTTCTTCGCCCTCACCCCAGCCAAGAAAGCTTTCAGCTACAGAGCTCTCACAGCCTCCTCAGTCAAACGGAGATCAGGGAGATCCGGACATGACTGCTCATGGCATACTGAAACCAAGTTAGGCCGAAGCAGGCGTCCAGGCAATGAAGTGGGGTGTTGTAACCCACGGAACATCTCCGCGAGCTGGACAGTGCAACAGTATCACACGCAAAAAACCCCAAAGAGACAAACACACCACTTAAGGACCAGCAGAATGAGGCACGACCTCAGATCAACTGTCCTGGGAGGCCACAAGCCCCAAGAGACAACGCGCTGCTGGGACACTGTCCAGAGGGGCTGAACTACGGTGCCTCTGGAAGCAGAGAAGTATGGCCACAGCTGGACAAGAAGCTTCAGAGGCTGGTGAATTCAGAGAGACACAATTGTTTGGGTTGAAGGGATCTTACAGCCCCCCAGCCCCACCCCCTGCCACGGGCAGGGACCCCTTCCACAGCCCAGGGTGCTCCCAGCCTCATCCAGCCTGGCCTTGGGCACTCCCAGGGATGGGGCACCCACAGCTGCTCTGGGCACCTGTCCCAGTGCCCCCCACCCTCTGCGGGAAGAATTCCTTCCCCATGGCCCAGCTCCATCTCCCTCTTCCCGTTCAAACCGATACAAACAAAAAACTGATAATCTAGAGAAGTGCCCCATTCTGCAATGATTAGCTAATTACTTTTCTTTAATCTGCCTCACTGCAGGCAGCCATCAAAACTAACGAGGCACTTCTTCACGAGCTACCGAGAGCTTGGAGAGCAGCACCCTAAGAAATGGGATGTGCCCGTAAGGATCCTGAGCTCCTGTGAAAATCTTCAGCAGCATCAACCCCCCAACTGCAGTGCAGCAGCAGGTCCTGCCACAGGGACCAAAAACCAGAGCAACCCACCCACTGAAACGGTGGAACCGCCCCGCAGAGCCCGGAGCCCAGAACCAGCAGGACCTTCCTTCTGGCAGTAGGACGGGATCACGGAATCGTTGAGGTTGGAAAAGACCTTTAGGCTCCCCCAGCAGGGCCAAGGCCACCCCTGAGCACCTCGGCCCCACGGCTCTGAACCCCCTCCCGGGATGGGGACTCCCCCCTCCCTGGGCAGCCCCTGCCAGTGCCCCACAGCCCCTTCCGGGCAGGAATTGCCCCGATAGCCCACCTGAACCCCCCTGGCACAGCCTGAGGCCGCTCCCCCTTGCCCCAGCACTCGTCCCTTGGGAGAAGAGACTGACTGCCTCTCCTCCCCACCCCCCTGCACCCCAATTTCAGGGAGTTGCAGGGAGCAATAAGGTCCCCCCTGAGCCTCCTCCACCTTCTTTCTGTAACTCGGTGAACCTCTCCTCCTTCCAACAGGCAGAGCAGAAGAGGCACCTGCTGAATAACAGGGAACGGGCCAAGAGAAACTGAAAAGGGCTGGAGACTTGCTGTGTCAGGAGCCCAGTAAAGGTGAAACACAACTGCTCCTTGTGATACACGACTTACACCGACTCAACGCCGTTTCCTGTTTATGCCGTCCTGAAGACACCGACTGAAACCTGAGAAATTTTTAAACGCTAAAACTGCCTAGAAACACTGGAAAACTCCAAAGCACTAACAGGGTTAAGGACGACAAGGTAACTGCACAGCAGGAGAGGCAGATGAAGAAACTGGAGTAAGGAAGAGTATCTTCCCCTCTCTAGCAGTCTGTGACACTGCACATCCTGATAAAGGAAAAAACCAGGAAGTTACCTCCAACCAGGGGCACCTCAGGCACCTGATGGCCAAAAATAACGTTAACAGAATTTTAAAAAAGCAGGTTTCCATGACAAAAAGCCTCCAAGTGGACACTAACTGCCAACCTGAACCATTCCCCATCACGAAGCTGAGTCCTGCTGCCCAGCCCTAGGCTCTGCGGGGGTTAAAGCAATGCCCGACCGACCTGAGAAAGCAGGGCTCTCCCGGGCCTGCTCCCCAGCACGACCCTGGGCCCCCTCGAAAGCCAAAAGGCACGTTTCACTCCCGACGGCAAAAGCTGGCTGTGGAAACAGGAGCATCACCAGCCCCACGCAGGGAGGCCGGAAGGAAGAGGTGCGCGGCGAGGCGCGCTCTGCTCACCATCAAAGCCGACGGCGCGCAGCTGTAACCGAACGAGGACGCAAGCACAAGAGGCCTCTCCAGCGCCTGTGCCCCTGCCCGGCGGCGCAGGCTCTGCGTGCTGCTCAGAGCCGCAGGGACACCCCGTCGGTGCTGAGCACCTTTGCAGTCTGCCCCGTTTCCTCCAGCCGAACTGCTGAACCTCTGTCCCGAGCTCAGCTTGGCCTGTACCTGCCTTGTGCATTCAGTCCTTCGCTCTCGGCTCAGAACTCACTAACCTCCGATGAGGTCCCCGCTCAAGGGAAGCTCCAGCAGATCTCAACAAGACCTGTCCCTGACATTTCTGATGGGAAAAGCGGCAGAGCGTATCCACGCCCCGTCCCCAGCGTCTCCCAGATACCACCGACCTCGCGGCACAGCTCCCAGCTGCCAACGCAGACAGGAACAGAGTAACTGCTTCATCAGCAAGAGAGATCGAACCTCTGCCGCCACCCGATCACCCGCCTGCTCTCGCTCCTGACTACAACCACGGGCCGACTTCTCCCAGGTGAAGGCAACTTGGGCTTCAGGTCTCAACCACTCCTGCCTCCAGCCCTGGGCCCCCAACAGCAGGAGGACACGGAGCTGTTGGAGCGAGGCCAGAGGAGGCCCCGGAGATGCCCCGAGGATCCTATTTAACAGCTGAGGTGGGGGGTGTCCTTTTGGAGCCTTCACCCCAGCACGTCAGGTTGGGCAGAACGGCCCCTACCGCTCCCACAGACGGGCAGGGGGAGTCTGCAGAAATAACGGGGTGAAAATTCACCGACCGACAAGCGAGCAGTTCTGCGTGTCACAAAACCCCGTGTCCTGCTGCGAGGCTCTGGCTGCCATAAAAGCCAAAAGACCCTGGAGAAATCCTGCATTTCCTATTCCCCCAGAAACCTTGGGTGAGTTTTGTCTGTCACCTGAAGCCCGTATCTGCACTATTTAGCCCAGGATTATTACTGCCGGCACTCAGCGGTGCCTACCCCGAGCCTTGCTGCCTACGGGCACACGTGAACCACCCCAGCGTTTTCCAGCCTGTCGGAACGCCCTCAGCACTCCAAGAGCAGTAAAAACTAACACGGAGAGCCGGCCATCGCCACGGGCAGCTCCTCCCGGACACAGGCAGGGACTTACCAAGACCTACGGGTTCTTTATTTCAGCCCATTCCCAATAACATAAAACATTTAACATTTTCCACTGAGTTATGAAGTGGAAACACGTGGAAATGCCGAGAGAAGTGCATGATCCTGCTCGCGTCCACAGGGAAAGTATTTTTGAATACTGCTGACCTTCCTGTACCATCCTTTCTGCTACAGAAACACAAAGGGAAACAGCTTCAGCAGCTACATCACAGCTGAGGAGTCACCTGGGTCCCATGTAATTCAGTCACTTCTGCCTCCACAGGCATGGGTTCCAGACGGGAATGTTAAGGGTATTTTATGATTTCTTTTTTTAGCCTATTTTTTATACAAAATTTCCTTTCTTTCATACAATCACACAATGGTTTAGGTGGGAAGGGACCTTAAAGGTCATCCAGCGCCACCCCCTGCCATGGGCAGGACCCCTTCCACAGCCCAGGGTGCTCCCAGCCTCATCCAGCCTGGCCTTGGGCACTCCCAGGGATGGGGCACCCACAGCTTCTCTGGGCAACCTGTCCCAGTGCCCCCCACCCTCTGCAGGAAGAATTCCTTCCCCATGGCCCAGCTCCATCTCCCTCTTTCCAGTTAAACCTGTCACCCCTTCTCCTGTCCCTCCCTGCCCTTGGGATAAGCCCCCCCAGCTTCCTTGTACCCCCCAGGCACTGGAAGGGGCTCTGAGGTCTCCCCGGAGCCTTCCCTGCTCCAGGCTGAACCCCCCAACCCCCCCAGCCTGGCCCCATGGCAGAGGGGCTCCAGCCCTCGCAGCATCTCCGGGGCCTCCTCTGGCCTCGCTCCAACAGCTCCGTGTCCTCCTGCTGCTGGGGGCCCCGAGCTGGAGGCGGAACTGCAGGGGGGGTCGCCCCAGAGCAGAACAGAGGGGCAGAATCCCCTCCCTCGCCCCCCTGCCCACGCTTCTCTGCATCCAGCCCAGGATTCGGTTGGTTTCTGGGCTCCAGCGCACACGGCCGGCTCCTGGCCAGCCCCTCGCCCCCAGCCCCCCAAGTCCTTCTCCCCAGGGCTGTTCCCAATCCATTCCCAGCCTGTCCCTGTGCTGGGGTTGCCCCGACCCCTGGGCAGGACCCTGCCCTTGGCCTGGCTGAACTCTGTGGGGTTGGCACGGTCCCACCTCTCCAGCCTGTCTTTCTGGATGCCATCCCTTCCCCCAGCCTGCCCAGTCCCTCTGGATGCCATCCCTTCCCCCAGCCTGTCCAGGTCCCTCTGGATGCCATCCCTTCCCCCAGCCTGCCCAGTCCCTCTGGATGCCATCCCTTCCCCCAGCCTGTCCCGGTCCCTCTGGATGCCATCCCCTCCCCCCAACCTGTCCGGGTCCCTCTGGATGCCATCCCTGCCCCCAGCCTGTCCAGGTCCCTCTGGATGCCATCCCTTCCCCCAGCCTGCCCAGTCCCTCTGGATGCCATCCCTTCCCCCAGCCTGTCCCGGTCCCTCTGGATGCCATCCCTTCCCCCAGCCTGTCCCGGTCCCTCTGGATGCCATCCCTGCCCCCAGCCTGTCCCGGTCCCTCTGGATGCCATCCCTGCCCCCAGCCTGTCCCGGTCCCTCTGGATGCCATCCCTGCCCCCAGCCTGTCCCGGTCCCTCTGGATGCCATCCCTTCCCCCAGCCTGTCCCGGTCCCTCTGGATGCCATCCCTTCCCCCAGCCTGTCCCGGTCCCTCTGGATGCCATCCCTTCCCCCCAGCCTGTCCCGGTCCCTCTGGATGCCATCCCTTCCCCCAGCCTGTCCCAGTCCCTCTGGATGCCATCCCTTCCCCCCAGCCTGTCATCTTTTGTAAGCAGAAATACTTTTAAGCTTTGCTACACAGAGTAAAAGAAAAATATATCTAGATGATTCTCTCCCACTGCAGCGTCTCAGAACGGTTCAGCACACGCCAGCACGAGCCAGTAACACATCACCAGGACCAGAGGGCATTCACCCGAGAGCTCCACACCCTTGGAACGGAGCTACCCAACAAGAAATTGCAGGGCAGAGGGTATCGCTGTGTTTATCCTGGTGAACTTGAAGCCTAAAACCAGGTTTCTAAGCAAACTGTCCTCACAATTTAAAAAACCCACAAAAGAGCCACCCAGATGGGCAGGGACAGGGCGGTCCACAGCTCAGCTCCCACAGACATCTCTACGTGCTTCTCCCAACAACGGTAAAGAGAAGTTCACTTTCTTTTGTGAATCAGCAGCTGGTTAAAATGTAGGAAATAAATCCAGTTAAAAAGAGAAGGCGGCAGCAAGCGGGGCCCCAGAAGAACCAGTCCCGACGCATTCCTGTGACCCCAGAGCAAAGGCCAACAGCCCGCTACCAGCACTTACCAGCCATTTACCCCACACCCGCTGAAGCGGTCACAAACACTGATTTTGTGTTAATAATCAGCCTGACAGTGACAGGGCAGATTTGCCCGAGTGCTGATGAAAGCACAGCACTGATCACGGGAAAACACCCCACTGAACGGCAGCGCTGCGTCCGCTGCCCCCCCGGATCAGGGAGCTACGGCCCCCGGCACCTCCAGAGCGGAGCGCCCGAATCTTTCTCGCGGGCACACCGGGAAAGCGAATACTCGCAGGGTTTACACACCCCACCAAGAGGAATTTCAGCAGCTACGGCATCACTTCAGGTGGCTTTGGGTTTTTCTGAAATGAGGACAAGCAGGGGATAAGCGATTTGCCCCTTTCCACCACGTGCTGCCTGGCAATTCGGTCCTCTGGGCTTGGCTCAGGCTCAGCTAACGAGTGGGCTAGCTGAGCCTTAGGGATGGCATCCGGGGGGAGCGGGACACGCTGGGGGCAGGGATGGCATCCGGAGGGACCGGGACAGGCTGGGGGGCAGGGATGGCATCCAGAGGGACCGGGACACGCTGGGGGAAGGGATGGCATCCGGAGGGACCGGGACACGCTGGGGGAAGGGATGGCATCCAGAGGGACCGGGACACGCTGGGGGGAAGGGATGGCATCCAGAGGGACCGGGACAGGCTGGGGGAAGGGATGGCATCCAGAGGGACCGGGACAGGCTGGGGGAAGGGATGGCATCCAGAGGGACCGGGACAGGCTGGAGAGGTGGGACCCTGCCAACCACAAGGAGTTCAGCCAGGCCAAGGGCAGGGTCCTGCCCAGGGGTCGGGGCAATCCCAGCACAGGGACAGGCTGGGGATGGATCGGGAACAGCCCTGGGGAGAAGGACTTGGGGGGCTGGGGGCGAGGGGCTGGCCAGGAGCCGGCCGTGTGCGCTGGAGCCCAGAAACCAACCGGATCCTGGGCTGGATCCAGAGCAGCGTGGGCAGGGGGCGAGGGAGGGGACTCTGCCCCTCTGCTTTGGTGAGACCCCCCTGGAGTGCTGTGTCCAGCTGTGGAGCCCCCAGCATCAGGAGGGTATAGACTGGTTGGAGCGAGGCTGGAGGAGGCCATGGGGATGCTGCAAGGGCTGGAGCCCCTCTGCCATGGGGCCAGGCTTGGGGGGTTCAGCCTGGAGCAGGGAAGGCTCCAGGGAGACCTCAGAGCCCCTGCCAGTGCCTGGGGGGTACAAGGAAGCTGGGGGGGCTTTTCCCAAGGGCAGGGAGGGACAGGACAAGGGGTGACGGGTTGACCCGGAAAGAGGGAGATGGAGCTGGGCCATGGGGAAGGAATTCTTCCCGCAGAGGGTGGGGGGCACTGGGACAGGTTCCCAGAGAAGCTGGGGATGCCCCATCCCTGGGAGTGCCCAAGGCCAGGCTGGATGAGGCTGGGAGCACCCTGGGCTGTGGAAGGGGTCCCTGCCTGTGGCAGGGGGGTTGGAACTGGATGACCTTTAAGGTCCCTTCCAACCCAAACCATTCTGTGATTCTACGATTCTAACCCAGGACCTCTCTGGGACTGGTCGATGTCTACAGCATCCTCTGGATCCTCGGGAAGTCTCTCATTCCCTGTAAGGTCTGAAGCCAGGCTGTCCATCTGCCCCGTGCTCATCCAAGACGTATCCCACGCTCTCCCGCACCCCAAGTTTCTTTCCTGCTGAACTTTCACACACACTCTTCTGCCTGCCCCATCCCACGTTCTGGGAACTCCTTCCCCCAAGTAGGCTCAGACGATGCCAGGATGGAGCCATCTCCCCTCCTTCCGGAGGGCTTCGCCTGACCCGGTGCCAGAGGAGAAAGGCAACACGCAGCCCTCCTCCGTGATGCACGGCAATGCTTTGGAAGAAACACAACATTTTAACAAACAGAACAGATCCTGTTCCTTGCAGCCATTTGGAAACGCCGCTGGAGCCACGGCTCAAGGATCTCAACGCAGAGCAGCAGCCAAAGAGGCCAAAGTAACGTCAGAAGTTATTACAAGGAAGAATATGCAGGTAAAGAGGAGGCAGGACATGGTTTGACTATCGCGTGTTTGCATCTCGGGTGCTGCTCTGGTGAGCTTCTCCCAGGAGATACGCTCGAGCTCAAACAGGTAGGGCTGGTCTGATCAGCTCCTCTTACAGCTGGATTGAGCGGAATGAGAGACAGCACAGCGTCCAGTGGAGGATGCGTTCAACTTGACCTGATACGTGACTGCAGCTCAGAGAAACCAGGAGACACAGAGAAAGGCATGAGGGGTGTTCAGGAGGCGAATAAACCCAAAGAACGGGACACCTCGCAATGCTCCCGAGCAGCCAGCTCGACACCGGGCAGAACGAAACACGAATTGGGTTCTGCATGGGAAGAGAAACCTGCGGAACTGGCTGCCCTCCATGGCTACGGCGTACAACAGCCCCACCGGGCTCCCAGCTCAGCTGGTTACAGCACTTCACACAAAATGGGTTTATGAAGGACCCTCGAACATGTCCAGCCACTGCTGCGGCAGGACAGCCACAGGCCTTGGTGACTGTCAGAAGCGGGAGTGCCGTACCCCTCAGACACAGTCCTAACCCCCCTCAAATACATCGTCAGCAGGAGCCAGTGTCGGGGGGTCCTGAGACAGCTGGGCCTCAGGGGTGACTGCAATTTGTCCCATTGGACCACATTTTCAGGGAAAAAAGCCCCCCCCAGGCCCTGGAAGGGGCTCTGAGGTCTCCCCGGAGCCTTCCCTGCTCCAGGCTGAACCCCCCAACACCCCCAGCCTGGCCTCATGGCAGAGGGGCTCCAGCCCTCGCAGCATCTCCGGGGCCTCCTCTGGCCTCGCTCCAACCGGTCTGTACCCTCCTGATGCTGGGGGCTCCACAGCTGGACACAGCACTCCAGGGGGGGGTCTTACGAGAGCAGAGCAGAGGGGCAGAATTCCCTCCCTCGCCCCCCTGCCCACGCTGCTCTGGATCCAGCCCCGGATCCAGTTGGTTTCTGGGCTCCAGCGCACACGGCCGGCTCCTGGCCAGCCCCTCGCCCCCAGCCCCCCAAGTCCTTCTCCCCAGGGCTGTTCCCGATCCATTCCCAGCCTGTCCCTGTGCTGGGATTGCCCCCACCCCTGGGCAGGACCCTGCCATTGGCCTGGCTGAACTCTGTGGGGTCAGCACGGTCCCACCTCTCCAGCCTGTCCCGGTCCCTCTGGATGCCATCCCTGCCCCCAGCCTGTCCCAGTCCCTCTGGATGCCATCCCTTCCCCCAGCCTGTCCAGTCCCTCTGGATGCCATCCCTTTCCCCAGCCTGCACAGTCCCTCTGGATGCCAACCCTTCCCCCCAGCCTGTCCCAGTCCCTCTGGATGCCATCCCTGCCCCCAGCCTGTCCCGGTCCCTCTGGATGCCATCCCTTCCCCCAGTCTGTCCCGGTCCCTCTGGATGCCATCCCTTTCCCCAGCCTGTCCCGGTCCCTCTGGATGCCATCCCTGCCCCCAGCCTGTCCCGGTCCCTCTGGATGCCATCCCTTCCCCCAGTCTGTCCCGGTCCCTCTGGATGCCATCCCTTCCCCCAGCCTGCCCAGTCCCTCTGGATGCCATCCCTTCCCCCCAGCCTGTCACCCCCCCAGCTCGGTGCTGTCAGCAAACACACAGAGGCATTTAAGTCACAGATGACTACAAATCTCCAGGTACCAGCCACGTGCTCTAGTTCCTCAGTGGCTTCCAGAACCATTTTCAGCAGTTTCAAGCCATCAAGTCTGACACGCAGGGTCATCGGCTCAACCAGCAGCAGCGCCCCGATTTACAGCTCACCTAAAGCCTGTCCTTTCCTGCAACCAAACTTAGGGACTCCTCCTTTTAGGAGCGCGAAAACTATCTTTAACTCATAACCTATTCCCCCTGGGAAACCTTGCCTCTAGCATCAAGAAAGCTTCTCCTAACCGAATTATCAGTAGGGAAACAGCCGCGTCAGCCAGCTCACTGCCGGCACCGGGAAGGGTAGCAGCGCTCCAGTCCATCTCCAAGTAATCCTAACGCAGTGAATCCCCAATATAATTACATGTGGCAAGAAAGGGTAGTTCCCCTTGTCTGCTTTAAGCTGCCTGCTTGTTAATTTTGTTGGTGCTTCCAGTTTCTCACCTTAGCAAGAGCAGTGAGTAACCACAGCCTATGCACTTTCACTACCCCGGTGAGAAGACACACGGCGTGTCATTTCCATATGGGCGCTTCCTGGAAGAGCTATGAGCAGTTCCCAGAAGTACAGCCAGCCACCAGACAGAAAAGAGTGACACCTTCTTCCCATCAATTGTGTGCACTGAAGGAGAGGTCACGTTTTGCAAGCGTTTACCAGTTAAACCTGGTTTTAGGGAGGAGCCTGACCATGCCCAGACTGCCCACTTACATCAGCAGAGCGACCGAGCTGCCCAGCTGAATGTAACCAGCTCTGGGTCTCATGGAATCACAGTATGGTTTGGGTGGGAGGGACCTTAAAGCCCCCCCAGCCCCACCCCCTACCATGGGCTGGGACCCCTCCCACAGCCCAGGGTGCTCCCAGCCTCATCCAGCCTGGCCTTGGGCACTCCCAGGGATGGGGCACCCACAGCTTCTCTGGGCACCTGTCCCAGTGGCCCCCACCCTCTGCGGGAAGAATTCCTTCCCCATGGCCCAGCTCCATCTCCCTCTTCCCGGTTAAACCCGTCACCCCTTGTCCTGTCACTCCCTGCCCTTGGGAAAAGCCCCCCCAGCTTTCCTGTAGCCTCCCAGTCCCTGGCAGGGGCTCTGAGGTCTCCCCGGAGCCTTCCCTGCCCCAGGCTGAACCCCCCAACCCCCCCAGCCTGGCCCCATGGCAGAGGGGCTCCAGTCCTCGCAGCATCTCCGGGGCCTCCCCTGGACTCGTTCCAACTGGTCGATATCCTTAAGCTGGGGGCTCCACAGCTGGACACAGCACTCCAGGCAGGGTCTTACAAGAGCAGAGTAGAAGGGGAGAATCCTATCCCTCGCCCCCCTGGCCACACTTTTCCTGACCCAGCCCAGGTTGGTTTCTGGGCTCCAGCGCACACGGCCGGCTCACGTTCAGCTTTTCATCGACCAGCACCCCAGACCCTTCTCCTCTGGGCTGTTCCTGATCCATTCGCCACCCAGCCTGTACTTGTAGTTGGGATTGCCCCGACCCAGGTGCAGAACCTCCCCAGCAGGGCCACCCCACGACACTGCAGTTCGCTCTTAAATGGCTCCAGGTATTAAACATCAGGAACAACCTCATCAGCAAGCCCCAGAACACAGCGCTAACAGCACACTGTTGTACCCAGCTTCAAAGGCAAAGGCAGATGTGCGTACCTTCAGTAGAAGTTATTTCAAACGTGAAATCTTCTCCACGGACAGAGAAACATTTGGGTTACAGTTCCGGGAATATACCCAGCTTCAGAAAATTGTTTTCATCCAGTGTGAATTCCTCCTCAAGCTTCCTACCCTGGAAAATATTTTAACACATTATTATTAACCAAAGGAAACAGAGGACCGAAGATTAGTATTTCTCTCCCCTCCCACCAGAGCAACCCTCTACAAGACCTTTCAGCCCGAAGACAAACTGGAGTGAGCCCACAGGCAGCTAAGGCTCTTTGCAAAGCCACCGTCACCACCCCACACTCACCCTTCCGGTCACCCACCCCGCCTGCAGCACTGGGCAACCAGGAGCCTTCACCCAGAGCTGCGGGACCAGAGGAGTTACCAGCCCTCGGCCCCAGCGGTGAGCCTCGGACCGTGGTCACCAACACGTTCGCTTGGCTTGACATCACTTCAAGAGAGCGAGAGGTTGTCAGGGAAACCCAACGGTCATTTTCACCTGTTCCAAGAGTAACTGCAGCAACAATACACGTATCTCACGGTCGGTCTGGGGCCCCATCACCTCACGGAGGGTCCGGGGACGGGGGGGGCCCCACTGGTTGCAGAAGGTGACTCACAGAAGGGCAAGAGAGCTAAGCTTGGTTCAACCTCTTGGAGCGAGTCCAGGGAGGCTGGAGTGCCCTGGGGGCCAGGCTGGGGGGGTTGGGGGGTTCAGCCTGGAGCAGGGAAGGCTCCGGGGAGACCTCAGAGCCCCTGCCAGTGCCTGGGGGGGTACAAGGAAGCTGGGGGGCTTTTCCCAAGGGCAGGGAGGGACAGGACAAGGGGTGACGGGTTTAACCGGAAAGAGGGAGATGGAGCTGGGCCATGGGGAAGGAATTCTTCCCGCAGAGGGTGGGGGGCACTGGGACAGGTGCCCAGAGAAGCTGTGGGTGCCCCATCCCTGGGAGTGCCCAAGGCCAGGCTGGATGGGGCTGGGAGCACCCTGGGCTGTGGAAGGGGTCCCTGCCCGTGGCAGGGGGTGGCACTGGGGGGGCTTTGAGACCTCTTCAACACAAACCAGTCTGGCATTAGAGCAAATACTCCATGTCTCTGACCAGCCTTGCAACCCTCAGGGTCAGAGCCCACTGAAGGCACAGCAGGGCGAGCACCCGCAGAAAGAACAGCCTACTTTCTCATCTCCTTGTCAGTAATTAGCTAATTGGAGGTACAACAGTCACCCCAAACTGAAGTATTTCCTTTGAATGGACAGCGTACAGGACTTTATGCCCTGTCCAACCCAACCCACCCTACGATTCTATGACTTATTGTGCGTATTTAAGGTCTGTAAATTCGATGCCTTATTTTCCCAGCATCTGTCCCACAAAGCCTTTTAAACATTACAAATCAGAAACTCAAGGTAAAGCAGCGCAGCACAGACTTAAAATCATAACCTGAGGCCCAACAATTAAGGCAGTGCTCTGAAAACAGACCAGATTTCTCCGGAAAACTATCACCGGGCACCTCAGGTCTGTCTTTATTATACCCCGTTATGGAAACTCAAAACATCTGCCCCATTCTGACACCTCTGGCGGTTGTGCTTGGGGGAAGACAAACCATACGCTCAGCTCCACGAGACACGCAGCGTTACTCCAGCCCCAGTTCCGTTAAACCCAGCACCACGAGGAGTCCCGCTGGACACAACCCAGGTGAAGGTGGGTGACAGAACAGCCACCAACGGCTGCACACACGGAGCCCTCCCGCACTCCCCGAACCACGCCCTCAACCCCGAGCGCACCCAGCGAGTCCCGTGAAGAACAGGCGTGTGTTCTCTTCTCCTTACCGAAAGTAAGCTCACAGCAGCGTATCTTAAGGAGAAGATAAAGTTGAACCTTACTGAAACGGCCTTCCCGGATTACGGAATGATGGAACAGGGCTACGGGACACTGTCAACGGGAAAGAGTAAGAATTTAATCCAACGTTTCAAAGTGACTGACGCCAGCCTCAGTCAGACGTGTCATCTTTAGGCTTTACGCTACATTCAAAGTTTTTCTTCAACATCTTCAATTATTGTTTGAACTGAAACGGTTTCTGAATGAATTGCCAAACGAGCGGTGGGACAGGCGGATCTGCTGGATGTAAACACAGTCGAAACACATTTTGATGATGGGATTGATGGAGTGACAGGCCAAGGGGTGACGGGTTTAACCGGAAAGAGGGAGATGGAGCTGGGCCATGGGGAAGGAATTCTTCCCGCAGAGGGTGGGGGGCACTGGGACAGGTTCCCAGAGAAGCTGTGGGTGCCCCATCCCTGGGAGTGCCCAAGGCCAGGCTGGATGAGGCTGGGAGCACCCTGGGCTGTGGGAGGGGTCCCTGCCCATGGCAGGGGGTGGGGCTGGGGGGGCTTTGAGGTCCCTCCAACCCAAACCATCCTGTGATTCTATGATACAAGCTAATAGTTTTCCAAAATTCTATAGTTTAACTGGGTCCTGAGGCTCTGGACAGCTCAAAGATGCAGCTGGAAGCAGTGAAAGGACACACACAAACCCGTACGATGTCTGGAACGAGCCAGCAGCTCAGCGCCCACTGGGGGAAGAGGGGCTCCTGGTGGGGACTGTGTTGGGAGAAGCTGTGTCCTTTAGTTAGCTTTGCATTCCACACAGGAAAGATTTTAACATAGACTCCCAGCACGGTATGGGTTGCACTGGAGCTCAAAGCCCCCCAGCACCACCCCCTGCCATGGGCAGGGACCCCTTCCACAGCCCAGGGTGCTCCCAGCCTCATCCAGCCTGGCCTTGGGCACCCCCAGGGATGGGGCACCCACAGCTTCTCTGGGCACCTGTCCCAGTGCCCCCCACCCTCTGCGGGAAGAATTCCTTCCCGGTGTCCCAGCTCCATCTCCCTCCTTCCCTTCAAACCCGCTACACGTGCTGCAGGTCACTACCCGAGACAGGACAAACAGACCCAGCCTGACAACGCCTGTGCTCCTCCACACCCTCCTCCGCCGGCACGGAGCCTGCTGTGCCGTTCTGGCACAGGAGAGCAACAGCACCGCTCCGAGAGCTGGCGAGGGCCGAGCCCCGCTGGCTACCGCTCGCCTGCGCATTACCTCCTCCCTGGAGGACTCGGCACTTCGTGTCACCACGTGCTGTCATTACACTGTCATCACTCCTGCCTCGGAATCACACGGACAGAACGGAATACTCAGGTACTCAAAGAGCGAGAGGCTGATTAACCCCCCGTTTGGCCTAACTGAGTGATTTCCAGCTTCAGAGCCGTCCCTGCCAGCCAAACCTTTCAAACAGGCGTCAGAACCAACACGGCAGGAAAAAATGGAACCACGTGCAGTGGATGAGGGAAAACTGGCAGAACGGCCGAGCAACTCGCCCCAACTCTGGTGTGAGCAGAATCCAAAGGAATTTAAGAGGTGGCTGATTTACAGCTCCTCTCACTGGCCAGCATTCGTTTCCAAATACCCCAAATAACTAAAAATAGCGATGCCTCTTTTCGTATGAAAGACACGCTCCAAAGACACAATTACAGGATCAGTCAAGAGTGAAAGTCCAGTGTGCACAGAGCTGAGCTCGAAGCCACCATGAAATGGAAGCGTGTTCCCGCTTTTCCATAGACTTAACAACATCCAGAGGGACTGGACAGGCTGGAGAGGTACAGCCAGGCCAAGGGCAGGGCCCTGCCCAGGGCTCAGGGCAATCCCAGCACAGGGACAGGCTGGGAATAGGTCGGGAACAGCCCTGGGGAGAAGGACTTGGGGGGCTGGGGGCGAGGGGCTGGCCAGGAGCCGGCCGTGTGCGCTGGAGACCAGAAACCAACCGGATCCTGGGCTGGATCCAGAGAAGCGTGGGCAGGGGGCGAGGGAGGGGATTCTGCCCCTCTGCTCTGCTCTGGGGAGACCCCCCCTGCACTTCTGCCTCCAGCTCGGGGACCCCAACAGCAGGAGGACACGGAGCTGTTGGAGCGAGGCCGGAGGAGGCCCTGGAGATGCTGCGAGGGCTGGAGCCCCTCTGCCATGGGGCCAGGCTGGGGGAGTTGGGGGGTTCAGCCTGGAGCAGGGAAGGCTCCGGGGAGACCTCAGATCCCCTTCCAGTGGGCTGGGGCGGGAAGTGGATAGCCTTTAAGGTCCCTCCTTTCAGGTGGGGTCTCACCAGAGCAGAATCCAACCAAGACAGCAGCACGCCTGTAGCAGGGGCACCAGGAGAGTGGATGCTTCTTGCAGCGCTGTTCTGCTTCTAACAAAACAAGACACTGACGAGAAAGCCCACAGAAGGAAGGTGTCAGAAGCAGAGAACTCTCCTTGGGCTCCTCCTGCTTTGGTACCTGCTACTACGGGGGAAGCCATCGAACCACACCAAGGCACCCGGCAGAGGAACGCTGCTTCCCCGCAGGGATCCACACACAGTTTCTACTACCTGCCTACCAGCAAGAGAGGACTGTTTAGCCAGAAAAGGCATTTGACGAGGAAAATGCTGAGGAGAATTAGAAACCCTAGATAAAAGTCATCACAGGTGTATTTAACTCTTAAAAAGACAACGTGAAAGCAAAGAGCATCTCTGGGCAGCTGCGGCACGGGCTGGGACACAGCAGGGAACGGCTCTCCCCTTCCCCGCACGCACCGGCGGCACCCCGCAGCGGTCAGGAGCAGGATGGATCCCCATGGAAAAGGACGTGCGTGTTCGGTAACACCGTGTGAACAGCCGCTATTTGTACGGAAATGGAAACTTCCGCAGCCTGAAGCTACTTTCATCGAGTGGATCAGAAATATCAAGTAAGATGAACTAAATCCAACCTTTTCCATAAGCTCGAAGTCCCTCAAGCCTTTCCTAACAAAGCTGGAATTTTAGTTACCCAAAGTAAGAAGGGAAAAAGCAGTTCCATAGGGAATCTCATCGCAACCGAGGAAAGGAACAGGTGGCTTACAACCAGCAGCTGCCTCACACCATCCTCAGGTCGATTTGATCTCCACTTGCAGAGGTTTTGCAATTAATTCAGCCACTTCCCACCTACTTAAACATGATCATAATCCAAGGGTTAAAAAGCAGCACAGCATAAAGCCGGAACCCTTTCCACCTTCTCCTCTCCGGTGCAACAAGGGAGAGAAACGCAAGCGCTGTTCCAGGCAGTCCCGAGGCTTCTCCACTCATGGGGTTTTACACTATAAATCGGCATCAGGATCCCGGAGCTGGGCTTTTTGCAGATCCTCAACCCCTTCCTAGCCCTACTTCTCTCGAGATAAAGCCGTCAGGAATCCAGGGATAAAGGAGTGTAACAGCAAAACCGTCAGGGAGGGTAACAAAAAAGCTTCTTTATCAGTTTCCAACGACAGGAAAAAGTGAGGATGCGTTTAATGTTTCCCAGAAAGGTGCCAAGCCTTCACCCTCCACAAGAGACAACCGTGTGCCCGTAGGTGTCCAACACGCTGCCGTCTCTACCACCCGCCCCGCTCCATGGACACTGGGGCATCGGGACAGTCGGACCAAGCTGGGCCCACGTGCCCGGTACTGGATCTTAGCTGGAGCTTAATTCCCAGGCACCAGGGAAGAGGTTCCTTGACATGATTCTGCTGAGCGCGGCCGCCACGCTAACCCGCAGCTACAACTGCAAAGTTAAGGCAAACACCAGTGACAGATTATTATTCCGACTATTCTAGACTAAATTTAGTCCAGAAAATCCTGTTACAAAGCCAAGTGCAGCCCCAACATCACTGAGACAATGTTTGGCCTTTTCTGTTTCCCCAAGAAAAAACCAAAACCATCCACCACATCTTCTGAGACTCAACCCACATACGGGAAGGTAAATACTCCAATCATGGAATGGTTTGGGTGGGAAGGGGCCTCAAAGATCATCCAGTTCCAACCCCCTCACCACGGGCAGGGACCCCTTCCACAGCCCAGGGTGCTCCCAGCCTCATCCAGCCTGGCCTTGGGCACTCCCAGGGATGGGGCACCCACAGCTTCTCTGGGCACCTGTCCCAGTGCCCCCCACCCTCTGCGGGAAGGATTCCTTCCCCATGGCCCAGCTCCATCTCCCTCTTTCCGGTTAAACCCATCACCCCTTGGCCTGTCCCTCCCTGCCCTTGGGAAAAGCCCCCCCAGCTTTCTTGTACCCCCCCCAAGCCCTGGAAGGGGCTCTGAGGTCTCCCCGGAGCCTTCCCTGCTCCAGGCTCAACCCCCCAATCCCCCCAGCCTGGCCCCATGGCAGAGGGGCTCCAGCCCTCGCAGCATCTCCGGGGCCTCCTCTGACCTCGCTCCAACAGCTCCGTGTCCTCCTGCTGTTGGGGGCCCCCAGCTGGAGGCAGAACTGCAGGGGGGGTCTCCCCAGAGCGGGGCAGAGGGGCAGAATCCCCTCCCTCGCCCCCCTGCCCACGCTGCTCTGGGTCCAGCCCAGGATCCGGTTGGTTTCTGGGCTCCAGCGCACACGGCCGGCTCCTGGCCAGCCCCTTGCCCCCAGCCCCCCAAGTCCTTCTCCCCAGGGCTGTTCCCGATCCATTCCCAGCCTGTCCCTGTGCTGGGATTGCCCCGACCCCTGGGCAGGACCCTGCCCTTGGCCTGGCTGAACTCCATGGGGTTGGCACAGGCCCTGTGCCATGCTGAACAAGGGCTCCTGTCTCACCAAACACTAAATTCCAAGTAACCGCTGGCAGTTTTGGGAAGAGATGATACAAGGCCGGTTGCATCTTCTCGCATTTTCACAGGCTGCAAACTGGCAGCGTAAGCTCTGAGGTGCCTGTGTCTTCCCATTTCCCTCAGACAACGATGAACACTACCTGGTGTCCCGTGCAAAGATCTGGAGCGGTTTTAACACTTCCCACAGAGAGCAGAACAGTACTACCAGGTTTTATCAACCCCTCAGGATGATTTTCAGCATCGACGGTGCTTGTGCAGCAACAGCACTGAGCAGAGCCCAGCCTCGGCTATTTCACTGCAGTCCTTCCGTCGCATAAAGGGGGTAAAATCCCATTTAAAGGGTCAACAACTAATTTAATCTTGGATTAACATTACAGGTTCATTGTACTTTTCTGAAACCAACAGAATCCCTTTCAACGCCCAGTGTGGGTGCACACCTCCTCATTTCAAGAGGCTCTAAAACATTTGCCTTTCTCCACCCTCCCTGGGACTCGCCGTCTATCCAACCTCTAAGAGCAGCCAACCTGCTCCTCTCCGCACGGCTGCTGCTGTCTGCTCCCAGCCTCCGCGCTTCGTGCCTCAGACTTCGCTCACAAACGGGAGCTTTAGAACTCATCCTTCAGCAACTCAGGCTCGGTGACTGCAGGTTTATTTTCCTCTCCATCCGGACATTTGCAAAACGATATGCAAATCCAGCGACACGTGAAACGATACCGGTAACTACAGAAGCAACCGAGACCGGTTGCTGTTGTAAACCGCCGGCCAAGCCCTGTGCGCGCCTCTCCCAGATGCTGGCCCACCCGCAAACCGGCGCGCTCCGGTGACGGAGCCGGCGCGCAATCCTCTGCAAAGCGTTACGCGCAGCACAGGGCGAACGTGAAGCCGTCGGGGTGTGTTGGGTCAGATCAAGGCCGGAGAAGGCCCCATCCGCAAGGCCGGGCACAACCGGGTAACCACAGGCTGGGGATGACCTAGCGCCGTCCCTTAGGGCGATACGTGGCCCCAGAGCCGCAGCCGAGCGGGAAACCACGGACAGGGGCTTACTGTCAACGGGGGGAAGCTGGAGCCTACAGTACGTGGGGCAGCGGGCTGGCAGGCACCAAAACAAGGCCCTGCTCTTCCCTGCCAGCTTTAACGACAGCACAAGTGTCAGGCTAAGGGCAGTGATTCACGAGGCAGGGGACAGCTCATCCCAACCCGTTTTCCTCCTACGGCCAGCGCAGCGGACCGCTCCTCGGTCCCCCAGCCGATCCCTTGCCAGCCGCACCCCAGTGTAAGAATCTGTCAAGGCACCCGGTAACGAAACAAGCTGAGGAAAGCTGCCAGTTTAATACATAACACCAGGCTGTTACCTCCCAAGGATCGACAGTTGCAGTATCTTTAATCACCGAGAGCTTCCCAAGAAACGTGGTAACTCAGGTTACCAAGATTTCCTTGACTGCCTAAAACGGGCCCAACTTTCCAGAAGAGCTGAGTGAACGCCTTCCAAAATTCCGAGCACAGGATTATGTCTTGAGACCTCTCAAGAGGACAGGCTGGGGGGGTTGGGGGGTTCAGCCTGGAGCAGGGAAGGCTCCAGGGAGACCTCAGAGCCCCTGCCAGGGCCTGGGGGGGTACAAAAAAGCTGGGGGGGCTTTTCCCAAGGGCAGGGAGGGACAGGACAAGGGGTGACGGGTTTAACCGGAAAGAGGGAGATGGAGCTGGGCCATGGGGAAGGAATTCTTCCCGCAGAGGGTGGGGGGCACTGGGACAGGTGCCCAGAGAAGCTGTGGGTGCCCCATCCCTGGGAGTGCCCAAGGCCAGGCTGGATGAGGCTGGGAGCACCCTGGGCTGTGGGAGGGGTCCCTGCCCGTGGGAGGGGGTGGGGCTGGGGGGCTTTGATGTCCCTTCAACCCAAACCGTGCTGGGATCCCAAGTCATCCATGATGAAGTCTCCAGACACACCTGAAAGCCTTCCTCCCTGTGACCACTGGAGAAAGGAGACAGAAAGCCATCACCCTGGAGCCAGTTCGTCCCAGGAAGGCACAAGACACTCTTGGGAATCACAGGATGACCCTTGTTTATCCGAGCTCTTGCTCTCGGAAGCCACAGGCTGTACACTATTCTATCCTGAACAAAACCGGATTCAGACTTAACCAAGAACCAAAGGCAGGAATGAGCTGTAACTGCGCTTCAGTAACACCGACAAAACCAACGCTCGTTCAGCTGCCGCAAAGCTCCCCGATGGGAAACCACCCACGGCTCCTCCTGCGGAACAGCCTGCCCCTCCCGCCCCACAGCCCTGCTTCCCAGGGCAGGGACAGCCCAGGTACCATCCAACAAACCTCAGCCCACGGCGACAACGGTCACCGGCGGCGGGCAGGTATACACACAGCGTGACAGCTGGGGAGGAAGAGCAAGGTTAAAGTCCCTCTGCTTCAAAAGAATTGACCTTTTGACCAAGTGCAGAATGAATTACACTCTAACACTCCTTTATGTCCCGCCACGCTGAAAGCCGAGCCTGCTGGACTGCCCCGGTACGCTGGGACACACACCTCTGCCAGGGAGGGGGTGTGGGGCAGGAGGAATATCGGCAGCACACCAGACCAAACTCCCTGCTAGGAAAAAGCCTGACATCGAGCCCCAGACCGACACCACCTACTGCTAGAGGACACAAATGGACAAAAATACCTAAAGCCCCACCACGCTCTGCCGGAAGGCACAAGAAGAACCGATTCCAGGGAAACCTGCAGCGATAAGGGCGTGCCACAAGTAATCCCGATACAACCCGGAGGCACCGAAGCTTCCGTACACGTCCCCGTAACGTCTCACGCGTCTTCCGCACGTCAGGCCTTGCTGCCGGGACCGGTCGGGGTCCCCTCACCTCAACCTTCACCCTTCCCCTCGTCTGCCAGGGATCAGGGCTGGGGCGGTTTCTGTCGGACTGTTCGGTGGCCCTACGCTTCTCCCGGCCAGAGAAGGGCGCGTGGGAAATCGTTTAATCCAGCATCTGTTATTCAGGATCGCAGGATGGGTTGGGACGGAGGAGATTCTAAAGGTCATCCAGCTCCAACCCGCTGGCATGGGCAGGGACACCCTCCACTAGATCTGCCCCAGCTAACACGTGTTTCTGAATTACACTCAAGCCAAGCTCCGAATTCACACCGCCACATCTCCTTCCCTTGGACGTCCACCACCATGCGCCTAAGCCCTTGGCGTGCCAACCCGGGCCCGAGCGGGCAGGGCAGTCCCAGCCAGGCAGCACAGGGATCTCAAACCAGCACTGCGGGCTGCTTCGAGCACTTTCGTGCCCGGGACCTCGCCAAGCGGTCACAAAACCCCCCAAACTGTGCAGAAAGGCACAAACTGCTATGAAACCACACTCAGCCTGACCAAATCCACCGATGCCAAGCTACGGTCACGTCATTTGTCTATACGGACCCACGGACAACACAGCCTGAACAGCGCACCTGAGCACTGAATTCACCGAGAGCAGCCAAACAGGGAGGAGGACTGCTCAACCTCACCGCCCCAGCCTAAGGAGACTGGGGGCTGGACTTACAAAATCCCGTGGCCTCTGCGTCCCCAGGCCAGACCTGACCTCGGTCCGCGCGCTCGCACCGCAGCGACGCCCGGGAACACAGAACGTACCGTCGCTTTTCAAGACTTCGCCCTTCCCCAGAAGTGCACTCACAGGGTGAAGCACGTACTAACTCAGGGAGCAAACCTGCAGCTGAGAGGAAACAAGCCTCACCGGACACAGCGCCAACGGGCGAGCGCTGCCTCGAAAGGTGCTGCCGGTTCCGAGCCCAACGAACCGCTGGGAATGGTTCACCAGGAATGGTCTGGGTGGGAAGGGACCTTAAAGCACCTCCAGCCTCACCCCCCGCCACGGGCAGGGACACCTTCCCTAGCCCAGGAGACGGAGCCAGAGGTACCCACAGCCCTCGGAAGGGTGAGAGCGGTACCCGGCCCTGACCTCGTGCCGCAGCGCGACCCATCCTCGACCCCTCACGCACGGGGCTGATGGAGCGGCTGAGCACAACTGCTGCTGCCTGCAGGTGCAACAGCGCCCATCACCACCCCAGACAAACGGCACCCCCACCACAAGATGCATCGGGGTTGTCGGGGCTGAACCCCGGCTCCAACGAAGTACCCACAGCCCCTCGCTCACCTCCCCCCTCCAGCAGGGGGGAGAGTCGGAGGGGAAGGCAAGGAGCTCGTGGAGTGAGCTAAGAACTATTTAGTGATTGAACAGAAATGAACAGAATGGTGACACAATATTAACGGTGCTGCTGCTCAGGAGTAATTAACCCAACAGCAATTAACCCCGTGCTATGCCCGCTCCCCCCCCGCCCCACACACAGCCAGGGCCCGAGCAGCGAGAGCCGGAGCCCCAGAGCGACGGCAGCAGAGCCCGAGCGCCCCCCCGAGCGCCAGCAGGGCCGGGAGAGCCCCCCGACCGCCGACTCCCTGTCTGAGCGACGCAGGGACGAGCGAGCGAGCCGAGGAGCGAGCGAGCTGACCCCCCGGCGCGCTATGGCCCCCGGCCCCTCGGCGTGTGTCCCCAGCGTCCGTGCTGCGGGATGGAAGCCCCTGCGGGCGGGGGGGGCTGGCTGAGCTGTGTGTGTCCCGCTGCCTGGGCTGAGAAAGGTGGGAGCAGCGGGGCGGGAGCAGGAGCTGGGAAAGCCCCTGAGCTGGGGCAGCTCCCCAGCACCAGCGAAAAACACACCTTATCAGTACTATGCTGAGGGCAAATCCAAACCCAGAGCATCATACCAGCTACTGCAAAGAAAATAAACTCTGTCCTAACACCAGCACAGGGGTGAAGAATTCATCCTACTTATTCCCATTATTTTCTTCACTTTCCCTCTGACGGTCAGGTCAGGGCACATCCAGACAGAAAACTCAATCCCCCCTTCTCAGGGAAAAGCATTTCCCACGTGAGGCACCTTAAAACGAGCAGGTGTCATGAGCCATCACAGAACCAGCCCGTCAGACGTCATCCAAAACCGCAGTGGACACAGGGTTCGCTGGCCAAGGAGGGCACAGCTAGAGCCAAGGCTGCACAAGGCAGGGAACCCCAAGCACAAACACCACCGACCGCACTTTGCCGTACCGTGATCCTGGAACCGGCACGCACCCGCCGGGGATGTGCCACAAGAGCGATTCAGACCATTTTTGAACAAGCAGGAGGAAGTGAAGGGCGAGAGCATCATTTTCGGGGCTGTGGCGCGTCCCAGAGCCAGATGCATTCACCCCGACGCTTGCCCAACCCTGGGCTGTGACAGCCGCGCTGACCAGCTACAGACCGTCCTCGGCGGGCACCAGGGCACGCACTGCGACAGGAGACACGTATCCGGGAGCATCACGGACTCCTGGGCCAAAACACAGCGGTGCAAACACAGCCCGGCAAGTTTTACCTTACCGAGGACACGAGCCAGCTGCTTCCTGCAACAGCCACAGGAGGGAGGGGGCGGAAGGGGATCCTTGGAGATCACCCGTCCAGGGGCAGGGTCAGCTGGAGTGGGCAGCCAGGACCACGTCCAGGCAGGTTCTGAGTGCCACTATGGATGGAGACCCCTCCACCACTCTGGGCAGCCCCCGCCCAGGTTCAACCGCTCACACAGGAAAGCTGGGGGGGCTCTTCCCAAGGGCAGGGGGTGACAGGACAAGGGGTGACGGGTTTAACCGGAAAGAGGGAGATGGAGCTGGGCCATGGGGAAGGAATTCTTCCCGCAGAGGGTGGGGGGCACTGGGACAGGTGCCCAGAGAAGCTGTGGGTGCCCCATCCCTGGGAGTGCCCAAGGCCAGGCTGGGTGAGGCTGGGAGCACCCTGGGCTGTGGAAGGGGTCCCTGCCCGTGGCAGGGGGTGGGGCTGGGGGGGTTTTAAGGTCCCTTCCACCCAAACCGTTCTCTGATTCTATAAATCTCTCTGAAATAATTCTTCCTCCAGCTCTCATCTGAAGGGATTTTAGCCCCATCAGACTGCTGGAAACCTTGAGGATGTTTAACCTACAGAGCAAGAATCAGACCCTGGCATCCTCTGAATGTGTTTTAATGCCTCACATTCTCTCCTGCTGCTCAGGCCCAGCACACTGACAGCGCTCATGCATTTCTTCTCTTCTGCTGCTGCACACACCGCTGTGGTTTCGCGAGGAGCTAACTGCTGTGACCCACCACAATGACAGAGTACCGGTGTTAGAGTATCCTGTATTACACTACTTAGAATCATAGAATCACAGAACGTTTTTGGTTGGAGGGACCTCAAAGCCCCCCCAGCCCCAGCCCCTGCCACGGGCAGGGACCCCTCCCACAGCCCAGGGTGCTCCCAGCCTCACCCAGCCTGGCCTTGGGCACTCCCAGGGATGGGGCACCCATAGTGTCTCCATCCACGCTGGCAGAGCTGGGATGCAGCACCCATCCCTTCCTGCTGCATTCCCACAATACAGATGGACAGATTGCTTACTCTTCTTTGGGTTCAAAGTGCCCAGAATGCACATTTCACTCTGTCAGGGGAAGAGAATCACGAGCTGCTCTGTGCCTGGAGCTCGGTCCCTACGATCCTACCTCAGACTCTTCAGGAATACACGCTCAGCGCTTGCTTCCAAGGTGAATCAACACTGATAAAAAGGTTCCCTCATTCATCTTACAGCCAAGATTAAATCAAAGATGTGTATTGATTCCTCTTCCATCGACACAAGGCACGAAGAAAGGTGAAAAACCGCGAGGGAGAGGAGAAAAGGCCTGCTGCGTAAAGAAACACGGCAGCTCAAGAGCAGAGGGCTCTTCAGATTGCTGTGAAATCACACCTCGGGGTCTGTGGTTCTCCAGACCGGAGTAGCACCCCGGCTTTCCTGACGCACGTAGTAAGCACAGGAGCTGTTGAAGCGCACCGCCACCCGGAGAACAAACACAGCCCTTTCAGGCGGCCGCGTACCCTCTCCCTACCCGCCGTACTTGTGCGGCGCCTGTGCACGGAGCCACAGGAAGGCAAAAAGGAAAGATAGAAGGGTAAAGGCAGAACGTTTCACTTCGCTCTAGCCCGCCCAATGCGTAATTTAGGACCGAGACTTCACTAACACGCGCTGCTGCAAACCCAACTGCGTTTGGGAGTGAGGCTATCTCTGCCGGTAACAGGAAACTCCGCCGTATCGCACAGGAGCCGCTCCTACCTGACAGGCTCTTTCTCTCCAGAGATGTACTTGCAGCCACCCTTTGACAGCCCAGTCCCGGCAGGCTTTACGTCAGGCCTCGCCCAGGCACGACTGTCACCTCACCCAACCACAAAACCGGAGCGCTGACGTGCTCCACGCGCTTTCGCCAGCAACGCTAACGCGGGTCAGCAGCGTCTAAAGGGCAGTCTGCTGCAAACAAAAAACAGCCCAAGCTGTAAGGATAAACCAGCTGTCCCGTAGCCCCCCAGGCACTGGAAGGGGCTCTAAGGAGACGAAAGGAAGCCAAGGGACATTGCCTGCGAAGGGTTCTCTCGGGAACTCGGCAACATCACGGCAGTTTCAGGACACCTTTAGAAGCTGTGGGACAGGAGTAAGCCAACTCCTTTACCAGCATTCTCATTCCTCACCATTCTCTTTGTTCCCTTCCCTCACTCATGTGCCCACTTATTCTTCGTAAACTCTGATTAAAGGGCAGAGCAGGACAGACCAGAGTCCTCAGAGACAACCACAGAATCTTTCAGCTTGGAAACCCCCAAATGACGGTTTCAGGACCTGTCCACACCACCCCAGCTAGCACACGCACCCCACCGGACAAACTCCCGCTCTCGGTGATTTCTGCCGAGCTCGGCGTGCACATCAAAGCCTCTAGAACATAAATCACAGAAATGATTCCTTTATTCCCTCCTACAGCTGAGCACACGAAGCTATAACCCGTCCCTGCTGTACTCGGCCAGCTCTGTAGGTCGCTACTGTGTCAGCACTGGGGTAACTGAAACACTCGAACGCGGCGGAAGCTAATTACCTTCTACCACGTTTCAGCCTGAGTACGAAAAGCTGGCTTAGTTTATCATCACTTTATTACTCCATCTTCCTCCCACCCCCTCAGCGTCTCAGAGCAGTCAGACGGTTCTGTTCCCTGCAGGTGAATGTCGCCCCTCTGGGAGGAAAAGAGCCGATTGCCTGCAGGGCACTGTCAGAGAAGGGCAAGGCTGGGTCGGCACGGCTTCAGGAGGTGTCACAGAGCTTCCTCTAGCGAGAGCGGCCCTGAGCTCCAGCGCCGGCACCTGCTGCTGCCTGCCAAGCCCCAGCTACCTGCAGAAGGCAAGGACAGGCTATCAACCCGCCAGGCACAAGCACACACCTCCTCTACAAGAGTCAAGTCTCCCAGCTGCAACTTTTCACACTGCACCAACCCGGTCTCCCAGCCCCACGGTAAAAACGAACAGAGGCCACAAGACACTATGTTAATGGCTTTCTCAAGAACAATACACTATTTGGGGTCCTCAGGGGTCGGTGTTGGGACCGGTCCTGTTTAACATCTCCATCAGTGACAAGGGCAATGGCATCGAGGGCACCCACAGCAAGTTTGACATGACCCCGAGCTGTGTGTGGGGTGACAGGCTGGGGGGCAGGGATGGCATCCAGAGGGACCAGGACAGGCTGGGGTAGGGGATGGCATCCAGAGGGACCAGGACAGGCTGGGGGAAGGGATGGCATCCAGAGGGACCAGGACAGGCTGGGGGAAGGGATGGCATCCAGAGGGACCGGGACAGGCTGGAGAGGTGGGACCGTGCCAACCCCATGGAGTGCAGCCAGGCCAAGGGCAGGGTCCTGCCCAGGGGTCGGGGCAACCCCAGCACAGGGACAGGCTGGGAATGGATCGGGAACAGCCCTGGGGAGAAGGACTTGGGGGGCTGGGGGCGAGGGGCTGGCCAGGAGCCGGCCGTGTGCGCTGGAGCCCAGAAACCAACCGGATCCTGGGCTGGATGCAGAGCAGCGTGGGCAGGGGGGCGAGGGAGGGGATTCTGCCCCTCTGCTCTGCTTTTGTAAGACCCCCACCTGGAGTGCTGTGTCCAGCTGTGGAGCCCCCAGCATGAGGAGGACACGGAGCTGTTGGAGCGAGGCCAGAGGAGGCCCCGGAGATGCTGTGAGGGCTGGAGCCCCTCTGCCATGGGGCCAGGCTGGGGGGGTTGGGGGGTTCAGCCTGGAGCAGGGAAGGCTGCGGGGAGACCTCAGAGCCCCTGCCAGGGCCTGGGGGGGTACAGGAGAGATGGGGGGGCTTTTCCCAAGGGCAGGGAGTGACAGGACAAGGGGTGACGGGTTTAACCGGAAAGAGGGAGATGGAGCTGGGCCATGGGGAAGGAATTCTTCCCGCAGAGGGTGGGGGGCACTGGGACAGGTGCCCAGAGAAGCTGGGGATGCCCCATCCCTGGGAGTGCCCGAGGCCAGGCTGGGTGAGGCTGGGAGCACCCTGGGCTGTGGGAGGGGTCCCTGCCCGTGGTGGGGGGTGGCACTGGATGACCTTTAAGGTCCCTTCCAACCCAAAGCACTCTGTGATTCTATGATTTGGATTTTCATGTTTCATAAACACCCAATCCAGCGCTGTGTACTCAGCCAGTTACGCTCCCCAAGGTGGAGAGACCTGTGCTCAGGCGAAACCCGCCCTGCAGCCCCGGCCGGCTCTTCCCTTTGCCGTGGCACCAGCTCTGCAGCTCCTTCCCCCATACCTTTTCTCCGCAGTGTCCTGGCACAGCATTCCCGCTGCTCAGGGCTTGCCCCTGACTCTCTCCCCCTCCCGGCACCAGAACAGCGGGGGCAAACCTCTGTCCCAAAGCCACCCTTCAGAAACGGCGGACGACCCCAGCGAGAGGCCCTCGCGTCGCCCCACGGCGACGGTGGGGAAGGTGATGGAACGGAGGATTCTGTCAACCTTCAATTGCTACCGTATGGCTGCAGACGTGTTTCAGCCTCCTGAGAAACTGCTGAGCCCCAGCTTGAGCTGACAACACTTAGATAATGCTGGGTTTTCTTATAAATATGCTTATTCTTGTATTTTTGCTTACAACTCTCAGACACAATTTATTCTTAACCAAACCAGTATTTTACCAGATAGCCCAGAGCCACCTTTTGTTTTCCTCTTCTGAGCCAGCAACAGGAATTTCTTCATCTTTCCTGAACTGTGAGCCACCTACATTCACCCTGGACACCGAGAGTAAGCCACGGGTAGCGCAGGAGAGCTGGTACTCCAGCACAGCAAGGGGCTGTGCGGGGCTTTCCTTTTAATAAAAATCTGCTGCAGGCGAAAACTAAAATAAATTATGATGCAGGCCTGTCTGTTGTACAAATATGCACCAAAAATTAAGAGCTATGTCTAATTATTCTACACTTCTGAAGTTCCCTAATAAAGAGATGATATCAAGCACTTGGTTTTGATGACCGACTTTATCCTCAGCCAGTATCTAGTCAAACAACCTCCTAATTGAGGCCCTACCCCATGCTAAGGACAAAATTTGCACAGCTTCTTTATTTAAATGTTACATTTTTAATTAAATCCAACACACCCAGACACTGAAGAAACTGCATCGCTTCGGAAAAAGTGAGCCGTAAAACCAGAACCAAACTCGCTGTGCACAGAACTGCACGAAACAGGGTGGTTTTTAGGTCACAAAAAGCACATGGAGCTAAACACACCCCAAGGAACCCAACTCCGCAGCCCTCCGGCTTCACGTTATCTACGAGGGTAGAGTTATCCCAGAGTTTAGCACTTGGATTTCCCTCCATCACCAATAAGTCAACGAGATGAGCAGAAAAACGTGTTCAGCTACTCCCAGAATCACGGAATCATGGAATGGGTTGGGTTGAAGGGACCTTAAAGACCATCCAGTTCCAACCCCCCTGCCACGGGCAGGGACCCCTCCCACAGCCCAGGATGCTCCCAGCCTCATCCAGCCTGGCCTTGGGCACTCCCAGGGATGGGGCACCCACAGCTTCTCTGGGCACCTCTCCCAGTGCCCCCCACCCTCTGCGGGAAGAATTCCTTCCCCGTGGCCCAGCTCCCTCTTTCCCTCCAAGCCCGTTACCCCTTCTCTCCCCCTTCAGGCCGCCCTAGAGCCCACTGGCCCTGTGGACGCTGCAGCAGCGCCTGCAAGGAGGACTGGCCACTTGAGCTGGGCGTTAAAAAGCCACCACGCAGTCAGTTATCAAACAGCACAGTCACGGCGGGGCAGGGGTTACGGGCCCATTTACACCTCTCGCCCAGCTCCTCAGACACGACTGCGACACCACTTGCACTGTTTACGCAGCAGAGTAAGTATTTCCCAGATCACCCCAGTTAAAGCCTTCAGAAACCACTGCCACTAACGGGACTGTTACCCCGAAAGCGAGCTGCTGCTATGCGCTGGGGCACACAGGCGCAGCCTTCAGAGAACCCGCGTTGTCAAAGGCGGTGCAAGAAACACAACTGGCGCTCCTTTAACGGCCCGTTGCACCAGCTCGGAGCTCCGGGACGGGGTTCTGCCGCCACCCCCCGTTACCACAGTCCAGCCCTTCGCAGGATTTCACCACAACATTCCGACGCCGCGCTGCCGTACCAACCACACGAGGCGCAGCACTGCTTGGCCAAACGGTGAGGAACCCGCGCCTTACACCGGGTATGAAAGACAACGCGCCTTTTAACGGCCTCAGGCTTTCAGGACGTCACGCGGAGACAGTCCCGGCAAAGCCTGCGTGGCTCTGCAGGGCCCACCGGCATTACCACCCCGCAGGAGAAAAACCACCCATGCCAATGGACCGCCAGGCTGTTTCCCTGCACGGCACCAGTCGAACCGGATCTGGGGGCTCAGCTTCATTCGCCTCTGAACAGCTTGGCAGGAAGAAGCCAACCGGATCCGGGGCTGGATCCGGAGCAGCGTGGGCAGGGGGGCGAGGGAGGGGATTCTGCCCCTCTGCTCCGCTCTGGGGAGACCCCCCCTGCAGAGGAGGCCCCGGAGATGCTGCCAGGGCTGGAGCCCCTCTGCCATGGGGCCAGGCTGGGGGGGTTGGGGGGTTCAGCCTGGAGCAGGGAAGGCTCTGGGGAGACCTCAGAGCCCCTGCCAGGGCCTGGGGGGTACAAGAGAGCTGGGGGGGCTTTTCCCAAGGGCAGGGAGGGACAGGCCAAGGGGTGATGGGTTTAACTGGAAAGAGGGAGATGGAGCTGGGCCATGGGGAAGGAATTCTTCCCGCAGAGGGTGGGGGGCACTGGGACAGGTGCCCAGAGAAGCTGTGGGTGCCCCATCCCTGGGAGTGCCCAAGGCCAGGCTGGATGAGGCTGGGAGCACCCTGGGCTGTGGAAGGGGTCCCTGCCCGTGGCAGGGGGGTTGGAACGAGACGATCTGTAAGGTCCCTCCCAACCCAACCCATCCCGTGATTCTACGATTCCAATGTTCCTGGAGGAACACTTTCCTCCAGATGTCTTAAAACCCAGCATTTATAAGCTGCCTTCAACAGAGTAAAAACTTTCACTCATGAAAAATGAAGTGAGAGTGGGGAGTTCCCTCTCTGCAAGACACAACTTCCGCTATTTAAAACTGGGGCGGGGGGAACAGGACCAGGCGGCCATGGGCACGCTGGCTGCAAGCTGCCACGCGGAGAGCACTACGGGTATTAACGCGGATTACTTGTAACGGGTATTTCACGAGGGCTGCAGTTCGCCAAGAACAAGGATGACAGGAGTAACAGCAGAAAGCAGTAATGACGCGAGCTGCCCGTTTTCTAGGAGGAAACAGTGTGTACAGTCTACCATCAATGAAATCCAATATGCATTTATTCCTGGCACTGCATCCCGAAAGCATTCCGCACCCTTCTGCAAAACTTGGCATCCTCGAGCCCCTTCCTATTTGTGTAAATACTCTGCTACTTCATTCTTGAGCCTTCACAGAACTCAGCACCATGCAGCCGTCCCCAGGGCTGGGCACAACGGAAGAGTCTTTAGAGAAAGTACAGGGAAGAGCAGCAGTTACGTCCAGTAAAACAGCGACAAACTGCTTTTCAGCTTCGGGTCCTCATCACACTCAGCACTGAGGAAACACGGTGCACCCTGTCTCCTGCACCACGGAGCCTGCTGCTTGTTTACAGAATCCCAGCACGGCTGGAGCTGAAGGGACCCTAAAGCCCCCCCAGTGCCACGGGCCGGGACCCCTTCCACAGCCCAGGGTGCTCCCAGCCTCATCCAGCCTGGCCTTGGGCACTCCCAGGGATGGGGCACCCACAGCTTCTCTGGGAACCTGTCCCAGTGCCCCCCACCCTCTGCGGGAAGGATTTTATGAATTATTTACGACATGAAGCAGGCAGAGGATCACAACTTTCAGCTACCCCTCTGCACCGCTCCATCAGAATCCGGAGAGCCGACTGCGCTGGTCACGCACACAACAAACTTCAGGGTGTTTTGTCGTTCTGGGTCTTAAACGGGTAACTCCGTGCTTCGGAACCACTCGCAGACGCCGCTTTCAACCTCAAACTCAGCAGTCAGCTATGAAAGAGGACCAAGGTTCGAGCAGAGCGAAGGGCACAGCACATTCCGAAACATACCCCACAGCTCATCCACCTTTATAACCCCTCAAGAGCGAGGAGGTCCCCGTGGGAATCTCTGCCTAGCAAGTCGAGCCTCTGCAACAGGATCCGTCTCACCTAACGTGTGGATATTTATACTGCGGATGACTAATGAGAGTTAGTCACCCAGCCTCCCTTTGCGGGAGGGGAGAAACGAGCCCTTCCACAGCAGAACCCCGCTCTATTTTAGACTTCTGCATCAAAAGAAAATAAGCATCTGTTTCTCTCCACTGACTAAAAAAGGAATCCTGAAGAGCTACCTCGGCGGTAGGCATTTACCTCAGACACGGGAGCTCGGGGAGAGGGCTCCAGCCCCCTCAAAGGGAAGGCAGGGTCTGAAACACAGTGTTAGGGGGGAAAAAAGGCTTAGAAAGTCATGAAGAAAGGAAAAAAAGAATATTTAGGATATACCACGGACAACGTAATGTTGAAGTGTAACACAGCACAGGGCTGGGAAACAGCAGAGCATGACGATCTCATATCAAAAAAGGGGGATAACACACAACAGAACGAAGTTGAAATCCATCATTTCAACTTAGGGCCTACAAGAAAGCTACGGGGGGGGCTTTTCCCAAGGGCAGGGAGGGACAGGACAAGGGGTGACAGGTTTAAACTGAAAGCGGGGAGATTTAGATTGGATATCAGGAAGGAATTCTTCCCGCAGAGGGTGGGGGGCACTGGGACAGGTGCCCAGAGAAGCTGTGGGTGCCCCATCCCTGGGAGTGCCCAAGGCCAGGCTGGGTGAGGCTGGGAGCACCCTGGGCTGTGGGAAGGGTCCCTGCCCATGGCAGGGGGTTGGAACTGGATGATCTCTAAGGTCCCTTCCCACCCAAACCACCCTGTGATTTAGTATTTTCCGGTTTGTCCACCAGAGCACGCACTGACCACTGGTCAGGTGCCCTGGCTCAGGGGCTGAGGATCACCTGGATATCCCATTCACCAGGCTGGGACTGACTGAACCCTACACGGAATCAGCCCCGCTGCTCCCAGCCCCTTCGCACCTGAACCGCCCGGCAAAGGAGTCGGCGGGGCGCTCACCCCTTCCCACCACGCCTGCTGAGTAAAACCAACCCACGGGAAAGGAGCAGGGGAAGCGCCTGGCTCCCTGCGAGCGTGGGACCAGCACTAACGCAGAGGGACAACCCAGGAAGGTGTTGCACCACAAAGCTGAGATGAATTAAGCCGAACCACACCCTATTTAAATGCAGGCAACCCGCTCTTTTAACTCTTCCCCTTCCCTCCTCCCTCGGGTCAGCCCTAGTTTTACACAACCCCACACGGAGCTGGCTGAGGGAGCTGATCCAGCTCGAACTGCCCCGGCGCAGCGGGTACCACGCCGACCTCAGTGCCGCCATGGCCACGTGTTGCCGTGGAACTGCACCCTTGGCCCTCCGGCAGGCGAGTCACGATACAGTTTTCAACCTGTCGGCTTATAATCTCAGCTATCCTTCCAAAAACCAGGCAGAAACCCGTCTGAGTGGGAAAGAATTACACTACATGGCGCAGCAGCGGGTCTTCGGAAGGGAAGGAAAAGTAAACAGCCAAGGGAACGCCACCTTTCCCGTCCCACCCCGCCGCACGTGTCATTACGAAGCTGGGACAAGCCGCGGGTTTTGCAAGACCGTGAGGAAGGAGAAAGGAGGAGGCAGACGAGAAGCGAAGTCACCGATGCCAACACGTCGAGGCGCGCCTCCCGTGCGCTCCGCAGCTACCGTGACTCCGTCCCCCCTACCCAAATCAAAGGCAAACTGAAACCGAAATGTCTCGTGCGCCGTTTCCTCCTTCCTTCCCGCCGTTTGCAGCGACGACCATTCCCGCTACCGCGGCTTCTCGGCGTCCTCCCGGTGAGCAGTGCCGGCCTGGGCTCTGCCGCCCCCAGCCCTGCCCCACAGAATCAGAACCCCCGCGAGCTAACAGCTCTCGGCGCCACGGCAGGCCACCACGCGCCGGACAGCGGCAAAGACAAGCAGCACCGGCACGCCGGGAAGAGCAGCGGAGGCGTTTCCCAACTGACCACAAACCTTGAGTTCACGGAATCAGTACGGTTGGAAGGCGTGCCTTGTGAACCCCGTGCACTGCCTCCATCCCACCGCCCCACAGCGAAGCCAGTGAGAGTTTATCTTGCCCAGGTAAGGAACCAGTTCCCGGCTCCCCCCCTTTGGCTCAGGTAACTTCTTGAGCTTCACCACGTCACCAGAGCGCTATTTTCTCGTGCCTTCTGGTTTCCTGTCCTGTCCCAATACGCCTGTCATAGAATCACAGGATGGTTTGGGTTAGAAGGGACCTTAAAGATCATCCAGTGCCACCCCCTGCCATGGGCAGGGACCCCTCCCACAGCCCAGGGTGCTCCCAGCCCCATCCAGCCTGGCCTTGGGCACTCCCAGGGATGGGGCATCCCCAGCTTCTCTGGGCACCTGTCCCAGTGCCCCCCACCCTCTGTGGGAAGAATTCCTTCCTGATATCCAATCTAAATCTCCCTGCTTTCAGTTTAAACCTGTCACTACAGGCCCTTGGGAAAAGCCCCCCCCCCAGCTTCCTTGCAGGCCCGTGTCCTTAAGCACCCGACACGGAGGGGTGAGCAATCCAATACTGGCAATGCAGTGCTTCAGGGACAGGCCACCCCTGCACCAGCTGCCCCAAAGAGCTTCAAACCCCATCACTGAGGGAGAAAACAGGCAAGAGAAGTGAGCAGCAGCGCAGCATCTACGGTGCTTCCAGGCTCAGGCTGACAGCTTTAACTTCCTCCTTCTGACCCCACGTTCTACGCCAGCTCAGCCCCACGTTGCCGATAACCCGGCTCTGCAAAGTCCAGGGCCACACGGTGCTTGGCGTGGAGCAGCCCCTGCCACAGGTGACCACAGCAGGCCTTCGGCGCTGCTACGCGGGCCTTGCTCGGCGGAGCTCCCTGCCCCGTCTCTCATCCAGGGCTCAACGGCAGCAGTAAGCGAGAACACCGCTGTCGACTCAGCCAGCGATCACAGAATGGGCTGGGTTGAAGGGACCTTACAGCCCCCCCAGCGCCACCCCCTGCCACGGGCAGGGACCCCTTCCACAGCCCAGGGTGCTCCCAGCCTCACCCAGCCCGGCCCTGAGCAACCAGCGATGTCCAACTTCCCGCCGGCAGACCTGACCCGAGCGCCGTGCCGCGCGGCACCCAGATCCCGCAGAAATCCCAGCTTTCCCAGCCGGAGATTTTTTAACCTTTGGCTAGAAAAGTTTTGTTTCTCCGAGACAACTAATATTTATTCACCCGAGTTACACCCCCCACCCCGCCCCCCCCCAGCACCAGAGCAACCAGGCGGGTAAAAATAGCCAAGGCACGCAATAGTAATGTCAATATTGGTTATTGCACTGCTGCTCCAGCAGATCAAAACAAGGAGCAGCCAGGTCCAGCGCGGGGGGAGGGGAGGAACACGGGCAGGGAGAGGGAAAGCGAAAAGCGCCCTCGAAACGCAGCAGCGGGCAGAGAAGGCAGCGCACGCCGGCTCTGACGGTACCGGATCAAAGGAGACGCTGGAGTGCCTTTGCTGCTGGTCACACAGAGGCCACACTCCTTGCCCCACCCCCACGCAAACCCACGGGCATCCGTAGGTTTTCCGCGACAGGGGGGTAAGAACCGTCCTCCTGATCGCCCGGCCCGTAACACGCAGCGGAGAACAGAACCGCCCTGCCCCGTAAGCAGGGCTCCGAGCTGGGCCCCGCGGGCGACTGCTGGCGCTGAGCGACGCCGCTCGTTCACCGCCCGTCGACTCCGCTCTCCTCGGCCTATCGGTAATTCTGCGTCTTGCGGAACAAGACCCCCCCAAATCCCCCTCCCTGCCGCCCCGTCGAGTGCTCGGCCCCTCGGCCCCCCGCCCCAGTCTCCCAGCTACCCCGTCACTCGGCTGTCGGCCCAGAATCTCTACCCTGCCGAGACACGGCTCTGTATCTCGCCGTGTTTCTGCCTGTTCTTCCACTGCTCCGGCTACTGCCCCTGGGGCACCGGCACCGCCGGCCCCGAGAAGGGAACACACGACCCGGTTACGTACGTGGGGTCATTCCCCCACGGCACGACCTACGGCCTTACCCCTGCGCTCCTACGCACCTTCTCAGCCCCGGCAGAGGCAGAGCGCTCCCCCTGCTCCCCCCGCCCCGAGCTCTCCTCGGACACCTCGGCCGAAATTCCTCTGCGCCACACCGCCCCGCTGCGCCCCGGGGGTGCGGGTGGCCCTCTGTCACCCCCACTGCTGCCCCGCTGCGCCCCGGGGGCACGGGGCACCCTCTGCCACCCCCACTGCCGCCCCGCTGCGCCCCGGGGGCACGGGGCACCCTCTGCCACCCCCACTGCCGCCCCGCTGCGCCCCGGGGGCACGGGGCACCCTCTGCCACCCCCACTGCCGCCCCGCTGCGCCCCGGGGGCACGGGGCACCCTCTGCCACCCCCACTGCCGCCCCGCTGCGCCCCGGGAGTGTGGGTGGCCCTCTGTCACCCCCTCTGCCGCCCCGCTGTGCCCTGGGGGCACGGGGCACCCTCTGCCACCCCCACTGCCGCCCCGCTGCGCCCCGGGGGCACGGGGCACCCTCTGCCACCCCCACTGCCGCCCCGCTGCGCCCCGGGGGCACGGGGCACCCTCTGCCACCCCCACTGCGCCCCAGGGGCACGGGTGGCCCTCTGCCGCCCCCGCTGCGCCCCAGGGGCACAGGGCACCTGCTGCCACCCCCGCTGCGCCCCAGGGGCGCGGGTCACCCTCTGCCACCCCCTCTGCCGCCCCTGCTGCACCCCAGGGGCACGGGTGGCCCTCTGCCACCCCGCTGCACCCCGGGGGCACGGGGCACCCGCTGCCACCCCAGCTATGCCCCAGGGGCGCGGGGCGCCCTCTGCCACCCCCGCTGCGCCCCAGCAGCACTGGGCGCCCTCTGCCACCCCTGCCGATGCCCCACTGCGCCCCAGGGGCGCGGGTGGCCCTCTGCCACCCCTGCCGATGCCCCAGGGGTGCAAGTGGCCCGCTGCCACCCCCGGTGCCACCCCAGCTGCACCCCAGGGGCGCGGGGCACCCCCTGCCACCCCCTCTGCCGCCCCGCTGCGCCCCAGGGGTGCTGGTGGCCCTCTGCCACCCCCGCTGACAGGCGACAAGCTCAGGGGAGAGCCCGAATGAAGCGCTCCTTCCACGGAGCATGGAAAAACACCACCGGCTCCGCCTGGGATCTCTCCTTACCGAAGAGGAGGGGAAGCGTAACTAAACCATTCCTCCCCCTCGCTCCGATCACGCTACCCCGGGACGGGGAAACTGTAATTCGCTCCAGCTGACTCCCAGTCCAACCAGCAAACTGTGCGGCGGGGGTCCCGCTCGGCAGCGCCGATGGCCCCCAGCTGCATCACCGGCACCCCCCTGCAGATGGGGGGCTGCGGGGTCAGCCTTCCGCCCGGGGAAGCGCGGCAGAACGGGCTGCGCCGCTCCGGACGGCGCCCCGGGGCCTTCCAGTGATTGAAGCCCGGACTGAGAATGCTGGCAAAAACCCCACCCCGAAACGTACGCTCTTCGGGACAGCCTTCACCGCGGTATCGGCTGTGCCAGTCTCCAGTTCCTGAACCGTGACCTTGGACGTTCAACCCGTCCCTCCTACACACAGCCCAGACTCCAGGGAACACCGGCCTGAGGAGGATGCTTGGGTGCTCCCCGCCGCCACCGCGTTCTGCACCCCCCGCCTGACGCCGTTCTGCCCCACAGCGAGCCCTGCCCGGAAAGCTCCACCACCCCCCCCATTTTCCAGGATTCCCACGCAGGACGCCGTCCTCGGTCCCCGGATCGGCAACGTCACGCCGAGCACAGAAGCCACCGGCCGGCGTCCGCCGCTCGAGCGCGGCGCAACCCGAGCGAAGCCGCCGTTTCGGAGCGCGCCGCTCCGCCCCGCCCGCCGGTCACCCGCGCACACCTCCGCGGGGACGGCGCAGGGCAGCCGGGCACCTTCCAAAACTTCCCCTCGCCCGCCGCCACACCGCCGCCGGTTGCCATGGAAATCCCTGCACCGCCATCCGCCGGGCTGGGGGTTTCACCGCGCCTGGAGGTGTCCGAGCGGTAAGAGGAAGCGCAGACGTTTCTCCTCTCCCCAGACGGTGCCCCGTAACCGAGTCCCGTAACCGAGTCCCGTAACCGAGTCCCGCACGCGAGCGGCCGCAGGCTCGGCCCCAGGCGCGCGGCTCGGCGCCGGACCACCGTCCCAACTTTCCCCTTTGGCCTTCAGGGGGGCAAGTGGCGACCGTTACGGACACGAGCTCCGGTTTGTCAAACGTTCATTTTTAAGTGGGAGATGGAGATAGGAATAAAATAACTCGGGTCCCTCCGGCTTCTCTCCGTTTCTCACTTCCCGGTCGGGTTTTCGCCAGCCGCTGCCCAACGAGGCCTTCGGAGCCGGCGGGGAGCCCTCCCCGGGCTCCCCCCGAGACCGCGGCGCTTCCATCTGTTGCTCCAGCTCGGGGCGCCGCGGGTCAGTGCGGCAGCACGGTGACACCTCTGCTCGCACGCGGAGCCGGCGGGGTCCCGCGCGCCCGGGGGGAGGCGGGGGGCGGTGACCCCCGCCCCGACCTTGCCTCCGCGCGCAGCCCCGGCCACCAGCCACCCGGGGATGAGGCGCGAGAACGCGGGTCCCTGGGGTGCAGCCCCACCGGTTCCCCCCCCCCCCCCCAGTTAAACAAGCAAACCCCGGCGCGCGGAAAGCCCGGGTAAAGCCGGCGGACGCGGGGGCGCGGGGGGCCGAGGGCAAGGCCTCCCGCACGGAGCGCCGCCGGGGGGGCCGAACCCCCCGAGCCACCCACACACCAGCCAGGGGCAGCTGGACGCGGGCCGGGCAGCGCTGCGGGACCGGTGACCAGCCGCCCCCCGGCGCTCCGAGGGGCGGGAAGGGGGTGTCGCTGCGGCCGAGGAGGCCGAAGCGGAGGAAGGAGGCGGCGGGGCGACAGGCCGCGGCCCGCCGGGCCCAGCGCCCCGGTCCCGGCGCAGGAAGGCGGAAGCGGCCTGCGGTGGGGCACAACCCCGCGCCCTGGCAGTCCCGGTGCCAGCCCCGGTGGCGGCCCCGCTCCCAGCCCCGCTCCCAGCCCCGGCGCCAGCCCCGGCGCGGCGGCGGTGACAGCTCGGGGGCGCGGGCGGCGGGCCCGTCCGCGGGTCTCACCTGCTGGGGCCTGTCCCTCCGCCCCGCGGCGAGGCCGCTGGCACGCTGCCTGGCTGCGAGGGCCGGCGGGCATGGGCCGCGTCCGAGGCGGAGCGCCGCGGCCGGGGCTGCGCTGACAGCGGGCGCTGAGGCGGCGAGCGGCGGGCGCTCCGGCGGCCTCCAAAATGGCGGCGGCCCCGCTGCTGCCCAGCGCCGCGCGACGGAGGGCGGCGGGGGCGGGGCCGCGCGGGGGGGCGGGGCCGCGCGGGGGCGGGGCGGGGGAGGGGAGGGGAGGGGGCCCGGCGCCAGCCCCGGGGGCGAGGGGACGGGTCGCAGCCCGGGACGGCGCTCGGCGGCACCGGGACGGGCCCGCGCGGCGGGGTGGGTGAGCTGCGACCCCGGGGTGGGCGAGCTGCGACCCCAGAGATGGGCGAGCTGCGACCCCCGGGGTGGGCGAGCTGCGGCCCCGGGACGGGGGAGCTGCGATCCCCGGGATGGGCGAGCTGCGGCCCCGGGGTGGCTCTGAGAGATGGGCGGGCAGGCCCCGGGGGTCCCCTGAGCGGTGGGCGCACGGCTGCGGGGGTGCAGGCCGGGATGGAGGGCTGGACCCCGGCGGGGGGGCACAGCGGGGACCCTCCCGTGGCCGCCACCTCCAGGTAAGGGGAGGCAGAGGCAGCGGGAGGGGACGGGCCCCTTGTTCCATCGCCCCCCACCCGGCAGCGGTAGGGGTGGTCCTGGTGTCAGTGGGAATAACGCCCCGGGAGGAAGGGGCAGAGATGGGCACTGTAACATCAATTAGTTAATCAATTAATGGGTAACATTAAGGTAATTAATGGATAATAGCGAGGTGACACAGTCCGGAAAGGTGGGGATCGGTGTGGAGGAGGAGGGGAGCGTGAGGGAGGGGAAAAAGAGGAGAAGGGGGGAAAAAGGATGACCCAAAGGACAGAAGAGCACGGGGGAGGGTCCTCCTGGTCACGCTGGCGCGTGGGTAAGCAGGTTTCGTCGGTGCCTTGCCCCGGTTTGTCTCCGCACATGAATAAACCGCTTTTTCCAGGCCGACGTCGCAGAGGAGCCCGGTGGGGTCGGATCCAGCCCTTCCCTGACTCCCCAAGAGAATTCCGGCCTCTTGTCCCCCTCCCTCATCCTATGTAGGCCTTGACCCTGCGTACGTTAAGACACGGGCCGGAAAGTTGACGTTGGGTGTCTGCTTACGGGCCCGCGGGCAGCGCCGGCGGGAGCGGCCGCGGTGGCGCGTCACGCCGTGGATGGTGGCGCGTCACGCCCGTGGATGGAGGCGCCAACAAGGGGCGGCGCGGGTCGTGCAGCGAGGGACGTGAGACGGTAAACGGCGTCCCGCTGCCCTGCGCACGCCGTAGCGTTCCGGCGTTCGGCCGCCGAAGTGCCGCTGAACGGGCGACATGTCCAGTGCGTGGCCGTTCGCCCACCGGAGGGGCTCGAGGAGAAGGGCTGCCTGGCTTCTCCTGGCACGCTGCGGGGTAATTAACGCTTTGTTGGCCGTTAACGAGGGGAAAAAACCCAGTACCACCTCAGAAGTTGCGTTTCTCTTTTGCCTGTTGGAGGGTTATGAGATGGCCAAGCGTTTTTTGTGGCATGTTGTAGCTTCCAGGGACACGGCGATGGCTATCCAAGCAAATTCCCGCCTGCCAGCCATCTCCAGCGCGTATTCGTTTCCCCGTGTAGAGCAGGAGGGACAGGGCTGTGGGCCTTCCCGTCCCCAGCGGATTTCTAGAGTGCCGGCCTTGGCGCAGCTCCCTCCGTTCCTCCTCCAGCCCTCCGAAACGCGCTAGAACGCGGCTCAGCTGTCGGGGCTTGGCAGCAAGCACGCGCTGGGGCTGCCAGCTCCCCGCTCCCGGCCAGGACACGGGCAGGTGCAAGAACAGGGAGAGACCCTGGATGTCCCGCGGCGAACACGCCACCGGACTCCTCTGCGGCTACTCGTGCTGACGTGCGGATGCTGAACAGGCTGTGGGACCTCTCGCCTGTTCAGATACAAAAATCAGCGTTTGCCACCCGGTGCACGTAGGAAAAATCAGTAATTGGAGGTTTCGCACCCTTTGCCGCTGTTAAAATCCGCGCGGGGGGGGGAAGTAATGAAAAGTATTCTCACGCTATTGCCCCCTCGCCAGTGTTTCAGCTTTCCTAAGGGGGAGGGAGTGGATCGCTCGGTGTCCTTCCTCCAACGGCTTTAGCATTTCCAGGGCAACTGTTGGTTGATGTGCATATTCAGTCCGATGTTTACTTAAAAACACGCATCTTGAATAATCTTATCTTGGAATCATGGAATGGTTTGGGGTGAAGGGGCCTCAAAGTCCCCCCAGCCCCACCCCCTGCCACGGGCAGGGACCCCTTCCATAGCCCAGGGTGCTCCCAGCCTCATCCAGCCTGGCCTTGGGCACTCCCAGGGATGGGGCATCCCCAGCTTCTCTGGGCACCTGTCCCAGTGCCCCCCACCCTCTGCGGGAAGAATTCCTTCCCCATGGCCCAGCTCCATCTCCCTCTTTCCGTTAAACCCGTCACCCCTTGTCCTGTCCCTCCCTGCCCTTGGGATAAGCCCCCCCAGCCTCCTTGTACCCCCCAGGCCCTGGCAGGGGCTCTGAGGTCTCCCCGGAGCCCTCCCTGCTCCAGGCTGAACCCCCCAGCTCCCCCAGCCTGTGTTACAGTTGTTTAGTTTCCAGTCCAGCAGAAATCCGGTCAGATGAGGACTGGCTCCTTCACAGTTTCACAGCGAAAGGCCCCGGGCGGGTGAGCAGCTCGCAGTAAACCAGCGCCGTGACCTCACCACGTTACAGAAACGTGAATTTTCCGTTAACCCCCGGCGCCTGCGAAGAAGACAAAGCCACAGCCTTGCTGTTTACGTGGTGTTTTCCCTTCACCTGGTTTCCCCACCCCTCGTTTCACAAGTCCCCCAGCCCGAACGGAAAGGAGCAAGGAACGGCGGTGCCAGCCCCGCTTAAACTGACAGCGACCCACGCGCGGGGACGGAGCCGCTGCGCGGCCGCTGCCCTCGGTCCTCCGGGCTCGGAGCGAGACGCAGCAGCTGAGTTTGCCTGCCACGGTGCTGTGTCCAAAAGCCTTTGTGGAACAGCAGGTCGGGGCGAGCTCTGTGAGCGAGCAGATTGTCACCGTGCCAGTGTGTGTGCCGTTCGGTGTCGTGGTTTAACTCCGGCCGGCAAAACACCACGAAGCCGCTCTCACAAATCCCCCTCCCCTCCTCCGGTGGAGGGGAAGAATCGGGGGAAAAAGAAATAGGGAAGCTCGTAAAATAGAGATAAGAACTATTTACTAATTAAATCTAAATCAATATATACAGATACTGCTAATAATAAATAATTAACATAGTAGAAAATGAAACATGTGGTACAATAGATACAATATGACCCAATTTCCCACCATCCACTGACCAAAGCACACCCAGATGTTGAGTGAGGAAAATCAGACTCAGAGAGCCCGGGAACCACAGCCCGAGAGCGATCGCAGCCCGAGAGCCATCACAGCCCGAGAGCCGCAGTCCAAGAGTGATCGCAGCCCAAGAGACGCAGCCCGAGAGCCGCAGTCCAAGAGTGATCGCAGCCCAAGAGGCGCAGCCCGAGAGCCGCAGTCCAAGAGTGATCGCAGCCCAAGAGCCATCGCAGCCCGAGAGCCGCAGTCCAAGAGTGATCGCAGCCCGAGACGCAGCCCAAGAGTGATCGCAGCCCAAGAGACGCAGTCCAAGAGCCACCACAGCCCGAGAGCCGCAGTCCAAGAGTGATCACAGCCCAAGAGACGCAGCCCAAGAGACGCAGTCCAAGAGTGATCGCAGCCCAAGAGACGCAGTCCAAGAGCCACCACAGCCCGAGAGCCGCAGTCCAAGAGTGATCACAGCCCAAGAGACGCAGCCCGAGAGCCGCAGTCCAAGAGTGATCACAGCCCAAGAGACGCAGCCCGAGAGCCATCGCAGCCCGAGAGCCATCGCAGCCCGAGAGCCGCAGTCCAAGAGTGATCGCAGCCCAAGAGCCATCGCAGCCCGAGAGCCGCAGTCCAAGAGTGATCGCAGCCCAAGAGCTGCAGCCCGAGAGCCATAGAAGCCCGAGATCTGCAGCCCGAGATCTGCAGCCCGAGAGCGATCGCAGCCCGAGAGCCGCAGCCCGAGAGCTGCAGCCCGAGAGCCGCGGCCCAAGAGCGATCGCAGCCCGAGAGACGCAGCCCGAGAGACGCAGCCCGAGAGCTGCAGCCCGAGAGTGATCGCAGCCCGAGAGCGATCGCAGCCCGAGAGCGATCGCAGCCCAAGAGCCAAGGCCTGAAGGCCGGAGCCCAGGAGCCGACGCAGCAGATTCCGAGCGAACCCTATCACCAATAACGCGGCCAGAAAACTCCAAACAACCCACCAGCTCCCAGACGAAGGAGCCAGCACAGGGGTTGGCAAAGCAGCCAACGCAGGAGGGGTAGCAAGTGCCTGGAGAGACGTCAAGGGAGTAAGGGAGAGAGAGAGAAGGGCAGAGCAATGGCTACTGGACCCCCTTCCCCCCCCAGAGCCCGGAACACGCCGGACTGTGGGATGGAATACTGCCTTGGGCAGTCTGGGTCAGCTACAGTATCCAGAGTGGACAAAAGACCTTGAGTCCAGTGCAGGCCATCCCCAGCACCAGCTGAGGCCTTATCAGTGTTTTCCCTTAGCATCCAGCAACACAGTTCCCTGGCAACCAGAGCCAAGGGAGTTAACCCTCTCCTGACTGAACCCAGCACCTTGACGCTAACAGTAATGGCTACGGAGGGGCGAACCTCATTCTCGCAGGTGGCCAGCCACTCGCAGGGCAGGGTAAGAATTCACCCCGCTGCTCCCGACGGGGCCAGCCTGTCGCGGTGACGTCGGTACCTGCGTTGTCACAGTCCCGTACCCAAAGCCACGGCTGGGGACCAACGCCACGGCCGGCCCCGCGGCGGTTAGCCCCGCTTCCATCGGGCTCGCGCCCCCGGGCATTGGCGCGTGTCATTGCGTCTTCGGCCCGCGTGCAGACGCCCGGTCGCTGGGCCACGAGGCTGGTAGCAGCGTCTGGTTTTCCTACGCGCTGAGCGTGTATTTCACAACCAGAACCGTGTCGTTAGCCTACGCCTCTGAAAAGCTGCCACTCTGCAACTCAACCAACCTGATTTACACATCAAGCGGTCGGGACATATGAAATCGGGGTTGTTGTGTGACCTGCTGGACTACCAGCGAGGGATCGCTGGGCTCTTTGAAGCGCCGAACCCTGCCCTGAGGAAGTTTTGATTCTGAAGTTCAGGGAAAAAGCATAAAACCCAGGGGTTTTGTTAGAAATCCCAAGACGAGCGCAGCAAAGACTTGGGCAGGGGGATACTCGTGTCTGCAGACCCTCAGCATTGCGGGCTTCGGACGCCGAGCTCAGCTCCGCGGTTCCGGAAGCGGAGGAGGGAGCCTGAGCCTTCCTAAGATCCCCGCCTGGAGCGGCATTAGGCGCACACTTCGCGAGGAGGCTGCGCGACCAGAAATAGGAGGGCGATGGTCGAGAACGCCGGGCTCTATTCTGGGCTTAGAAACGAAGCGGGATCTGGTGCCTAGAACAGACACCAGCGCGGGGTCGCCAAGCGGCAGCTTGCACGTTAATTCTGAGAGGCAGGGGAGGGAGGAGGGGAAGAGTCTTCCTTCGCTCTCCTGGAGTCACCAGCTCTTTTCCTAAATATAATTCGGTTTTCCAAGCGCCAACGGTTATATTTGGCTGCATTTTGGGGCAAGCTATAAGGCCTTGTTCAAATGACAGAGCTCTGAAGCGCAGGATATAAACAGCAGCCAGAAGCGAGGCTGGCGAGCGAACGTCTCTTGGCTTCCAGCGTATCGCACGTTCCTCTGCTCTGCGGGGTAGTTGTTTCTCCTCCTGTCTGGGGAATATTATCCCGAGTGGCAACGCAGGAGAAAAGGCAGACAAACTGGAGCTGAATGCAAAATATCCTGCAGAATCTTGTAGGCCGGTCGCTCTTGAGAGCTCTGATGCAGAAGATAATTATAGATGAAAGTGTGGCAAGCGCTGCGGTCGAGGTTGCGAAATGTTCTATTTACTCAGGTTGCTTAGGAGCCGCGCAACACCCAGCGCTGGCCCGCGGCTGCGCAGCGCCGAGGCCGGAGCTCCCGAGCGGCTGAGGGCTGCAGCCTTCTCCGTTTCTGCAGAACCTCTGCTGCCCAAATATGGTCCAGGAGCATCCCGGCGTTGGAAAGGCCGGAGAATGCCATGAGCTGCTTTGCGGGGACGGGACGCTCGGAAGGCCCAGCCCTCCACGCTGCGCGGGCGAAATCCTTCTCCTGGAGAGAACAGCACTTTGGGGCTGTCTCTGCAGAAAGCCGGCGGAGCACAGGCCCCACACCCCCCCCGCCCCTCGCAGGAGCGCCGCAGACCAGACACCCATCAGGGCTTCAAGTCTTCCCTGGTCTGGTTTCTGGGCACGCTGAGGAAATCCCTTGTAAACACCCTTGTGTTTAGACAACACCAGACCGAACACGCTGCGGGGCACGTCCTCAGCTTGTGTAGATTGTCAGAAGGTATCAAAGTCAAGATCGACCGCCAGGCCTTCCCCCAGACATCCTGTGTGCGTTGTGACACAGCAGCTGCGCGCGGTCAGGCGCCGTTTTCCCAACGGCAGCGTGGGGCAGTAACGCCACGGTTAGGCTACTGATGTGGCAGGGCCGTCGCAGACTGTGCTAACCGCCGTCACCCCCTTGCCTTTTTGTTTGTTTTTGCACTTTGATTACCCTGACATCCTGTTTCTGCATGCTTAAACCATATAACCTCCTTGTCTGGCTTGCACTGCACCCTGCCCAACGTCGCCGTGGCCCGGGAGCAGGCTGCAGCGGTGCTACACCAACACAAATGATGAACTGCAATACGGACTGTTAACTAACCACAGAACGGTTTGGGCTGGAGGGACCTTAAAGATCATCCAGTGTCACCCCCCGCCACGGGCAGGGACCCCTTCCACAGCCCAGGGTGCTCCCAGCCTCACCCAGCCTGGCCTTGGGCACTCCCAGGGATGGGGCACCCACAGCTTCTCTGGGCACCTGTCCCAGTGCCCCCCACCCTCTGCGGGAAGAATTCCTTCCCCATGGCCCAGCTCCATCTCCCTCTTCCAACAGCTGAGGACTTTCTTGATCAGCCAATCCCACCCCCGCGGTGGTATGAGATGTTGGTGAGCTCTCTGCGCAACTCCAGCACGAGAGACACCCCGACTTTGGTCCCAGTCTCAGAAAATCCTAACGCGTTCATCTTTCCTCCTAAACGTGCAGGACAGGTTATCGCAGAAAACAAGAGAAAGCAACCCCACCAAGCTTACAGCTGGTTCCTGCCGCAAAAGGGGCACGAGGAAAATGTAAGAAAAATAACCTGGATAAAAAATACTGGACTTTTTTTGCCTCACAATCCTCTGTCCCATAATAAAAATCACTTTTACTCTTATTCCAAGGGATCTCCTACAGCAGATTTCATTGCAGCCGCACATACACGACTGCCTGGCCAAGCAGAAGAAAATTTCCTGTGAATAAAAAGGGTGATGGAAGTACCTGTAACATCGGGGAAGTATAAAACCGACAGCTGAAGGACTTAACCGAGTACCGAAACACAGCCTTCGCTCTGAACAGGGAGCTGTCACGGGCACAAAGCCGGCACAAATCCAAGGTTTCTGTTGCTCTCTTCTTGGAGGCAATTTCCAGGAGTCATACAGCGGGATAGGTACGTGCTGGAATCCTCACGCGAGCTTTAAATCTGCGCCTGTATCGGACATACAGTGCCGAAAGGGTCCCTCTCCGCGCATCTTACAGCGCGAGTCAGGCAGCTCCTCCCTGCCCATGTCAGCCTGGAACAGCTCTGTCGGTTTTGCCAGGATCACCCCCCGCTGTACCTCTGGGTCACGACGCCGTTTAGCCGGGGAGCGCGCAGGAACGTGGCGCATCTTTTCCCGTAACGTTAACCAGTGGGACCCCGGTTCAGCCCAACGAAGGGCCTTCGCGGCCCAGCTCACCTGGCTCCTGTTGGGACCGAGGCTACTCCTCGCGTGAGCGCGGAGCACGCCGCTCAGCAGCCAAGCTTCGCTAGGAGGCGCGGGGTGCCGGGGGGACGCTCCCCGGTCAGCACAAGCCCAAGCCGGTGCCGCTGCAGACTCCGTTTCTCCGCACGGTCCCTCTCCCAGGGACCGAAACCAGCTGGTGGCCCAGCACTCAGGGGAGAACAGAAAGCGGTGAGCGGGTTCCAGGCAGCCCCGAGGGAGCCGGCCGCAAAAGCTATTTATCGCCGATATCCCAGCGTTTCCTACGTGTCACTCTCCTCCCAGCCCGAGCACTGGATGCATCTGAGCAGGAAGCGGCTCGTGCCCCCGAGCCCACGTGCCCCCGAGCCCACGTGCCCGAAGCCTAACAGGACCGAGCGCAGAGGCCCCGGTTCGCCCTTTGCCGTTGACTTTGGCCAATGTCCGCCCCGAGCCAAGCGCGGCTCTGCTGGACGCCCCTCCGGACTCCTCGGTGGTGCGGGGGTCAGCACGCCAAGGCCGCCCGCCCCACCGCCGGCACGGCTGCCAGCCGCCGTGAGCCCACGGGCTCAGCCGCGGGCCCAGGGCACAGGCAGCTGCCCCGGAGGCCCAGGCCGCGGAGGCCCAGGCCGGCCGGACCCGGCCCAGCCAGGCCCCGGGGCTGCCCTGCAGCCCGTGGCGGGCAGCGAGCTGAGGGGTGAAGCTCAGCGGCGAGGCGGGGCTCGGTGGGGTTAGCAGCGGCCACGTCCCAGCCTGCTGCGACCGCCGCCGGGCCCCGCGGGCCACCGAGCGCCCGCCACCGCCGCCCGCGGGCCGCTCTGCGCCGCCGGAGCCGTCTCGATGGTGGGGGCGGCGGGACCTCCGAGCCGCCGGGGGGCGCGGCGCGGCGGGGCGGGGCCGGGGGGGCGGTGGCGGGGCCGGGCCGGGCCGGGCGGAGCGGGCGCTGCCATGGACGCGCTGTGCCGGGCCGAGCCCCGGCCCCGCCGGCCCGCCGCCGCCTCCCCGCTGCCCTGGGCCCGCTTCTCCGCCTGGCTCGACTGTGTCTGCGTGGTCACCTTCGACCTGGAGCTGGGCCAGGCCATGGAGGTGCGGGCAGGGCCGGGGGGGCGAGGGGGGGTCCCGGGCAGGGCTGGGGGGTGTGGGGCGGGTCCGGGCACGGGGGCTGTGGGGAAGGGGGCTCAGGCGGGGTGTGGGGCTGCGAGCAGGCAGGGGAGGATGGGGCAGAGCAGAGCTGGGGGTGAGGGGGACGAGGCGGAGCTGGGGTGAATGGGGGCTGGGGACAGGTAGGGCGGGATGGGGAGGGAGAGCAGGGTGAGCGCGGGCGGGCAGGCCCGGGGGAGGGCCCTGTGTGTGGGAAGACAGCGCCGGCTTCGTGCCGGAGACAGACAGGGGGTGTGCAGGCTGGGGCACTGGGCTGCGTCCGGAGATAAGGCTGTGTGAGGGCTGGGGGGGCGTGGGGGTGCGGGCAGGGGGGCGGTGAGTGGGCAGGGGGGCGGTGAGTGGGCAGGGGGGCGGTGGGTGTGTGGGCAGGAGTGGGCAGGGGAGCAGTGAGTGGGCAGGGGGGCGGTGGATGTGCGGGCAGGGGTGGGCAGGGGGGCGGTGGGTGGGCAGGGAGGTGGTGGGTGTGCGGGCAGCAGTGGGCAGGGGGGCAGTGGGTGTGTGGGCAGGAGTGAGCAGGGGGCGGTGGGTGTGCGGGCAGGGGGGCGGTGGGTGTGCAGGCAGGGGGGCTCGTGGACTGGGCAGGGCATCACCTGGGTGTGCAGGGCCGAGAGGAGCCAGGGCAGCCCGGGATGCCGATGTGTGTGGATGGGAAGGGGGGTGATGGGGGTGGGCTGCAGAGGAGGGGGCGCAGGCTGGGAGGGGAGGAAGGGTTGTGGGAAACAGCCCATGGAGGCAGGAAGGCCGGGGGGTAGATCATGTGTGGGGTCAGCAGGCACTCGGGGGGGCTGAGGTGGGTGTCGCAGGACGGTAAGGAAGGAGTGGGGAGCTGGGTGGGAAGTGTGGGAGCGATGGGGAGATCATGGGGCACAGCGGGGCAGGGGCTGCGGTGGCTCTGTCAGCCAGAGGACCTGCACTGTGGGGGGTTTCCCAGGAGGTCACTGAGGGGCTGAATTGGGAGGGAGGGGGCTGGGACTGTTTTTCCCTGTCCCCTGGGAGGTCGCAGTTTGCCTGTGAAGCGAGGTACAGACCGGAGGCTTGTAACGCGGCCGGAGGCAAGAGCTGGCCGGTGGTGTAGGCAAACGCAGCGTGAAGGGGGGCGATCGTGCAGAACCAAGGTGGGCTGAAACCCCGCCGTACGCGCCGTGGAACTGCGGGAAGCGCTCTTCGCTTGGCCCTTGTGTGCGGGGCTTCGCAGCTTCTCAGGGGATTGAGACTTCCCGGTTTTCAAGGCATGCTGAAGCTTCTGGAGGGAACGGGAAGCGGTAGAGGTCAAGTTAGCCTGTTGCCGCGCTCCTTTCTTGAATGCTTGGCTATGTTTCTTTCCGTGAAGCCTGCAAATAAATAAAAAAGGGCGCTGTAGACCTGGGTTTCGCATGCTGCCTGCTCTTCCCTGCACAACCAGACCTGACTTTCCCTGGGAAGGATCTGAATACCAGGGTGATAATTAGCAGTTACAGTTTAATGTGTCGTAGGTGTGTTTTAATATGTAGCTACGCAGGTGCTTTCCTGCCGCTTTTATTACCCGTCTGGCGTTCTAAGGAGGGGACTTTGTCGTCGGGGTGTACAGTAATATGGTTTGTTAATCCCTGGAAAAGCATTTTCCTTCTTTTTCTTCCTTTCCCTGCGTAAGTAGTGATGGGAAAGTGTTTCTCACGTGCCATAAATGCCCAAGAAGTCTGGGAACATCTCAGCATCCGGACGGAGTGACGACATCGTCCCACCGTCGCTTCCCCTTTGTCCATTGTGGGTTTCTGTCTCTGAGCGAAGGGTTCGGGCAAGGAAGCGGGGTCTGTGTTGGGAAAGACGCCCGGAAGGGAGGCAGGGGAGAAGCTCTGTGGTAAAGATCCCATGTTCCAGTCTTGGTGGGGATGGGAAGATAAAAAGGCTGAAGCTGTTGCTGTCTTACGGGGGAATTCCCAGTAAAAGTACTTCCAAGAGTTGAAGAAAGCGTGAATATCCCTGTGGCCAGTAGTCGGACGGTGTCATTATCTTCCTGCCTGTTCCCCATTTCCATCTCTTGCCTGGGTTGTTGTAGAGGGGGCCCCGATCCTGCTGCTCGTCTCCAAGCAGGTGGATTTCTGCAGCCGAGAGGAGGGAGTTTTCCGATTCGGGCTCCCGACTGCGGGTTTCCGGGTTAAAAAACGCTGCGTCTGTGGCACCCAGCCCGGCGGGACTCCGCTCCTGGCTGAGTTTGCACGGGAAGTTGGCCACAGCCATGACCAGACCAGGGTAGCTGGCTGGGGTTAGATCTCGACCGAGCTCTCTGTGGTTTGTGGATGTATGTGGAGCCCTCTAAAGAGCGATTTACGCATGGAGCCTCCTCACGCCGCCGAGGATCACACGGAGCGACCGGATACGAGTGCTGGGAGTAACTCGCGCTACCTCACGCTCGCAGCCAAGTGAGTCCGGAGGAGGGAAGCCTCCCGCTCGGGAGGTTGCGCCATGCTTTCGCATCACCCCCGTGAATCAGCGTGGGAAGGTGCAGGCACCCAAGCGCGTCCCAGCCTCGGGGAGTCCCCGGCAGTTCGGCTTTAGGAGCAGGCCTGGCTCAGTCGGGGTTTCCGTGCTGAAACCTTGTCCTGGAGGAGGCTGTTTTTGCCAGAGTGCAGGATAAACCATCTCTTCTCTCCCCTTGCTGCCCAAATCTACGCGGGAGCCACGTTGTTGAAGCCGTGTGTGGTCTGTCCTTCGGCGGGACGGATTGGAAAGGCAGAATTACCCCTGGCAGGGGCTGGGCTCTGGATACAGCTCGGCAGCCAAGAGCCTCTTGAGGGCCCGCTCGGGCTTCTCGCGTGACGCGTGTCCTGTGCAGTTGTCCCGTGGTGTAGCTGCATCATCGGCCTGAAAGGCAGCGAGTCCCACTCTGCTGCTCTTTCCACCTGCAGCGCAGGGGAGGGCAGAAACGAGGCGTCGTTACTGGCTTACCGCCGGTTCACGCCTCTTCAAACAGTCAGATGGCGAAAATGCCAGGGAGGGGACGCGTTTGTGCGACCATCCTCCGGCTAGCAGCGTGTCCTCCGGGAGCAGCCCTCCCTCCCTACCAGCCGTTTGCCGCCGGACTCGGCTTCTCTGCTGCCGCTGCCATAGAAACGCTGAAAATTCATCCCCGTGGTTCCGAAATCTCCCTTTCCACCACGGCGCTGGCTCCTCCCTCCCTGAGCTTTTCCAAACACAGGCACTTTGTGAAGCTGGGGTACTTCAGAGCCGCCAGAAGCCGTTCTGTGGGATGTTCTCCGTGTTGCTGTGACAGCAGCGGGGCGCTTGGCACCCTTGCCGCTCTCAACAGCGCAGCTCTAGTGCGAGGATGCGTTTTCACCAGCACGTGTCGCCTCCGTGCCGGTTAGTTCGGTGTTGGCAGGGCGCGGTGTCACCTTGGGACACCGCCTCAGTCCTTTTGGGCTGTTTCTGACACATCCAGGGGCTTTTACAAATAAAAAGTTCCTTTTTGTTTGCTGTCTGTTTGCTGTTGAAGAGTTCTAGCGACTCGGATTCTTACGATTTTAGGTTGGCTTTGTCAGCTCGTCACTACTTAGTGATATCCCCTGCTCCAAACCCAGAGTACCTCAGGCTCTTAAACTGAAGGGAGAGCCAAGGTGCAGAAGGTAAGGCCTATTGTTCACAACCATACCTGTATTTTGGGGTCTGTCGGTGCTTCTGTGCTCAGCCAGAAGCACTTGAGCCTGATTTTTGTCAATTTTCTTTTTTTAGTTTTCTTTTTTTCCCCCCAACAAAACGCTGAGCACACATCTCCGAGTGAAGCATACGCTTAGGGGATCTTAAACTTGGGCCCACAAAGCAGCTAGGAGCCATCCTTATCCACTTCTGGTCTGATTTCCTTGCAGAAAGACGCCCCAGGAAAGGCAGCAGGAGAATTAAATGTCTTGACTCTCAAATTTCAGTTTAGATCATGAGCAAGCATTGCAGAAGGCAGGATGCTGTGAGATTCCCGAGCTTCTTGATGAATCAGCGTCAGATGTCCAGGTCTCTCTTCCTGGTCTAGCCTTTATTACATGGGAATTAACAAACTAAGTGTTTGTGTGATCATCAAATTAGTCATCACCACCAGAATTTATTCAGTCGCCTCACGCAATCATGCAGCAAGGAGAGAAGGGGCGTCTCCTCCCGCCGCGTGGCTGCGATGCTCCGCTTCGGCCTCGGAGGAGCCTTCGTTCCCTAGGCGTGCCTTGGCCTGCCGCCTCGTCGCTGTAGCCCGCAGGTGACAGGTCTGCGCCTGGCTTTTTGCAGCTTTTTGTCTTTCAGAGGCGCTTTGACCGAACGCTAATCAGCGTCGTGTTTTAATTGTTAGCGTGGCTGGCTCTCCGGGGCTGCTGCGATGACCTTGCCGAGGAATCAGCGGGGAGTTGTTAGAGCGGAGCGCGCCGGCTCGGTGAACTTCCAGCGCTCTGGCACCGGGCCACCCTTGCTATTTATAGACTGGTGAGAAGAGCGGAGCGCTGAAGGGAGCCCGGCTTTGAGTACCAGGTGACTCGCGCGCTGACCTGACACAGTCGCTGCCCGGGAGCTGCAGGAGCCTGATGGGCACATCTCCACTTTCCCAGCCGTGCAGGGCTCATTCCTTCCTCATCCTGTTAAAGATTTTTCCCCAGACCAAGCGGGTTGCTCTAGGTATGTATTTATTTAATCACAACTCGGGGTTGGGCCACCACCTCAGGCAGTGGCCAATGGCCCAAGATCTCGCAGTTTTTACACCATTCAATCAACACCCATTACAGAAGGTCCGAAGTCTCTGTATATTCCCACTCGGCCTTTCAGTCCCCAGAGTTCATTGTTTCTCAAAGACCATCCCAATCCCCTGTCTCAGCTGCATTCTCCTGTTCTGGTTCCAGTCCTTGGTTCAGTCTCAGGGTCTCTTCGCGTCACCGTCTCCGTAATCACTCTTCTGCCACTTCTGTCGTGCGCCATTCTGAGACAGACCTCGAGATGTGCTATGAAGGGTTGACCTTTTGTCTAGCACAGCCCCTGTGCTTCATTAATTAATCACTCTGTTCAAACTGTCTCTGCATGATTAGCTTGGCTGGGTTTGAAACCAGCCGTGGGTGGGTCTGTACCAGGAGCAGGTGAAGAACAAACATTCTGGGCCTGGCGAGCGGTATTTCTGCACTTTACAAGACCCCAAACCCCGGATCTAAACCTGCACCGGAGACAAGAAGAGGTTCCTTTACAATTCACCACCGGCGCTTTCAGCATTTCCCGACCAGGATGTGCTGCGGAGGCGGTGTAGACTGCGTCTCGGGGTTCGCGAGCGCTTGCGCTTCTGCCCTCCGCGCGGGGACGTGGAACTCCTCGCTGCCGCGGCACCGCTCAGGGCAATGGTTTCTGCCGCGGGCCTCGCGGTTCCACCCTCGGCCCTGACCTCGGGAACCTTGCGTTCCCTTTTACGGGGTTTCAGGGAATGCAGGAGCGGGGTTACCGGCGTTCGCAGAGCTCAGCGGCAAAGCTGGAGCCTTCAGGTGCTTCAAAATTCTTGACGATCTCTTATCTGAAATGCTGATGATAAATTGGGTGTAACACGATCCAGCTGTCAGTGCCGTGCTGACCAAGCATGAGTCTTCAAGCCTGTGCCAGACCCACCTCCTGTTCCAGATAGACCTCGGCTTCTCTTCCCACAACCTCCGACCAGGGAGGCTGGGCCAGGGATCCGAGTCCTCTCAGACTTCTCCTCCTGCCCATTTTCTGCCCTGGGAACAGCGGCTGGCCAGTTGCTCAGGATGGTAAAGAAGCATTTTCCCCGTGGAGGTTAGGATATTTAAGCACAAGGACAGGCTGGGTAGAGAATGGATGGAGAGCAGCCCAGAGGAGAAGGACCCGGGGGTGCTGGTGGATGAGAAGCTGAACATGAGCTGGCCGTGTGCGCTGGAGCCCAGAAACCAACCGGATCCTGGGCTGGATCCAGAGCAGCGTGGGCAGGGGGGCGAGGGAGGGGATTCTGCCCCTCTGCTCCGCTCTGGGCAGACCCCCCCTGCACTTCTGCCTCCAGCTCGGGGCCCCCAACAGCAGGAGGACACGGAGCTGTTGGAGCGAGGCCAGAGGAGGCCCCGGAGATGCTGCGAGGGCTGGAGCCCCTCTGCCATGGGGCCAGGCTGGGGGGGTTGGGGGGTTCAGCCTGGAGCAGGGAAGGCTCCGGGGAGACCTCAGAGCCCCTGCCAGGGCCTGGGGGGTACAAGGGAGCTGGGGGGGCTTTTCCCAAGGGCAGGGAGGGACAGGCCAAGGGGTGACAGGTTTAACTGGAAAGAGGGAGATGGAGCTGGGCCATGGGGAAGGAATTCTTCCCGCAGAGGGTGGGGGGCACTGGGACAGGTGCCCAGAGAAGCTGGGGATGCCCCATCCCTGGGAGTGCCCAAGGCCAGGCTGGGTGAGGCTGGGAGCACCCTGGGCTGTGGAAGGGGTCCCTGCCCGTGGCAGGGGGTGGAACTGGATCATCTTTAAGGTCCCTCCCAACCCAAACCACCCCGTGATTCCATGATTGACTTACAGACTCTTGTTTCTCTTGCAGTTGGTGTATCCTTACGACTTCAGACTAACAGAGAAAGAGGTAACCCTCTTTTCTTTCTCTCCCCCTGGGTTTGAAGATACTGAGCAGCGGTGAAGGCGTTTTTCTTACCATGTGGTTTTATTTGTTGCAGAAAACGACTATCTGCTACTTGTCCTTCCCAGACTCCTACTCAGGTAAGTGGCGTGTGTTGGCCTTGCCCGCAGCCTGCGGGACGGTTCGTTGCCGTTACGAAAGAAACGGGTTCGTGGTGGAAAGAGCGAGTCACTGCCTGTAACGCAGCAGGGGCTGACGGGCTGCATCCTCTAGACCTGTGGCATCAGGGAGCACCCAGCCCTTAGGTCTGAACCAAAAGGTTCGTGTCACTTCGGTTGCTCTCTGGATGTGGAATCTGCGATCTAGGGGGTCACGGGACGGTTTCTTGGTAAGCTCCGCACTCCCACTTCACCCGTGCCGGTACGATGTGAAAAACAGTCGCGGAGGGCAGGTTCCCTGAGCTGACAGCTGCTGAGTGTTCGGCGGTGCTCAGCGCAGAGGAACGGGTGGGGAGAGGAGGCTTCCAGGGCAGCCTTCCCGCAGCTTTGGTTTGGGAGTCAGAGCGGTGGCCGTGAGGGATAAGCCTGTTAATTCATCCCAGTTCCTGTTCCTGTTAGTGTTCTACAGCTTTGCCCAGTTAAAGTGTTTTTAAGGGTGTACTTTCAGGAGTTTCTCAGTGAACCCTCAGGCTGTGTCCCTTCTATTAAACTATTTACTAAGAGTAGTATGCTCATAACACCCACAACATCGTTACTCGTGGGAGCACAGCATGGTTGGTCAGTGGGAGGGGAGTGTGTCCTCTCACCCCGCCCTAGCACTGCTTAGCCTTGGGTTTTGTTCACCCAGCTCAGCGGGTTTAACTCTTTCCTCATGACTAACCTCCTTGTACGTACTCGGCCCCAGCCCCGCTCCTGCCCCTCCCAGCCAACTGGTGGAAACTCTGAGGACTTGACACTCCTTTTTGTTTCCCCGCTGTACGACGAGTGCTTGCTGGGGGGGAGCAGTGCCCGGCGCGGTGCTCCTCTGGGGCGTTTGCTGGATCTGGTGTGCACGGGATTGTCGCTACAGTCAGGGTCTGGGGTTGGTTTGGGTTGGGTCAGGATGGGGTGAACTCCCCTCCCGGGGCTGGGCTGGGGCTGGTTTGGGGTTCCCGGAGAAGAGCCCTGATGCAGGGTTTTCGCTGGTGCTGGGGGGCTGCCCCAGCTCAGGGGCTTTCCCAGCTCCTGCTCCCGCCCCGCTGCTCCCACCTTTCTCAGCCCAGGCAGCGGGACACACACAGCTCAGCCAGCCCCCCCCGCCCGCAGGGGCTTCCATCCCGCAGCACGGACGCTGGGGACACACGCCGAGGGGCCGGGGGCCATAGCGCGCCGGGGGGTCAGCTCGCTCGCTCCTCGGCTCGCTCGCTCGTCCCTGCGTCGCTCAGACAGGGAGTCGGGGGTCGGGGGGCTCTCCCGGCCCTGCTGGCGCTCGGGGGGGCGCTCGGGCTCTGCTGCCGTCGCTCTGGGGCTCCGGCTCTCGCTGCTCGGGCCCTGGCTGTGTGTGGGGCGGGGGGGGAGTGGGCGTAGCACGGGGTTAATTGCTGTTGGGTTAATTACTCCTGAGCAGCAGCACCGTTAATATTGTGTCACCATTCTGTTCATTTCTGTTCAATCACTAAATAGTTCTTAGCTCACTCCACGAGCTCCTTGCCTTCCCCTCCGACTCTCCCCCCTGCTGGAGGGGGGAGGTGAGCGAGGGGCTGCGGGTACTTCATTGGAGCCGGGGTTCAGCCCCGACAGTGGTTTGGGTGAAGGCTGGTTGTGGGGTTTTCAGTGGGGTGCATAAGCGCTGGCTGCAGCTGCTCAGGATGGATGACACCAGCCAACGTGATGATGCTGCGAGGGCTGGAGCCCCTCTGCCATGGGGCCAGGCTGGGGGGGTTGGGGGGTTCAGCCTGGAGCAGGGAAGGCTCCAGGGAGAGCTCAGAGCCCCTGCCAGGGCCTGGGGGGTACAAGGGAGCTGGGGGGGCTTTTCCCAAGGGCAGGGAGTGACAGGCCAAGGGGTGACGGGTTTAACCGGAAAGAGGGAGATGGAGCTGGGCCATGGGGAAGGAATTCTTCCCGCAGAGGGTGGGGGGCACTGGGACAGGTTCCCAGAGAAGCTGTGGGTGCCCCATCCCTGGGAGTGCCCAAGGCCAGGCTGGATGAGGCTGGGAGCACCCTGGGCTGTGGAAGGGGTCCCTGCCCGTGGCAGGGGGTGGGGCTGGGGGGGCTTTAAGGTCCCTCCAACCCAAACCGTGCTGTGACTCTGTGAATGTCTGTAGGTTCCCCAGCAGTGGCCTGGCAAGGTTTAACGAAGGTTTAGCTTAACGATGCCCGCTCGTGCGCTCAGCCGCACGTTCTTCCTGTCTCGCGCTGGGTTTTTAGGGTCTCTTTGTGCTGTTACCCTCCGCTTCATTTTCACTTTTGGAGTTCCTTGTAAATCAGTATCCCTGGTGCTGTCAGCATTTCAGATTTAACCAAATTTCCAGCTTTCTCTTTACTGAACCTTCTTCCTGAGCATCTGTGATCTTCTCCGTCTCAGGTGGCCTGGGGGATACTCAGTTCAGCTTCCGCCTTCGTCAGTCGGGGGGACAGAGGGCCACTCATTACGAGGATGATGGCGAGTACAATAGAGAAGCACCCCTAACGCTGCAGGTCAGTTGTATTTCAGCGCACACCTTATACCTGCTGCGCAGCCAGTGGTGTTCCTGGGTGAAAAGCCACACATTCCTGTGATTTGTTTTCTGTGCGTAACACACTAATTTTCTCTGGCCACGGGAATAGCCAGAGGAGGAGAAAGCCTTCGGCACCGGGACTCACTCCCACATTAATACTCACAGAGGGCCCTGTTGAGAATCCCAGCTACTCTGAGAGATGGAACCGAATCGGGGGGACCCCAGATTAGAGCAGTGGTCGTGTCTGCAGCCGAAAGAGAACGGGTGGCACGCAGGTGACGTCCAGCGGAGTGCACGGCTACCTGTGCGCGTGGCCACAAGGCAAGGCGGCAACGCCCTTGTCTGTAGTACGTTGAGTGTTGAGGGATGACAATCCTTTTCATTTGCTGTGGGATCTGGGTATATAAAACCAGCCGGAATAATTGTGCCGCAGTCCATGCTTTGGCTGGCTGGCTGCGGGCTGGTGTAGCCGAACCCAAGCACTAGCTTCAGGAGTACCTGTTAGCTGTGGTTTTTCCATCCCGGAGCTGCCCACTTCACGCAGCCAAGGGATGTGCTGGGCACCATTGTCTCTTTTAATTGAGCAGATGGCCATCAGGTCTACTTGTCCTCTTCTGCTTTCTCCTCTGAGATGATGCTTCCTGTGCCTGTGCCTTTTTAACGCTCCTGCAGTCTTTTTGTGACACGCCATCCAGAAATGGATCGTTGTTCCGAGAGGGAGTAGGACTTCTTTTCCTAAAATTCTGGTCTAGAGATTTTTCAGCTTCTGTGCCTCTTCACTGCTTTGTAGCAGTTGGATGCTGCCTCACAGCTTCACCTGGCTTTGCAGAAGGAAGGGAGGTAAAACTGCCAAAGTGCTGAGTTCTGCTGTGGAAAAATAACATTTGGGAAGAAAAAGGTGCCTTTTTACCTGAAGGGGCTACAGGAAAGCTGGGGGGGGGCTTTTCCCAAGGGCAGGGAGGGACAGGCCAAGGGGTGACGGGTTTAACCGGAAAGAGGGAGATGGAGCTGGGCCATGGGGAAGGAATTCTTCCCGCAGAGGGTGGGGGGCGCTGGGACAGGTGCCCAGAGAAGCTGTGGGTGCCCCATCCCTGGGAGTGCCCAAGGCCAGGCTGGATGAGGCTGGGAGCACCCTGGGCCGTGGAAGGGGTCCCTGCCTGTGGCAGGGGGTGGGGCTGGGGGAGCTCTGAGTTCCCTTCCCACCCAAACCAGTCTGTGATTCTATGATCGCCTGTGGGGTATTCAGTGGTACTAAGGGTGGTCTTTGTGTTTGGCACTCATGACTATCCTTCCTCCTTGATGCCTGGGCAAGCGTAGAAGGTGTAGTGTGTTTGAAACGATCGCTGGGGATTTGGGTTAAATCCATTAGTTCCCATGGATGGGATGAAGGAAGGATCATTCAGCTTTGAGCTTCATCCTGAGCAAAGCGTGACTGGTGCTGCCTGAAATGCCCGGCTGAAGAGGAAACAACCGGTACGGTAGACGATATTTCCTCCTCAGAGGATGATGTATTCCTCCCTCAGTAATACGTTATCCTCTAGCTGGCAAAGAAAACGGACACTCGGAGCACATTGGTGGCAGCACAGGGAGCCAGGATGAGCTCCCTGGGGGCCAGAATGAGCTCAGGGGGTTGGCTCAGCTGGTCTGTTAGCGGGAACCTCCATTAACCCTTGAGATGATGGCCCTGAAGGTGCTGCAGAAAGGGGCTAATGAAAGATGCTACCTGGAGGCTGTAATGTGTGGTGAATTTAGCTGTTTGTATCTCCTCTCCCTCCCCATTTGGTTACCCCCCCAGATAGCCGAGCACGGATAACCTCGGTAGCAGGAGGGAGCGCTGTAGTTGTGTTGTTGGGGTGAGGTGGGTTGGTCAGTGGCTGGAGGGGGTTCGATAGCAGCGGCCGGGTTCTCAGTAACAGCGTTCTTGGTCTCTCTTGCAGCGGGAGTCAGCTCATTACTTCGGCTACGTATACTTCAGGCAGGTCAAGGACAGCTCGGTGAAGAGGGGTTATTTTCAGAAGGTGGGTACCAAAACCAGATCGCTTGCTCCCCTCAACCCGTACGTAGCCCCTATCCATAGCTGTAAAATAGCACCACTTCCTACGTGACACCCACAGTGGTTCTGCAGGAAACGGCAAAGGTCACGGAGAACAGGGCTGTGTGGGAAATGTAATTCCAAACAAACCTGGATGCGGTTGCCATGGTGCGTTAATCACATGAGCAGTGACCTGCTGTCTGAATCATGAGATCCTGAAGTACTCCAGCGTTTGCTTCAGTATGTCCTGCAGCGTCACAGAGAGCGAGAGGACATACTTCGTTACTGCAGTGCTAGTTGGACCTTAACCCTACTCATGATCGCTTCCATCGTCCTTCTTCCTAGTAGCCATCTGGGTATGGATTTCCTGCTGGGCTGATTGGCCTGAGGAGCAGCAGTGATGCTGCTGGTACCTCACCAACCCCATCTCCGGTCGTCAGTTCCTTTGACACAGACACTGGAAAAATAACATAAACTGCGTGTTTGTATCAGCATAAGTATGCAAAGTGTGTTCTGCAGGCAGATGGTTACGGTCACTGCCTGAAAAAGGGTGGAATTGCAGACGCCTAGAGAAGGAAAATGTTTTACTTTGATCCTGAGATCCATTTTTCTCCACGGCATTACATTTCCACAGTGGTTTTTCACATCAAAAGTTACAATGACATCCTCAAACAGACAAACACCTGCTGTTCACAGAGCAGTGCTTCACAGCACATCGGTCTGGTAACCTGTTGGAAAACCGGGACACTGTCCTGTCCCAGCAGGTACTTGGCCTCTGTGCTTTCTCCTCCGTCTGCAGGCAGTGACATGGAGTTTCTTTCAAAGAGGAATAATGGAACGGTTTAGGTGGGAAGGGACCTTACAGCCCCCCCAGTGCCACCCCCTGCCACGGGCAGGCACACCTCCCACAGCCCAGGGTGCTCCCAGCCTCACCCAGCCTGGCCTTGGGCACTCCCAGGGATGGGGCACCCACAGCTTCTCTGGGCACCTGTCCCAGTGCCCCCCACCCTCTGCGGGAAGAATTCCTTCCCCATGGCCCAGCTCCATCTCCCTCTTTCTGTTTGAACCCATCACCCCTTGGCCTGTCCCTCCCTGCCCTTGGAAAAGCCCCCCCAGCTTCCTTGTACCCCCCCAGGCACTGGCAGGGGCTCTGAGGTCTCCCCGGAGCCTTCCCTGCTCCAGGCTGAACCCCCCACCCCCCCCAGCCTGGCCCCATGGCAGAGGGGCTCCAGCCCTCGCAGCATCTCCGGGGCCTCCTCTGGCCTCGCTCCAACAGCTCCGTGTCCTCCTGCTGTTGGGGGCCCCGAGCTGGAGGCAGAACTGCAGGGGGGGTCTCCCCAGAGCGGAGCAGAGGGGCAGAATCCCCTCCCTCGCCCCCCTGCCCACGCTGCTCTGGGTCCAGCCCAGGATCCGGTTGGTTTCTGGGCTCCAGCGCACACGGCCGGCTCCTGGCCAGCCCCTTGCCCCCGTACCCTGCAATAATAATACAGAAATTAGTTTCTTCATCTCCACTAAAACAGTAGTTTGATCATTCAGAAAACTGGGGGTTAGAGAAACTGGGCAACACGAGGAGCTGCTGAGCGGATATTTATACCAGGTTAATTAATGTGCTTGATCTTTGGTAGACTGACAGAAATCCTCCGTGAAGGATTTTGTCATGCTTGGATGTGGGTTTTTTATTTCAAATGGCAGCGGTTTGGGTTGGAAAGCAGGTGTTTAAATGACTGTTGCAGAAGTTTTCACTGGATCCTAATTCGTGGACTCATGAATGATCAGAGGAAGAGCATGGTCAGCACAGGAATGAAAATCCCCGGTGGGAATGGATGCCCCATCCCTGGGGGTGCCCAAGGCCAGGCTGGATGAGGCTGGGAGCACCCTGGGCTGTGGAAGGGGTCCCTGCCCGTGGCAGGGGGTGACGCTGGGGGGGCTTTAAGGTCCTTTTCCACCCAAACCGGTCTGTGATTCCATGGTTCTGTGACTGAGTTGGAGAAGTTGTACGAACAGTGATACATGTCACAAAGAAGCGTTGGAAAGAAGCCAAAACACCCCTACAAAGGCATTGCTGGACACAAGCCAGAATCATTTTAAGTCTCTTCTTCCCCAGAACTCCTTTGTTTTGTTTATCTCTCTGATTTCAGTTTCCGAGGTCTGCTCCTTTGCGCTTCTCCGTCGGAAACGGTCGCTTTGCTCGCTCCGAACCTCTCAGCAATGTCGTCTTAGTTCCCCTCCAGCTGACCTTTCGCTGGGTCACCGTCCCGTCCCTCTCAGTTGCGCTGGCTCCCTGGTATTCATCAAACACGCAGCTCCTCGCCCGTGTGTGGATACCCGGGGTCTCCCAGAGCCCGCGCGTCCCACGGCTCGGTAGCCGGCAGGCATTCCGCCTGTAGAAGTGCTGCTCTTCCGATGTCGGTTTTGAAGTGTGACCCTCTAGGAAGCGGTGTCGGTGTACGCAGTGCCAGACACGAGCGTGGCGGGAGGGCTCTGACTCCTACTCCTACCTTTTTTCAGTCCTTGGTGCTGGTGTCACGCCTCCCGTACGTGAACCTGTTCCAGTCCCTGCTGCAGCTGATCGCTCCGGAATACTTCGACAAGCTGGAGCCGTGCCTGGAGGCAGGTGAGTGGTCGGGTCTAGGGGGGTGGGTTGGCGTATTGAAATCCCTCAGAGCGTTTTATCGGGAAGTTCTTGAAAGACGGTTGAAATGTTCCAAATTCGTTCGTTCTGGAACAAATTCCAGCAAGGAAAACACTTCCATCCAAGCGGTTGGCTTGTCAGAATTATGACCAGCCGTGAGGAGGCATTCATGGGAGATGTCTGACAGCCTGAATAGATGATGCTGTCAGTTTGGCGTACAGTGCGTTCCCAGAGAGGAGAAGACTGTAACGCCACGTGTCAGCCTACAGCTCCGCTGTGCTATTCCACCCTGTCACGGTCACAGGCCTACAAGGAAGCTGGGGGGGCTGTTTGCAAGGGCCTGTAGCGACAGGACAAGGGGTAACGGGTTTAAATTGTAAGTGGGGAGATTTAGATTGGATATCAGGAAGAAATCCTTCCCAGAGAGGGTGGGGGGCACTGGGACAGGTTCCCAGAGAAGCTGGGGATGCCCCATCCCTGGGAGTGCCCAAGGCCAGGCTGGATGAGGCTGGGAGCACCCTGGGCTGTGGGAGGGGTCCCTGCCCGTGGCAGGGATGGGGCTGGGGGGACTTTAAGGTCCCTTCAACCCAAACCATTCCGTGATTCTGCAGCAGGACGGTGCTGCTGGGCCCGTGCTGGAAGCGGTGGGGCAGCCCTAAGCCTGGTGTCTGACCTCAGCTCCCACAACTACTTGATGCAGTGTTGGTTTGCAGCCAGCCAGGGGGTCACCTGAACTAGGAACGAGCGATAATTAAACGCACGGGACCAGCTGAATTAGCTGCACTGACCCTCAGGTTAAGCTTTTTTCTTTACCTGTGTCCCTGCAGTGTGCAACGAGATCGATCAGTGGCCACCGCCGGTGCCAGGACAGACGCTGAACCTCCCAGTGATGGGAGTTGTCATTCAGGTACTCGTTGCTGTACTCGGCAGCGGGCTGAGGCAAACTGGCAAGGGGGACATGTGTTCCCTTTCCTTAGGGATGTTAAACTCGCTCTTCACTCTGGATTCTTTCCCTGTATTCCTAACCCCTGCACAATTGGAATCCACGATTGAGGGCAGAATGGATAACTGAGGAGGCTTGCTCACGTGTGGGGTGGTTAGGAAAGCAAGCAGAGCGTGTGTAGGCTGGGCACATCTCCCTGGCTAATCCCTCTGCTCTTCTAATCTAGGTGAGAATCCCGTCAAGGGTGGATAAGCCGGGATCAAGCCCAGTGAAGCAGTTCAACCAAGAGGTGAGAGGAAGTGTGGCCCGACACAAGCCAGTGCTGAGCAGGGTCTAGACCCCTAAGGAGGGCGGGGGAGAACTGGAACTCTCTCGGCCTTACCCCGTTTGAAACCACTCTGGCCTGGGATCAGTGTGGTTGAAGCTGCCCATCTGGCTCGATTTGGACGCTCTCTTGCCCGGGTGTTTCAAAACAGGGCTCTGTGCACAGAATTCCTGTGCTTCGAGTTATGTGTGTGCATTGTCCTCACGGTTCTTGTTCGTCTTGCCTTTCCTGGGAATTCCTGCACAGGTCGGTCTCCACGAGACCCTACCCAAGTTTTGTCTGTTGTTTTGTGGCATTTGCTGCCTGAGCATCTTCACTGCGCGGATTTTGATGCTTGTTGGTTCGATTTTCCCCCTTTTTCTCTCCTTTGAATGCTGCTGTATTTCACAACGTTTGGTACCCGTGTCACCGACCCTCTGGGTCAGTGTGTTCGTTACGCTCTGCCTTGCACCAGAGAAGGCTCTAGAAAAGAGAGGAGCAGACACAAAGTCTTTCACATCGTGCAGAGGAGGGATTCTTGGCCGTCTTCTAGCAAGGGAAATTCCTTTGGACCCTGGGTGCTCAATCCAGATCTGTTCCTGGGTTGTTAACCACCTTCTCCTCTTTTTACGCTTACTGTAGCGGGAGCTGCCTCATGCTTGGGGTCAGTTTAGATGGGATTTCAGTCAGGATGCTTCCACTTACTGACAGTTTGGGGTTTGTCTGATTCTTGGTTTTTTCCCCTTTCCTCATTTAGAATCTGTTACCAGCCCCACTGGTTCTCCCCAGTATTCATGAACTGGATCTCTTCAGGTGAGAGCCACCACCCCTGCAACCCTCTCCTTCCCATCTGCTTTTCCTGCTGACAGCATCCTGTAGATCACAGCTACGGTGACGGCATCGAATGAGGGATCAAAACCTACTGCTCTGCAGAGTGTCGTTGCGAACACGGGGCCCGCGGGGCGCGTGCAGCGTTCAAACCTCCCGCGCTGCCCTCAAAGCCACCCCCTGCGCGCTGGTTGGAGAGGGTGTCTCTCCTCCGCCTCAGCTGGCGACCGGCTCGAGCTCTGAAGCGTACGCGCTGCGTGTCTGAGCCAAACTGCCCAGCGTTCTGGGTGCTCTTGGAATGGACGCGGCCCTGCGGTAGGCCGCCTGCAGCGGGTGAACAGGCGTGCTGAGAGCCCCGCCGTCGGCCGGTGGCTCCGCGCTGTGAAAGCGGCTCCTTTAAACACCTGCGAGCTGCTTGGGCACGCGTGAAGGCACGTGGCGTTCTGTGGTGGGGTGCTAACAATCCACCCTAGGTTTCAGATTCCCGGGTGGAAGCCCCTCTGGAGAGGTTTCTGTGCAATAACTGCGCCTGGTCTTCGGTGCACTGCGTTGCTAACCTCGGCTCATTCCTCCTTTGACTGACAGGTGTTTCCAGCCAGTGCTGATCCACGTCCAGATGTTATGGGAGCTGATGTTACTCGGGGAGCCCGTCGTCGTGATGGCACCATCCCCTACAGTTTCTTCAGAAATGGTTCTGGCGCTCACCAGGTAAGGCCTTCAGATTCCGAGAGACACCCGGCTGTAACAAGCAGTTCTGGCAGTTTTGGCTGGATGGCCGCACTCGCAGACTTGTGGTCAACGGCTCCATGTCCGAGTGGAGGGCGGTGAGGAGCGGCGTTCCTCAGGGGTTGGGACTGGTTCCAGTCCTGCTCAACATCTTTGTCAGTGACATGGACAGTAGGATGAAGGGCACCCTCAGCAAGTTTGGTGATGACCCCGAGCTGTGTGGTGCAGTGACATGCTGGGGGGAAGGGATGGCATCCAGAGGGACACGGACATGCTGGGGGAAGGGATGGCATCCAGAGGGACACGGACAGGCTGGAGAGGTGGGACCGTGCCAACCGCCGGAGTTCAGCCAGGCCAAGGGCAGGGTCCTGCCCAGGGGTCGGGGCAATCCCAGCACAGGGACAGGCTGGGAATGGATCGGGAACAGCCCTGGGGAGAAGGACTTGGGGGGCTGGGGGCGAGGGGCTGGCCAGGAGCCGGCCGTGTGCGCTGGAGCCCAGAAACCAACCGGATCCTGGGCTGGATGCAGAGCAGCGTGGGCAGGGGGGCGAGGGAGGGGATTCTGCCCCTCTGCTCTGCCCTCGTAAGACCCCCCCTGGAGTGCTGTGTCCAGCTGTGGAGCCCCCAGCATCAGGAGGGTACAGACCGGTTGGAGCGAGGCCAGAGGAGGCCCCGGAGATGCTGTGAGGGCTGGAGCCCCTCTGCCATGGGGCCAGGCTGGGGGGGTTGGGGGGTTCAGCCTGGAGCAGGGAAGGCTCCGGGGAGACCTCAGAGCCCCTGCCAGTGCCTGGGGGGCTACAAGGAAGCTGGGGGGGCTTTTCCCAAGGGCAGGGAGTGACAGGACAAGGGGTGATGGGTTCAAACAGAAAGAGGGAGATGGAGCTGGGCCATGGGGAAGGAATTCTTCCCGCAGAGGGTGGGGGGCACTGGGACAGGTTCCCAGAGAAGCTGTGGGTGCCCCATCCCTGGGAGTGCCCAAGGCCAGGCTGGATGAGGCTGGGAGCACCCTGGGCTGTGGAAGGAGTCCCTGCCCATGGCAGGGGGTGGGGCTGGGGGGGCTTTCAGGTCCCTTCCCACCCAAACCATTCCATGATTCCATGATTTTCAGACCCGCTCTTCTGCTGAGTCAGGTGTGTAGGTTTACTTGGCCTGTGGAAGCGTGTGTAGCACAGCAAGAGAGTCCTGCTCATGTTCCAGTGATGCTGAACAGGAGTAGAAGGGAATCTCCTGTGCTGGGAGATGTGATGGTTCACAGCCCTGAGGCACTGTCTCCCCAGCTTTTAACTCTGCTTTTGCTAAAGGAAAAACCAAAAAGGCTGCAACTCCTCTGGAGTGTTTCCTCTGGCAGGACAAAACCCTGCTCTGGGGCATGAACCTGGTGTAAACACACGTTCCTCCCCCGTGAAGTTCATGTGTCGACATTTGTCTGTTGTTACAGCTGCCTTGCTCCTCTGAGGTTCTGCTGTGACTACCGCCCCTATTTCACTATCCACGACAGTGAATTTAAAGAGTACACCACGCGCACACAAGCCCCGTAAGTAGCCAGCAGACCTTGGCTACCCACGCGCCCCTCTCCGCGTCCAGGCAGCGCTGAGCTTCGCGTCGCTCTGCCCTTTTCTCCCCTCTTCCTAGGCCAAACATCGTCGTGGGAGTCACAAACCCTTTCTTCATCAAAACTCTGCAGCACTGGCCGCACGTCCTTCGGGTCGGGGAGCTCCGAATGTCAGGTAAGGGTGGAGCCGGAGTCCTGTGGTGCTGGGTGACCTCGTTAGAGGCTAATCGTTGCCGTGCGAGCCCTCCTTTCACACATCCGCGCTCCGGTGAGAGCTGGGAAACCAGAGGGAGCCCGGCGTGCGGGATGAGCCCAGACAACGGTGAAGGCAAATTGGTGAGAGGATGACGTGCTGTGGGTTTTTCTCTGGAGCATTAAGAAAGGGAAAAGTCCCTCCTGGGCAGGAAAGAGCAAACTGCATGGAGGAGGAGGGAGAGGTGGAGCGAGACGCTCTGCGCCCATGTGTCAGACACTGTGAGCCTGCGACGCCAAGACAAGCGCTGGGCTGCGGAGGGCTTTGCGCAGTGCCTTAACGCGTACCCCTGCCGAGATCTTAGCAGGGAAGGCAGCCGAGGAGAAGGCTTGTGGGAAGGGTGGAGCCAAGGGAGGCTGGGATTAGAGATGCGTGAGCGTAGGGCTGAATGTTGGGAGAGCGAAGCGTCTCGCGCGCGTGCGGTGGCAGCGAGGTTCAGAGCCCGACCCGCGCGCTTGGTGCCCTTCCGCAGGAGACCTGCCCAAGCAAGTGAAGGTGAAGAAGCTGGCCAAGCTCAAAACCCTAGACACGAAACCAGGCAAGTCCTCCGGTCAGACGTAACCCGGTTCGGTTCTACCCTCCCGCGCGGGCATTTGGCGGGGCGCGCGGACGTCGCAGGCGTTTGCGTCCCAACGAATGGCCGTTGGTGTTATCGCCTCCTCACGCTTGATCAGCTCCACAGCAGAGGCATCCCCTGTCTGTGCATCTTTGATCTGGGACTGAAAAAGCCAACAGAAATTCACTGAAGCCATGATTGTAGTGGAACAGCTTCTCATCTTGTTGGGTTCATTTTACATGTCATACCGGGTTTTGAGCTGCAGCGGGAGCCGAAGGAGCTGGGTCACCTACTGCCCCCCTCTGTCCCTTAACCGTCCACCTCAGGCAGCTAGCGCACCATAACCTCCGCGTGGGAAGGTCCTTGAGGTAGTCCAGTGCCTTTACTCCTGCTGCGAGCGCGGGGGGTTTCCTCACGGCAGTTGTTTCGTTAGCGTGTTTGTCGCTGCACACGCAGAGCTGCCAGGGTTGGCGCTAGGAGTGTCAGCTCCGATGTCCCTGTACTGTAGAATAACACATCACCCAGAGCCTCCTCGAGATACCTGGGCAAAGGGTTGGGTTGAGCTTCTGTTTTTCATTGGGTTTGGGTTTTTTCCCATCTAGGAATCTACACTTCGTACAAAACATTCCTCCACAAGGACAAGACCCTGATAAAAAGATTGCTCAAGGTAAGCGGTTCCCACTTTACCCCACGTCCTGCCTGTCCTGGCAGCTTGCTGTCATCAGACAAACCCCTCCGAGAGCAACAGAATCTTCCCGTTTCGGTGTGTAATGATTTAGCCAGGTGTACTTGGGCGTGTTTCTCTAAGATTTGTCACTTGGTGCCATGGATCAAATGCTGGCGCTAAGGAGAACCTAAGGGAGAACAGCCCCTCTCAAAAAAGAGTCTGAAACCCCCAGTTTCTGTGTGGTACATAGTGAGTGCTGCGTGTAACTGGAGAGTAGGCCGTGTGTATTGTGGGCAGCAGAGTTCTCCAGGCTGCCCTGGGCTGGCTCTAGCTGACGTGTTTGCAAATGCCGCGTCCGTCCGCGTGTGGAGCACAGCAGCTCTGTGACTGCTCTGCTCCTGCTTGCAGGGCATCCAGCGGAAACGCCCGTCTGAAGTCCAGAGTGCCCTGCTGAGGCGTCACCTCCTGGAGCTCACCCAGAGCTTCATTATTCCCCTGGTGAGTTGGGCAGAGGCTCGTCAGAGCGGTGGGAGGGCGAGGGGGGGGTGAACAGGAGGTGCTCGAGCCACCCGTTTGCGCTCGCCCTCATTCAGTCCCCCCTGCCTGAGCATCTGCACCTGCCTCAGGTTGTGGTGCTCCGTGGAGATGTTTCACTCCACGGGAAGGGACTAAACGGCCCTGGAACGTGGATTTCGGTGACTGGCATCAAAGTCCGCAGGTTGGATATCCGGCACACCGTGGGTGGAGACAGAACGTTGTTTCCTGCCACGTAGGAGTAGGTGTTAGGTGTTCCCTGTTATGCGCCCTCGGCGGTTTGCTGATGACCCCGAGCTGTGTGTGGGGTGACAGGCTGGGGGAAGGGACGGCATCCAGAGGGACCGGGACAGGCTGGAGGGAAGGGATGGCATCCAGAGGGACCGGGACAGGCTGGGGGGAAGGGATGGCATCCAGAGGGACCGGGACAGGCTGGGGGAAGGGATGGCATCCAGAGGGACCAGGACAGGCTGGGGGAAGGGATGGCATCCAGAGGGACCGGGACAGGCTGGGGGCAGGGACGGCATCCAGAGGGACCGGGACAGGCTGAAGGGAAGGGATGGCATCCAGAGGGACCGGGACAGGCTGGGGGAAGGGACAGCATCCAGAGGGACCGGGACAGGCTGGGGGAAGGGACGGCATCCAGAGGGACCGGGACAGGCTGGAGGGAAGGGATGGCATCCAGAGGGACCGGGACAGGCTGGGGGAAGGGATGGCATCCAGAGGGACCAGGACAGGCTGGAGGGAAGGGATGGCATCCAGAGGGACTGGGACAGGCTGGGGGGAAGGGATGGCATCCAGAGGGACTGGACAGGCTGGAGAGGTGGGACCGTGATGACCCCATGGAGTTCAGTCAGGCCAAGGGCAGGGTCTGGGGAGACCTCAGAGCCCCTGTCAGGGCCTGGTGGGGCTACAAGGGAGCTGGGGGGGCTTTTCCCAAGGGCAGGGAGTGACAGGACAAGGGGTGACAGGTTTAACCGGAAAGAGGGAGATGGAGCTGGGCCATGGGGAAGGAATTCTTCCCGCAGAGGGTGGGGGGCACTGGGACAGGTTCCCAGAGAAGCTGGGGATGCCCCATCCCTGGGAGTGCCCAAGGCCAGGCTGGATGAGGCTGGGAGCACCCTGGGCTATGGAAGGGGTCCCTGCCCATTGCAGGGGGTGGGGCTGGGAGGGCTTTGGGGTCCCTTCCCACCCAAACCATGCTGGGATTCTCTGGTTCTGTTTCATCCTAAGGCCAACTCCTTGCTCTCTCCCACAGGCCGTCAGAGCAGGCCATGGGGAGGGGACGGGAGCCCAAAACATCCCTCTTCCCCTTTGCCTCCCTCCTGCCCTTGGGAAGCTTTGCTGTAGAGTTTAAGAGGCCCGTGCAGGTGGTGATCGCCATACGGCGGTGTTCAGCAGATCCTTTCTGTCGAGGCCTTCCCTGGCTCAGCCCCACTGGGAAGCTGCTGGCACTCCTTGCCTGCCCATCCAGCTTGCCGACTTCGGCTCCTCCGCTTTCTTTTCCACGTGGTTTTGGGCGGTGGTACGCGGGAGGACAGGGCAGCTTCCCAGACTCCACTCCCTCCTGCCAGCTTCTTCCCACCTGGCCTTCGCTCAGGGGGCAGGCTTGGGATTCCTTCCAGGCGGTTTTGTGACCTGGGCGCTGGTCACACCAGCTGGAACCTGGGGCTGACGCGAAACGCGACCGCGCGTAGATGACAGGGAGATCCAGGGGTAGTGTGCCTGCGATGGGCTGGAGAGACCGTCACACGCCGTGACCCGCGCAGGCTCCTCGATCGTTGTGACTGACTTTTTGTTCTCTTCGTTTCCTTTTCCTGTTTCTTCTTTTATCTTTTTTCTTTTCTTTTTTCTTTTCTCTCTTTTTCTCTTCTCCTCCTTCTCCTTTTTTTCCTCTTTTTATTTCACTTTTTCGCCTTCTTTTTCTTCTTTTTTCTTTTTCTTCATTTTTCTTTCTTTTCTTTCCCTTTAATTCCTTCTTAGGAGCATTACATCGCGAGTCTGATGCCGCTGCAGAGGGCCATCACTCCGTGGAAGGTACGTCCACTTTTCCAGTCGCTCCCCCTAGACTGCGGGGGCTGGGGACAGTTCCGCCACACGCTGGTCGCACACCCTGACGCTCCGTGTGAGCTCCCCTCGCTGAAGGACGAGGGTCGTTACTCCTTTTCTAAAAACCAGCGGTGCTGAAACGAACACGGGGGCAGATGCTTCCTGTTCCGCGGTCAGCTCGCTGCTGTCCCCGCTTTGTCACCTGCCAGGCTGGGTAAGGGGTGCACGCAGTCTTCCCTGTCACGCTGCGCAGCCCCTCCCGCGGTGAATACAGACCTCGCTCCCCCGTTTCCCGTGGCTGCTGTGTAACGGGGGCTGTCTTTGTGCAGAATCCTCCGCAGATCCGCCCTTTCCGTCAGGAGGATTTCATGAAGACCCTTGAGCACGCTGGTCCCCAGCTTACCTGCGTGCTGAAGGGTGACTGGTTGGGCCTCTACAGGTACGGTTTGCGTGACGGCCTGCCGAGTCCCTCAGCAGCTGGCGCAGGTTATAACGCACATCGAACCCGGAGTTAGATTTGGGAGAAAAAGGGAGTTTCGGGAGAGGGACTGGTCACCTGAAGCACTCGGCGTGTGGAGGGTTGGGTAATGCGTGATGGTCAGGAAGGGCAGGGGCAGGACAGAACCAATCCTGGGTTTTGCATAATCTCTGACGTGAGGTGATGCAGTCCGGTTTAGGGGCTGTCAGCTCCTTCAGGAACCTAAACTGAGTCCTCGCTGCTGGAGAAGGAGGGGGCTCCTCTCTGACATCACCTACATCCTTTCATAGAGTCACAGCACAGATTGGGTGGGAAGGGGCCTCAGAGACCCCCCAGCCCCTGCCACAGGCAAGGACCCCTCACACAGCCCAGGGTGCTCCCAGCCTCATCCAGCCTGGCCTTGGGCACTCCCAGGGATGGGGCACCCACAGCTGCTCTGGGAACCTGTCCCAGTGCCCCCCACCCTCTGCGGGAAGAATTCCTTCCCCATGGCCCAGCTCCATCTCCCTCTTTCCAGTTAAACCCGTCACCCCTTGTCCTGTCCCTCCCTGCCCTTGGGAAAAGCCCCCCCAGCTTCCTTGTACCCCCCAGGCCCTGGCAGGGGCTCTGAGGTCTCCCCGGAGCCTTCCCTGCTCCAGGCTGAACCCCCCAACCCCCCCAGCCTGGCCCCATGGCAGAGGGGCTCCAGCCCTCGCAGCATCTCTGGGGCCTCCTCTGGCCTCGCTCCAACAGCTCCGTGTCCTTCTGCTGTTGGGGGCCCCGAGCTGGAGGCAGAACTGCAGGGGGGGTCGCCCCAGAGCGGGGCAGAGGGGCAGAATCCCCTCCCTCGCCCCCCTGCCCACGCTGCTCTGGATCCAGCCCAGAATCTGGTTGGTTTCTGGGCTCCAGCGCACACGGCCGGCTCCTGGCCAGCTTTTCGTCCAGAAAAAGGGGTCTAGAGCAGCGCGCTGGCTCCATCCCACACAGATTCCTCCTTCCTACTGTGGCAGCCACAGGCCTGAGAGGAAGCGACGCTCTGACTCTCCGTGTCATTAGGAACAGTAACCGGTTGCGAGCTAATACGCTCTTTCCATATCTTGTCTGCTCCAGAGAGGCGTTAGCGTGATGCGGCGGAGCAGCTTTGGCAGATTGTCACCGCCAGGAGAGGCGATCCTGCCAGTCTCACCCTCCCTGCGCATCAGCTCACGCCTCAGCCAGTGCAGGAAGCGGTGCTCTGCCCTTCGCACTGTTCCTCTGGAGTTACAGCTGGGATCAGGGAATCGTTGGGGTTGGGAAAGGCCTCCAGGATGGTGGAGTCCAGCCGCCCCCCAGCAGGGCCAAGGCCACCCATGACCCATGGCCCTGAGCACCTCGGCCCCACGGCTCTGAACCCCCTCCCGGGATGGGGACTCCCCCCTCCCTGGGCAGCCCCTGCCAGTGCCCCACAGCCCTTTCCGGGCAGGAATTGCCCCGACAGCCCACCTGAACCCCCCCTGGCACAGCCTGAGGCCGTGCCCTCTTGGCCCAGCCCTGGGGAGAACAGACCCACCCCCCCTCTCTGCCCCCCCTGTCAGGGGGCTGCAGGCAGCAATCAGCTCTCCCTGAGCCCCCCCTGCTCCAGGCTGAACCCCCCCAGCCCCCTCAGCCGCTCCCCACAGGAATTGTGCTCCAGCCCCTCCCCAGCTCCGGGCCCTTCTCCGCACACGCTCCAGCCCCTCAGGGTCTGTCCTGCCGGGAGGGGCCCAACCTGACCCCAGGATTCGGGGGGCGGCCCCCCCAGTGCCCGGCACAGGGGGACGACCCTGCCCGGGTCCTGCTGGCCACACGGTCCCTGCTGCTGGCCAGGATGCCGTTGGCTCCTTGGCCACCCGGGCACACGCCGGCTCCTGTCCAGCCGCTGTCCCCAACCCCCCAGGCCCTTTCCCGCCGGGCAGCTCCCCAGCGCCTGTCCCACGCCTGGAGCGGGGCCGGGGGTCGGTGTGGCCCGAGGGCAGGACCCGGCCCGTGCCCTTGTTGCCCCTCACCCAGTGGCCTCGGCCCACGGATCCAGCCTGCCCCGATCCCTCTGCAGAGCCTCCTGCCCTGGGGCAGACCCACACTCCTGCCTATCTTTGCATCATGTGGAAAACAGGCTGGTTAAGCCGGGAAGGATCTCACATTCCTCTGCAGTACGTTGCTCGATTCCCCTCCTTTCCTGACTGTCACAGCTCTCCCCTTTGCTGGCGTGGGCCTGAGTCCCACCTAACGGGGGATTTACCCCTCTCTCACACACAAGGTGTCATCGAGGCTGTGTCAGAGGATGTGGAGCCGGCACCTCTCCGGCGCAGGGCAGTGACCCCCCTCCCTGTTCCCCGAGCGCCGCAGGGTGAAGGAAGGGACGAATGATACCTGGGGACACCTCGGAGCCTTACAGGGCCTTGGACCGAGTGCAGAATGGGATGAACAGACGCTAACTGTTCACCAGGGCTTGGGGCAGCAGGAAAAGATGGGAAGGGTTTCGTTGCCGTGTAGAGCTGAGTAACAGCCACGCCAGCAGCGCGTCCTCTGCAGCGCTTTCCTCGGAGCGGGGACAGGGCGATGCTGGGTTTCGGCATTTTCCTCTGTCAGCATTAGCACAGTTACTGTCGCTACAGGCTGCTCCCTCAGGCTGCCTGCAGAGAGCATCTCACCGGCCTGGCTCAGCTGACGGAGCGGCCCAGCTCAGCTGACGGAGCGGCCCAACTCCGAGCAGCCCTGGGGAGAAGGGTTTAGGGGGTGCTGGGGGCGAGGGGCTGGCCAGGAGCCGGCCGTGTGCGCTGGAGCCCAGAAACCAACCGGATCCTGGGCTGGATCCAGAGCAGCGTGGGCAGGGGGGCGAGGGAGGGGATTCTGCCCCTCTGCTCTGCTCTGGGGAGACCCCCCCTGCAGTTCTGCCTCCAGCTTGGGGGCCCCCAACAGCAGGAGGACACGGAGCTGTTGGAGTGAGGCCAGAGGAGGCCCCGGAGATGCTGCGAGGGCTGGAGCCCCTCTGCCATGAGGCCAGGCTGGGGGGGTTGGGGGGTTCAGCCTGGAGCAGGGAGGGGTCCGGGGAGACCTCAGAGCCCCTGCCAGGGCCTAGGGGGGTACAAGGAAGCTGGGGGGGCTTTTCCCAAGGGCAGGGAGGGACAGGACAAGGGGTGACGGGTTTAACCGGAAAGAGGGAGATGGAGCTGGGCCATGGGGAAGGAATTCTTCCCGCAGAGGGTGGGGGGCACTGGGACAGGTGCCCAGAGAAGCTGTGGGTGCCCCATCCCTGGGAGTGCCCAAGGCCAGGCTGGATGAGGCTGGGAGCACCCTGGGCTGTGGAAGGGGTCCCTGCCTGTGGCAGGGGGTGGGGCTGGGAGGGCTGTAAGGTCCCTTCATCCCAAACTGTGCCGTGATTCCATGATTCTCTGTCCCCTGCTCAGTGTCACCCCCCTTTCCGCAGGCGTTTCTTCAAGTCTCCCAACTTTGATGGCTGGTACCGTCAGAGGCACAAGGAGATGACCCAGAAGCTGGAGGCCCTTCACCTGGAGGCCATCTGTGAAGCGGTACGTTCCAGCTGCAGGTATTAAAACCAACCCCCGACTTCTCAGCCCCGAAACCCGGGCGGTGAGGGCTCTGCTGCCCCGGGAGCTCGCTGTCACCGTTCCATTCTGCCCTGACGGCGGAGGGACAGTGCTCTGTGCCCTGGGGGTCACGGCTCTGCCTCCCATCAGCGCCCAGGAGTGACGGCGCACGTGGGGGGTGAGAACACGAGCAGCTCGGCTCCCTGGCATCGGCAGCGGTGCAGGGCCTGCTCTGGCTGCTTCCGTCGTGTGGTTTTCATCCATCAGGCCCTTCCCACGCCAGCAGTGCCGGACTGGGAGCATCATCTTCCTTCATGCCCAGTGAAAACGGGCAGGTTGTTCGTGGGGGCTGCCGGCCCAGCCCCTTAAACCGGGGAGCAGTGGGGGCATGGCAGAGCTCGGGCACCCTAGCCCTGTGCAGCTCCTCGAGCGTGGCGGGGGCGGTGCCCCAGCTGTCTCCTTGGCCAGCAGCCTGACTCCGGCCCGTCGGCGTTAGGTTCTGAGCACAGCACGAGGCTCGCGGCGCTGACTGTGTCTGTCCTTGACCCTTGCGGGCAAGGCCTGGGTGCTGTCCCGGGCAGAAGAGCGGGGAGAGCGCTGTTGCGCTCATCCAGGCTGAAGTGCTGCGAGCAGAGTTAGGGAAGAGGATGAGAAACCTCCTCCTCGCTTTTATTTCAGGCTGTGCTTAGGGGTGTCTCTTTGAGAAAAGCTGTAGGGAAGAAATACCCCTGAAGAAAGCTGTTCTCTCTCTTTAGAACATCGTGGCCTGGATGAAGGACAAGTCGGAGGTGGAGATTGTAGACCTGGTGCTAAAACTTCGTGAGAAGCTGGTAGGTTTTCCTCCCTCCCTCCTGCGCACGTTCCTTCCCGTCTGTGTCTCTGTGGCAGGGAGCGGCCAGGGACACGGCTCACGCTGGTTGCTTAGAAAACACTGTTCCTCCTCTCTGACTCGGGGAACGGGCACAGGGGTAGTCAGCAACCTTCAGAGCTGGCACAGGAAAGGATTCGAAGTTCTGACTCGTGGTCCTGCCCAGGGGTCGGGGCAATCCCAGCACAGGGACAGGCTGGGAATGGATCGGGAACAGCCCTGGGGAGAAGGACTTGGGGGGCTGGGGGCGAGGGGCTGGCCAGGAGCCGGCCGTGTGCGCTGGAGCCCAGAAACCAACCGGATCCTGGGCTGGATCCAGAGCAGCGTGGGCAGGGGGGCGAGGGAGGGGATTCTGCCCCTCTGCTCTGCTCTGTGGAGACCCCCCCTGCACTTGTGCCTCCAGCTGGGGGCCCCCAACAGCAGGAGGACACGGAGCTGTTGGAGCGAGGCCAGAGGAGGCCCCGGAGATGCTGCGAGGGCTGGAGCCCCTCTGCCATGGGGCCAGGTTGGGGGGGTTGGGGGGTTCAGCCTGGAGCAGGGAAGGCTGCGGGGAGACCTCAGAGCCCCTTCCAGTGCCGGGGGGGCTACAGGAAAGCTGGGGGGGCTTTTCCCAAGGGCAGGGAGTGACAGGACAAGGGGTGACGGGTTTAACCGGAAAGAGGGAGATGGAGCTGGGCCATGGGGAAGGAATTCTTCCCGCAGAGGGTGGGGGGCACTGGGACAGGTGCCCAGAGAAGCTGTGGGTGCCCCATCCCTGGGAGTGCCCAAGGCCAGGCTGGATGAGGCTGGGAGCACCCTGGGCTGTGGGAGGGGTCCCTGCCCGTGGCAGGGGGTGGGGCTGGGGGGCTGTAGGGTCCCCTCAACCCAAACCGGGCTGGGATTCTGTGCCTCTCCATCCCCTGCGGCTCAGGTGGCAGTTTCCTGCCGGTTGTCTCGTATCCCAGACTGCAGTCCCGCTGAGGTTTGCTCTGGCAAGGCAGAACGAGGAACTTTGAAGCCCTTTTGGAATTCCCTGCCTGCAGGTCAGAGCCCGGTGCCAGCACCTCCCTGTGAAGGAGGAAACTCTGCAGCGGGTGGCCCTCTACATCGAGACCATCATTGGCTCCCTGCCGGAGGATCTCCAGGCGGTGCTGCACCACCACTGAGCGCTGAGTTGGAGAAGGAAGATCCCTCCCTCCCTGCTCCCACCCTTCGGGCAGCTGCACTTGCCTTTGGAAAGGAAAGTTCTTCCCTGATCCAGCCAGCGTGTCCTGCTCCAGACCCTGCTCACGGGCGGGCGCGATTCCGAGCAGGCGTCAGGGTCGGAACTGTGCCAGAACGGGGCAACCCTGCGCTGCTCTCCGTCTGCTCCTGCTTCGAGGAGCAGGATTCGGGGTCCCTAAACGCCAGCCTGTTCCCAGCAGGTGGGAACGCGACCGCCAGGCTTCCAGCAGCATGCGACAGGCCGCGCCAAACCTCTGTTGCCCAGATATCCGCATCCACCTTTGCCTCGTGCTTGGGCTCCCAACGTTTCGGTGCCGTCGTCCCGCCCGGACGGAGCCCTGTAGGCGGGGGGGTTTCAGGACAGCTCCTGGATAATGAGAGAGATGCTCCACATCCGGATGGTGGGGAAAAGACCTCTCCGTGCCTGTCCAGCGGCCCGGCTCCTGCCGCCGGGAGCTGTGCCGGGAGCGGGAGGAGGAGGTGCCGGATGCACAGCGCTGTCGTTTGGTCTCCGAGGCGAAGAAGGGGCTGTTGGACCTGCAGGAGCAGAGCTCTCTGGGCTGGCCGCGGGGCGCCGTGCGCGCGGCAGTGGCTGCCGGCGCTGCCCAGGGAGGAGTTGGCCTCCGCACGGAGTTCGTTCTGCCTGACAAACGTGCTCCAGCAAGGAGAGGCAGCCGGAGCTGCGCTCGGGCGACGCCGGCTCTGCCGCGGTGAGCCCGCGCGGAGAAGCTGATCCCTGCAGCCCCGCCGGATGGGAGCGCAGCGCGTGGGCCCCTGCCCCCTCCAGCTCTCACCACAGCTTGTTCGCACCGCGGCCCGGCTGCCAGCTCGGCCATCCTGCTCCCCCTCGGGAGCCAGAGGCGCGCGCGCGCTTCTGGGCTGAACGTGGGGGTTGGGGCGCTGCTGCCGGCTCCGCGGGCGGTTACCCTCTGCCGCCGCCTCGGGAGGGGATCCACACCAACCCCGGGCGCATCGCTGCTGCGGTGACGGCGTTTCACCACCGCCGCTGGCCAGGGCCTGGAGATGGCCCCGCGGAACGGTTTTCAGGACGGCTCCGATGCGCCCTTGTTCCGGAAGAAGCCCTGGAGCGTAGCTTGGCACGCGGCCGGAGTTCAGCCGAGGCCCGCGCAACGCTCCCGGCAGCGCCCGTGCTCCCGGGGTGGAAGGCGTTGCCGTGTGCCGCCCCATCCCTGCCCGGCGCTGGGGACACGTCGTGAGTCGCCGCGGGGGCTCAACCCTTCCCTGCCTTTTCCCCTCCGGAGCCAGGCGCGGGCAGCGCAGGAACGGCAGCCAGCCGCTCGCTTTCCCCTGCCTCCGGCCTGGAGGTGGCCAGCGAGGGGGCACGGCCGCTCCTCTCCACAGTCCCGAATTCCGAACGATATTCCTTAGGGGCAGCCTGCCTGGGCAGCGCGTGTGGTGAGCAGAGGGGTCGTGTGCGTCCGTGCGATGGCCCTGCGCTGCCGCTGCTGGGCCGAGCGCCGATGGAGAGCGGAAGATACTACTTTAAAAAAGAATTGAGCCAAGTTGTGTCCTGGAGTTGGGTCTTGTTTCTCCAGGAATTGGGTTTCTCCACAGGGGTCGAGCTTGGTCACCCACGGCCCTCGGCATGGTGGTTCCTCAGTCTCCATCAGGCGTCCGGCCAGGGATCCCGCTCTCTGCATCCGTCCACTCTGATACCCGTTTTGGGGCTTTGCCACCCTGGGCAGCCTCCTCTTCCGATTCTGCACCTCGAGAACCCCCGGGGAGACCCCCCCTGCAGTTCTGCCTCCAGCTGGGGGCCCCCAACAGCAGGAGGACACGGAGCTGTTGGAGCGAGGCCAGGGGAGGCCCCGGAGATGCTGCGAGGGCTGGAGCCCCTCTGCCATGGGGCCAGGCTGGGGGGGTTGGGGGGGTCAGCCTGGAGCAGGGAAGGCTCCGGGGAGACCTCAGAGCCCCTGCCAGGGCCTGGGGGGTACAAGGAAGCTGGGGGGGCTTTTCCCAAGGGCAGGGAGGGACAGGACAAGGGGTGATGGGTTTAACCGGAAAGAGGGAGATGGAGCTGGGCCATGGGGAAGGAATTCTTCCCGCAGAGGGTGGGGGGCACTGGGACAGGTTCCCAGAGAAGCTGTGGGTGCCCCATCCCTGGGAGTGCCCAAGGCCAGGCTGGATGAGGCTGGGAGCACCCTGGGCTGTGGAAGGGGTCCCTGCCCATGGCAGGGGGTGGCGCTGGGGGGGCTGTAAGGTCCCTTCAACCCAAACCATCCTGTGATTCCGTGATCACTCGTGGTGTTGTGGTCTCTTTCCTACTCCCCAGCCTCTTTACTCTTTTCCAGCCTTTTCCTCTGGGATCTGGTGTGGGATCCGAGGCCGCCCCAACTTGCCCTCCCCATCACTTTGCACCTCCCCCTCTCCGCTCCCATTCCTCCCAGCAGAGCCCCTGCCTCCCCCCGTTCCCTCTGCAGTGGGTTTCCTCCCACATCTCCTGGCAGTAGCCTCATTACTTTCTCTCCCGACGCCACATGGGACCGGCGATCCCAGGAACACGCGTGGCGCTCACCTGCTGCGCACGGAGGAGGCCCCACGCCCATGTCACACCCCGGCCCGGCTGTGGCTCATCCCTCGCGCCCTACGTGGACGCGCTCTCCCACCCTGCCCGGACACCGGCCAAGCCTTTCCCACCCCAACACCATCGTACGGCCCTGGGGCCCAGAGAGCGTGCCCGGAGCTGTTCCTCAACAGCCCCAGCACCCTCCTTGGGGCACCATTCCTCTGGCGATCCGGCTGTCCTCCAACACACCCGCTCTCCCCGCCCAGCCCCCCACCTCCCAGCGGCTTTCCTGCTCTACCCCGTTCCTAGGTCCTGCGTCTGCGCCAGCCTGGGAACTTGTCCCTGTCCCCCCAGCAACGCCGGCACCGTGCTGCCGGCAGTAACCGCCTTTTAAACGGCTCCGCGTCCTCGTGCCATCCTCGGCCCCGTTCCTGGTGGCACGGGAGTCCCGGCCGCCCCCCGACGGGACGCTGCTGGGGGCAGACGGGACGCTGCCCGCGGACGATGTGGGTTCTTCATCCCAGCTCGGCCCGTTCTCCATCCTCAGCAGCTTCCCTGGCACCCCGGCTCCGGCCCCGTGTGCCTGAGGTCTCCAAGCTCCTCGTTCCGTGTCCGCTTGTCTCGGAGCGATGGCTCCTCCACCTCCGCTGTGGTGGCCTCGGCCAGGAATCCTCCCCCGAGGCAGGACGGAGGGATTCCCTCGCTTCTGTTCTTACCCGACAGCAGCCAAGCCCGGGAGCACCTCAACCACCTTTATTTGTCTGCGCCCGGGCAGAAAGCAACACCGGAACAAGCCCAAACACAACAGAAAGAGCCGCCACCTCCCCAGGGATTGTCGCACTGCTGGAGCTGTAGGGGCTGCTGAGCTGCCTCAGCGCCACCAGCCGCCTCCCACGGCACCGGAACGCTGCCGAGTCCTCCCTGGTGCAGGACGGGAGCATCCTGCTCCCAGAGGGATCCTGCCCCATCGCCCTGGTGGGGGCTGGGGGGGTTCAGCCTGGAGCAGGGGGGGCTCAGGGAGAGCTGATCGCTGCCTGCAGCCCCCTGACAGGGGGGGCAGAGAGGGGGGTGGGTCTGTTCTCCCCAGGGCTGGGCCAAGAGGGCACGGCCTCAGGCTGTGCCAGGGGGGGTTCAGGTGGGCTGTCGGGGCAATTCCTGCCCGGAAGGGGCTGTGGGGCACTGGCAGGGGCTGCCCAGGGAGGGGGGAGTCCCCATCCCGGGAGGGGGTTCAGAGCCGTGGGGCCGATGTGCTCAGGGCCGTGGGTCAGGGGTGGCCTTGGCCCTGCTGGGGGGCGCCTGGACTCTGAGGGCTTCAAGGCCTTTTCCACCCTAACCAACCCCATGATTCCATGTGCAAACCCTGCTGAGGTGTGGGGCAGCCCGGAGGCGCCGGGACGAGGCGCCAGCCTAGGGAATGGCCCCCAGGGACTCGTCGTAGAAAGCCTTGAGGCCCTGGTGGTGCTGCCGGGAGCGTCTCTTGCCCACCATCTCCTGCCGGAAGTTTTCCCTCAGCCAGCCGTAGACCAGACTGTGCAGGAAGCCCTGGAGGGAGACGCTCAGGGCCTGCGGGGGAGGCAAACGCTGCCTTGACCTGCCCCTGGGCCGCCCTGCGCCGCAGGACCCCCGCGAAGCCCCCCGCCCTCTCCACACCGTGGGATCAGCCCGTGGAGTGACATGGGGACACAGGAGGTGGCTCTCCCCTTGGCACGACCAAGGGAAGCACCTGGGAAGAGCCGGAGCAACACACCGACCACCAAACCGGGGCAAGAGCCGCGGCAGCGCCGGGCCGGCACCGGCAATGCGGGGCCTTGGCCCCGCGGCCGTCCCGGGGGGAACTGGGGCCGGCAGCCCCCGCAGAGCTTGCCCTGCCTGGGGGGGCATCGTTCCGGTCCGCAGGGACTCGTGTGCGCCCGCTCCCCTCGCCCGGGTCCCACAGCCCCGCCGCTGCAGCAGCGCTGCTCCCCCAGCGCCCCCGTCCCAGCGGGGGGCCCCCACCCCATCCCCACTCACACGGCCGAGGGGGGACGCACGTCCCGGCTCCGGAGCCCAGGACCCGGCGTTTTACTTACCGTGGCAACGTAGAGGACAAAGACGGAGGCGGGTTTGATGCTGGTGAAGGAGAGGAGGGTGAGGAGGAAGGCTGCGGAGGGAAGACAAAAGGATACTCCTCGGTCTCCCTCTCCAGCGCCCTTCCCCTGCCACAGCCCATTTCCCACGGCACAGGGATCCGCGTCTGACGAGCCGCGTGTGCGCGACCGGGTCCCTCCCAACCGCCCAAGGACCTTGGGGAACTCATCGCCACGGCAAGGCTGAAAGCGTGAACAGGCCCTCAGAGGGATGAGATAATCCCAAAAAGCCAGACACAATCCACGCTCCAGCTCAGGAAACGCCCCTGGGAAAACCTGGCACTGCAAGGGCAGGGTGGGCCAAGCCACCCGCGACAGCGCCGCGCTGCCCTCCCATTCCGGGTCTGCCACCGATACTCCGCCTAAGCCTCGTCCTGGACCCGGGTGCCGCCTCAGCCCAGGAATAACGGGGCTGGAGCCGGACTTGCCGTGGCTCTCGGCCGCGGGGGCCACCGGCCATCCCCGCCCTGACTTGCCTGGTGCCCAGCAGAGCAGGAAAACCAGCTGGAAGTAGTGAGAGACTTTGCTGACGCTGCGGATGCTCCTGCCCGCGAAGCCGTCCTTCTCCAGGGTCAGCAAGGGCGCCGCGGCGTTCCTCCGGCACCAGAGCTTCACCCGACGGTACAGGAGCTGGGCGGCGGGAGCGGCGTCACGCGGGGCACGGCTCCCGCGCCCTCCGCTCGCCCCGGTGCCGCCAGCTTACCGTGCAGCAGCTGAGCACCAGCAGCAGGTACAAGAGGAAGATGATTTTCCCCTCCAGGCCCACGTCCTTCCTACCTACGTACTGAGAGGCACCGGGAATCCGGCGGGGCCAGCGGCCAGCCCTGCCCCAAGCGGCTCCGTCCGCAGGGGAAGGGCTGAGCCGCGCCACAGGCACCACGGCACAGGAGCGGCCCGAGCCGGGGAGCTGCCGGAGCTGGGAGCTGCTCCTCTGTTTCTGCTCGAGCAGGGACACCCCGGCCCCGTCCCTCCGGCAGCACCAGCCCACGGACCCGCTGCTGTCCCAGTGTCCTTCTGAGCCCTTGGGAAGGGGAATGGTGGGGGGGACGGGCACCCGGCTGCACTCACCTCGTAGCAGATATCCTGGGCACGGTGGATGAGGAGCAGGCAGCTGCAAGGACAGAGGATCATAGAACCATGGAATCACGGAATGGTTTGGGTTGAAGGGACCTCAAAACCCTCCCAGTGCCACCCCCTGCCACGGGCAGGGACCCCTTCCACAGCCCAGGGTGCTCCCAGCCCCATCCAGCCTGGCCTTGGGCACTCCCAGGGATGGGGCACCCACAGCTTCTCTGGGCACCTGTCCCAGTGCCCCCCACCCTCTGCGGGAAGAATTCCTTCCCCATGGCCCAGCTCCATCTCCCTCTTTCCGGTTAAACCCGTCACCCCTTGGCCTGTCCCTCCCTGCCCTTGGGAAAAGCCCCCCCAGCTTCCTTGTACCCCCCCCAGGCCCTGGCAGGGGCTCTGAGGTCTCCCCGGAGCCTTCCCTGCTCCAGGCTGAACCCCCCAACCCCCCCAGCCTGGCCCCATGGCAGAGGGGCTCCAGCCCTCGCAGCATCTCCGGGGCCTCCTCTGGCCTCGCTCCAACAGCTCCGTGTCCTCCTGCTGTTGGGGGCCAGAGCTGGAGGCAGAACTGCAGGGGGGGTCTCCCCAGAGTGGAGCAGAGGGGCAGAATCCCCTCCCTCGCCCCCCTGCCCACGCTGCTCTTAGGCGGATGCTGGTGGCCGTCCCCTAATCCCCTCCCAAAGCCTTCAGCACCCCCAGGTCTCCCTTGCAGGGGCTGCAGCACCCCCAAGCCCACTGGGAAGGGAGGGGGGTGCTCCCCCCCCGCTCCCCCTCGGGGTGGGGGCACGGTGATGCACCTGGAGCAGTAAAGGCTGTAGGTCTCGTGGGAGCGGTTGCCTTTCCCCGGCACCACGGGCTCGATGGGTCTCGGCGCGATGTCGGTGACGGAGACGCCGCGGGCGATCACTTGTCCCAGGAACGTGAGCGCCGGCACCAGCCTGGCAGGGGGAGGCGGAGGTGAGGGCGGCCGTCCCGTGCCAGGCAGAGCCGGCGTCGTGCCGCAGCCCTGCTCGGCGTGGAGTGGGGGCCAGGGCCGGCGGCTGGCACCCACCAGGCCAGGACGTAGGGCAGCCCCCGCCACGCGCTCTCCAGGCACCCGCTCCTCTCCTGCAGGAAGGAAACGGCCGGGGCCCCGGGGCTGCAGGTCTCGCAGCATCTCGAGGCTCCAGCCCCACCCGGACGGCGGGTGCAGGGGAAGGGGCTGCCCTCGGATCCCCCCGCGGCTCCCTGGACCCTCCCGGGGCCGGAGCAGCCCGGCCGCGCCGCGGCTGGGCCCACGGACCTGCAGAGCGGCCACGTGCCAGGCTCTCCAGCCCCGGACGGTGCGGTAGGCTTCGTACGCGTAGACGACAACCATCAGGAACGAGACGGCGTAGAAGGTCTGGGAGAGGAGGGGGAGAGCAGGAGCCGGCTGAGCCCCTGCCCCGAAGGCACCTCCCCTCCCTGTGCTCTGAGCTCCCGCCGCCCCCCCCGAGCTGAGCTGGGAGAGCTCCCCAAGGGAGCGGCTCCCCGAGACGGGCAGCGCCACGAGCGATGGCCTCGAGCTGTCCCCGTCCGCAGGCCTGTGGCCACGGGGGTGGGCACCCCGCGCCCCGGGCGGGCTGAAAGGTGCAAAGCGGGGCAGACCGGGCCCCGCGGTGCTGGGCCCCTCCTGTTCCCGGTCCCGTGTGGGTGCGGCAAAGGCTCCATCACCAGTGGGGTGAGCCCGGGGGGTGGGAGGGAAGAGGCGCTGCCCGCCGGAGGGTCCGTGGGGCAGCCGCGGGCGCAGCTGGGCGCGACGGGGAGAGCACGCCTGAGCCGGGGTTCGCCATCCCGGAGCTGGCGGCAGGGCGTGGCGGGGGCAAGAGGGATGCTGCCGGGGGGGGACTGGGGAGAAACGCTGGGAAAACAGGAACTGGCTCAGGACAGGGTGGGAGCAACCGGAGCCACTTTTGGTAGGAGAGAGTTGCCCAGGCTGGGACCTCCCTGGGGACACTCCCGCCCGCAGTGGGGTGATGGGGGGGGAGGTGCCCGGCTCCCGGCGCCCCCCCGCGCCCCCCGTACCGTGGCCAGCATCACTCCGTAGGGGCAGGCGGCGTACGCCGGGATGAAGCGCGGGGCCGGCAGGAGCTGGATGGTGGCCGCGCTCAGCAGCGCAGCGGCGGCCAGGAAGTCTGCCAGGGCGAGGAGGAAAAGGGGGCGAAGCTGGGGGATGGGACACGGCGTTAGCTCTGTCCGGCAGCCCCCCCCCCCCGCCTCGGCAGAGCTGCCACATCCCAAGCCGGCCGGGAGCAGAGCTGCGACCCGGAGCTCTCCGGGATGCCGGTGCGAGCATCCTGCATCTCCTGCCCCCCCCAGCCCCCTGCGTTAAGCCCAGCTCTGCCTCGGGCTTGGCGGGGGCCAAACCCCGTCCGTGTGCCCCTCGGGGACACCCACCTGGATGCGGCAGCATCGCCCCCGTCGGGAGGTGACAGCGAGGACAGAGCCACTGCCCAGGAGGCTGGAAGAGACCGGGATGACGGTTAATAACCCGACGGAGCAGAGCCGTGGGGGTCCTGGCGGGGGTCCTGGCGGGGATCCGGCGCTCAGCCTCCCCTGGGGGCAGGGCTGGCATGGCTGGGTGGGTGGGTGGCAGCCCAGGGGTAATGGGACAGGGCAGATTGTCACCCCCCAGGTTTGGGGAGCGAGTGGGGTAAGACAAAGTGGTGGCTGCTGCCTCCCCCCAGCACCATGGGGCCCCACCATGGGTGGGGGGCCGTGGGGGGGGGCAGCACCCACCTCAGCAGCGAGGCCACCAGGTAGATGCACGTCAGCACGAAGACCTGGGGGAGAGAGATGGAGAGGAGGGGGCTCAGGCGTCCCGCAGTGGGGCCACAGCGGGAGCCTCGGCCACCCCACGGCACAGGAGGACACGGAGCCCCGGGCACGGCCGGACATGCTCCCTCGGGCATCCCTGGCCTAAGCAGCGGGCGGCAGGGCCGGGACAAAAAAGGGGCCGGAGCCTTTGGCCGGCGGGGGGCAAAGCGGAGGGGCCAGCGGCCAGTTAACCACCAGCCCCACGGTGCTGCGCCACGGGGCGGACCCCTCGGCGGTGGGCGCAGGAGGGGGGATCCCGGCTGTCCCCCCCCAGCAGCCGGCCTTTCCCCCGCCCGGGGCTGTGCGGCTCCCAGCCGGCGCGGCCCACGCGGTGCTGCCGTGGAGGAACCGGCGGGACCGCCGGAGCCGGCTGGCTCCCAGCGCCAGCGAGTCGCGGAGCGGGAGCAGCCGCCGGGGCATCGCCACGCAGGGCCCAGCCAGCGCAAACCTGCAAAGCCCCGGGCTGGGGCCCAAAGGCCGTGGCTTGCTGTGCCCCACAGCGTTGACCCCCCCAGTCTCCGGCCGCCTCGGCCAGGTCCGAGGATGACCAGGGCCCGGAGCGTCCGGCAGCGACTTTCCCAGGTCTCTGCGAGGGTCTCCCGCACGCGCACGCCTTCACCTGGTTATCGGAGAGAGCCGAGGGGTGCTCCTCCTGGCCCGCCATGGCCGGGCGGCTGCGGCCCGGGGCCTTCCCCGCTCCGTGCGGTGCTGGAGAGGCCGGCACCGGCGCAGCCCCAGGAGCCGCGGGTGGCCGGGCTGGCTCCACACGCCGTCTGCGGGGACACGTCCCCGGCGCTGCCTGCCCCGCGCAGCCGGAGGAACCTGCCCAGCCAGGGCAGCGGGAGCTTCCCTACGGCTACGCAGGCGGCTACGCGCCGACCCGGATCAGCCCCTCGCGCTCGCGGAGCTGGGGAGAACCTGCTTCACACCTCCCGCTCCGGCGCTGGGAGCGCGGCCCTTCTCCACCCTTAACCGGCCGCAGCAGGTGCGGAGGAGGCCCCGGAGGTGGTCCAGGGGCTGGAGCCCCTCTGCCATGGGGCCAGGCTGGGGGAGTTGGGGGGTTCAGCCTGGAGCAGGGAAGGCTCCGGGGAGACCTCAGAGCCCCTGCCAGGGCCTGGGGGGTACAAGAGAGCTGGGGGGGCTTTTCCCAAGGGCAGGGAGTGACAGGACAAGGGGTGACGGGTTTAACCGGAAAGAGGGAGATGGAGCTGGGCCATGGGGAAGGAATTCTTCCTGCAGAGGGTGGGGGGCACTGGGACAGGTGCCCAGAGAAGCTGTGGGTGCCCCATCCCTGGGAGTGCCCAAGGCCAGGCTGGGTGAGGCTGGGAGCACCCTGGGCTGTGGGAGGGGTCCCTGCCCGTGGTAGGGGGGGGACTGGGGGGGCTGTAGGGTCCCTTCAACCCAAACCATCCCATGGTGCTCAGAGCTGGGGAAGAGGGAGGGATGTGGGGGGAGGGATGTGGGGGGAGGGATGTGGGGGGAGGGCTGGGGGCCGGAGGGGAACAGAGGAATTGCCCGGGGAGAGGTGCACAAGCTGCAGTGAGAACCTCGCTTTGGTGGCTCCCAGAGACGCTCCCCCATGGCTCCGGGAGATGCTTCCCCCCCCAGATCCTGGACGTGTCCCCCCGCAGCTCCCCGAGACACTCCCCCTGGCTCCCAGCAACGTTCCTCCGTGGCTCCCAGCCGCTTCCGTGCAGCGGCTCCTTTTTCCCTCCCTCAGGGGAGGAAACGGCCCCCAAACCCCGACGTCCATGAGCAGCGGCTCCACGTGATCCCACCCGGAGCCCACCTTGCTCCCGCCGCGCCCACTCTCCAGCCTGGATGCCCATTCTCCTTGCCCAGGAGCTCAGGAGGACCCAGACCTGCGGGTGGGGAGGGGGCACCTCGGAGTTGGTCCTGCTGCCACCACAACCGCCCCCAGCACATGGGAGCCGCTCTAGGTCACGTCGTTCTCCAGGCAGAGGGAGAACAGGGATCCCTGCGCAGCCGGGGCGGGGGGAAGCATCACCCCCCTCAGGCGCTGTGGGAGCAGGATTCCCAGTGATCCCCGGCCGCTCGGAGGCAGCACTTGACTCGGCCTTTCCAAACCGGGCCCAGATCCCTTGGCTGAGCCGGCACTCGGGGCGCTGAGCCGCGGTTCACCGCCCGGGGGGGGCCCAGCGTGAGCATTCCCTGGAACAAACCCTCCCAGTTTCTACCCAGCCCTCTCCATCGGAGCAGCACGGGGATCCCGCGCGGCACCAAGTGCCGGTGCTCTCAGCCTGGCCCCCGCGCGGCGTCGGCGCCAGCACGAGGAACTCGCTGCCCCCACCCCCCCGGGACCCCCGGCAGACACAGGTTTTGCCCGGGGCATTTTCCCTGAGGATTTCCTGGAGAACTTGGCACCGAGGGTTGCGGTGGCGCTGCCCTCACCTTCCGCAAGGCGGGATGTGCGGAGCAGACTCCGGGGAACTCGGCCACTCAGAGGACAAGGATGGCCAGCACGGCACCCAGAGGCTGCTCCACGCATCCCGGGAACTTGAATTTCGGAGACTGGCGGCGTCCGGAGCGACGTGCGCCGAGCAGCGCCGGCCCGGCCCGGGGGGGAGCAGCAGCTCCCTCCGGAATTGCTGCCTGGGCTCTGCCGTACGCCAAGGCTTCCCGGGGCAGGACGGCTGCCGAATCAACCAGGAATCGCGGGAGACCTGGGGATCAGTACAACAAGGCTCGATCCCGGCGCCCACCGACGCCTTCCCTCTGCTCCGGGGCTGGGCGGTTGTGCTTCCGCAGCCAAACTTTCCATTAAAGCCAAAGCAGGTGCGTGAGAAAAAAAACAACGGAGGGAGATTCTTGCCTAGGCAGATGAGAAAGCTCTGGAAGCTCCAGGAAAAGCGGGTTCCCAAGGCAATCACCCAGCACCTCCGGAAGCAAAACATCCCTCCCCGGTTTGAGGAGGGTAGCGACCGTTTCCACAGCAGCACAGACACTTCCCGATGGAAGTGGGTCTTCCTTTCCCAGATCCAGCCAGCTCGGCTCCTCCGGCCTCGCAGAGGTGCCCCCCAGCACCCAGGGGCACCCCCCCGGGCCCCAATTTGCCCCCCCAGCGAGGTGGCTGCTTCCCTCGTCTCAGCCACCGACCCGGCAGGGGGCAGACGGAAGGCGGAGGGTAAATCCAGCCCTTGGGGTGGGGTGAAACAGCGCGTCCCCTTTCTCCGGTCTGTCGGCTCTCAAGGCACGGAGCACGGAGCTCGAACAGCAGGAACGTCCGGCTCCTACCGCGGCAGAGAGGCGTTTGCCGCCTCCCAAGCCCGGGGAGGGGGCAGGCAGCCCCCCCCGGCCCTGACCCACAGGCTCCAAAACACAGGCTCTGCTTTCCGTCTGGCAAAACCATCCTCCCGGCGAGGCCGCGGGGGGACCGGCGGCCAGGAGCCGGTGGATCCGGACGTGGGAACGCCAGCGCGGCGCTGCCAGCGTTCCACCAAGGCCAGAGGTGTTTCTAAACGCTCTGGCTCCCTTCCCGCTGCGCTGGCCCACGGGCAGGGGAGCCGGGTGAGAGCTCTCGGGTCTCCACGGCGGCCGGCCAGGCTTCCAGCCTCACACCGGGGGCAAGCCCGGGGCACGCGCCGAGCTGGTAACTTCCACCCCTCGCTGCCGCTTCCAGCCCAGCAGGAGCCACCTCTTGCTTCCAAACCCACCCCAAACTCCCGGAAAACGACTGCTGAAGGGCTGAGACGCCGGTTCCAGCCGTTCGCTGCAGCAACGCCCCCGGATCCCGTCTCAAACCGGGTCAGAATGCGGAGACAGCTGCTCCAAAGGAACCATAGCGCCCGGCGCTGGTGAGGAGTCAGCGTTAAACACTGCCCAAGTCTTCCCTGCTCCCCGGGAAACGGGGAAAACCGCGGAGGGCGTCCCTGCTCGGCGACGAGAGAGCGCGCCGTAAGGCTCCGTGCCGTCGGAGCGTGCCCAGGGCTGCATCGAGGTGGCTCTAGGTAACAAAAACATACACTTTCGGGAAAGTGCTTACGGTTTTCTGCATTTGGATGACGCCGGCAGGTAAAACTCACCCTTTTTCAGGCGCCCAGCACCCTCTCACCCTGCTCTGGCACCGTGGTGAGCTCCCCCCCACCTTAAACCGTCACAGGCCTGTCCGGTGTTTGAAGACACACACACGTTCCACCCCGCCAGAGCTCCTCGCCCCGCGCCCGACAGGTTGGGATTTTTGGAATACTGTGTTGAAAAAACCAGCAGTATCTTCATTTTTGGGGCTTTTTTTAAACCAAGTGCCAACTCAGTGCGAAGAGAGCAAGAGCACCGTGATCCCACCGGCCCGGTTCTGCTTCCAGCCGGCGCTCAGAGCACCAACCGAAGCGCCATGCTCTGCCGAAAGCTCCCCGCTCCGTCGGCTGGGGAGAGGCGACACGCCGGGCGACGTGGAAAGCCGCCAGGGAATTGCACAAGCAGGTAGGGCTGAAAAGCAGCGTCTCATCTCTTCCCGGAGAGCCACCGGCTGCCGTAGGCCGACTGTTTGGTAACGGTTTGTTTTTCCTCTGGGCTGAAATGCAGAATAGTCAGGATGGCAGTCAGGGTTTGCTGCCGACCGAGAGAATCTGGCAGCGTCAAAAATCGATAGACGATGTTCTTGAGGTATTCCAGGTTGGCTCCCTCTCTGCTCTTATCTCTGAGGTTCTTCTCGATCTCTCGCTGAAGCGCCGATACCTCTTCCCGGTGCTTCTCCTCCTCAACCAAGATTTTCTCCTGGAGCTGGTGAACTTGCGTCTCCAGCTTGTGCTTCTGCTTCCGCAGCGCCACGATCTCCACCTCCTTGCGAGCCAGCTGCTCGGCGTACAAGAAGAAGGTGGGCTCACCGGTGGCGGAGAGGTGAAGAGCCTGCGGGAGGATCTCCGAGGAATCGTCACCCGGCACGTCGTCTCTAGGCACGTCCGACCCCGACGCCAGGCAGTTCTTGGATCCCTGAAGCCCGTACGGCAACGTGACGGATCTCAGCTGCTCCAGCTCTTGGTCCTTCTCCGCCAGCACGGCCAGCGCTCGGTCCCGCTGTTTGTGCATCTCCTCCTCCAGCTTCAGCGCCCGTTCCCTGTAGTCCAGCTGGCATCGCTCCAATTCCTGCCTGTGAGCCTGCTGCAGCCGCGACAACTCCTGTTTCTTGGCTTCCACGTCTCGCCGGTGCCGCTTCTCCGTTTCGTCGGCGGCCAGCTGAAGCGCGATGTATTTCTCTTTCAGGTCAGCCAGCTGCTCCTGAGCCTCCTCCAGCTCCTTGGCCGCGCTGCCGTCTCTGGCCGACTTGTTCTTGAGAACCACCTGCGCCCTCATCTTGTACCTCTCGAACTCCTCCTTCAGCTGCTTCAGCTCCTGCTGATAGTACAAAGCGGTGGCTTTCTCGCCATCCCCGGTCTCAGAGCCCCTCGGCAGCTCCAGCTCGCACAGCTTCTCGACGTCCAGAGCGCCTTGACCCTTCCTCGCCGCCGCCTGCAAGAGCTTCTTCAGCTTCTCCATCTTATCCTTCAGAACGTTCACATCCAGACCGGCTTCTTCGCCGTGGACATCGAGAGGGGATCGGCTGGAGGCAGCCACGGCCAGGGTTTTGTTCTCCAGGTCCAGCTGTACGAGGCGATCCTTCAGCTTCTGGATGACCGCTTGGTCCTTCTGCTTGGCTTTCTCGTAAGTGCCGAGCAGTTCCGACACTTGGGAGACTTGGCCCTCCAAGTCGGCCACCCGCCGCTCCTCCATCTGGGCGTGCTGCCGGAGCTGCTCCTCCGCCTGCGCGGTCTGAGAGCGGAGAGACACGGAGACACGGGGGGGTTACCTCAGCTCAACGCCCCGGGCAGGAGGTCCGCGCTTCGCACGGGGGTGTCACTCCACCCTGCGCAACCCCAGACCAGCGCCGGGCCTCCCTCTCCCCCAGAATCCCACACGAGCCACCTGCCTTTTCAGCTATTTATTCGGGGATAAAACGAACTGAAAGCGTGCTCGCCTCCGGTTCCTGCTCTGCAGAGCTCCTGTAACCAGCACCGCCTGCTTTGCTCCAGGCGTGCAGGATGTGGGAAGCGCCAAACTCGCGTCCCGACCCGCTGCGGGACTTCTGAAGCACGTAGGCACTCTGAAGCCTCCCGTCCGTCCAACGGCCGTTTCCCTCAAGGCTGTGCCTGGCTGCAGGGATCAGAGTGCGGCTCAGCGGTTCCCGCGCCGCTACGGCGAGCCCCTGGTGCTGGCGGCTTTGCCAGCCGCTGAGACCCCCTGACTACTAACACCCCTTCCAAACAAGGGGAAAACGGCATTAAATCGGCCTGATCCTTCTGGGTAGACTGCAAGGAGGAAGACCCCGCCCCACACTGTTCCCAGATGTGGATCCAGTCCCTGGTGCCAGTCCCCTGAGCACGTGGTCCCACACACAACCCGCAGAGCTCCCCAGGTTCCTCTTCTCCACCACAGTCCTCCCTCTAGCTCTTCGCTCTCCCGCTGCACGCACACGGGCTGCAGCCTCGCTCCTGTATCCGCCCTCCTTCTTCCCCTGGAGCGCGCCGAGCTCCGCCGGAGAAGGCCCTTCCTCCTTGGGAGCTCCGGTAATCGCACTTTACGTGGCAAGACCCCGCTCAGGGCCGTAGTGGGTCAGGGGAAAGGTCTCTCCCTCCCAAGCCCAGCCCCTGTCACCCCAGACGGGGACGTGTTCAGAACCAAACAGCACCGTGGAGGGCAGTCACCGCGTTACCGCCTCACAGGTTACTCCCAAATCCAGTGGGCACCACCCCCCATTAATGATGCTGTATCCCTGTGTTTTCCCCAGGGACTATCATCCCATCAAAGCCGTGACACGCTGCTTTACGTCAAACCTCTCGGGCTCTGCAGGACCGGGAATTTGTGCTCCTCCAGCCTCAAACCCTGCCCCCGTGGCTGCCGATACATCCCAGAGCCCCGCCAGGGAATTACCTTCCTCATCTCTTGCAGCAGCTGCACTTGGAAGTGGTTCTTAAGGCTGGCCATCTCCTCCTGCAGATCCTGAAGCCGAGGGTCCGGCCTGTTCTTCTCCTCCTGGACAGCTTGCAGCTCTCCCTTCAGGTCTTCCACCTCCCGGCCGAGCTGCCTGATCTGCAGCTCGTAGCCCTCCGCGCGGTCAGCCATGCACGCCCTCCCGGCCAGCGCTTCCCTGGTCTCCTCCAGCTTCAGCTCCGCGTCCTGCCGCAACGTCCTCTCGTTCTGCAGCAGCTTCTGCAGCTCTCGCAGCATGACAGCGTGGTCGCTCTGCTCCTGAGCTCGGTCGTGCTGCTGCGTGATCAGACGGGCTTTGGTCTCGGCCAGCTGTTCCTGGACAGCCTTGAGCTCTGCCTCCAGCTTCTCGGTCTCGTCCTCTGCTTTCCTAGTGGCATCATCCAGGTTCTGCTTCATTTTCCTCTTGTCTGCTTGGTAGGAGGCTTCCATGCGGGATTTCTCCTGCGTGACCGTTGACAGAGCACTGGTCAAGGTGGCCAGCTGGGTCTTCAGCTGGAGCACTCTTTTATCAGCCTCACCAGCAGCACACGGCGCATCCCCGCTGCTCGTGCTGACGCCGCTCTCTGAACCGCTCGTCTCTTCTGATTTCAGAGAGGAAGCGGTGGCCGCGGGCTTGTCATCCTCAGGCCCTGGCTCGCCCTTGGCACTGGCCAGACTGGCAGCCGTGTCTGCGCTGGCGGCTGTCCCCACGCTGTCCTCGCTGTGAACCGAGCTCCTGTCATCAGGAGAGTCGGCAAAGGAGGAGCCGGGGCCGGCCACGCAGGCAGGCTGAGCAGCGCTCGCGCCAACATCCGCCTCGTGAGACACAGACAGTACTTTCAAGCTGGCTTCCAAGGCCTCCTTCTCCTTGATGAGGCTCTTGTAGGCCCTGACGACATCCTTCAGCCGAACCTGGTACTGAAGCAGCTGCTTCTTCTGCGATTCAATGGTCTCGAGAAGGTCTTTTTTACTGGGGCCACCGCCAAAGCTCATGCCGAACTTCTCCATGACTCACGCGACCTGGAAGAAGAAAACCAGCCCAAAGGCTGAACGCGTCTGCGACCGGCAGGAGCACGTGGCTGAGCAGGACCCCCCCCGGCCCCGGGACACCGCAGGGTTAACGACTCTGCGCCGGTGACCGTGCACCGACCCCTGCAAAGCGCCCGCGTGCCCCAGGGGCTGCGGGGAACCGCTCCCGGTGCCAGAGCAAAGGCTTCAGGGCCTCGTACGGGGCTTTCCGCCACGGCAGCCGCCCCCCCCCCAGCTCAGCCCGGGCGTTTTCATCTATAAACGCCTCGCGTTTCCCTGCTCACGATGAGCAGCGCCGCGGGCCGGCCCCCGGCAGCACAGCCGCCTGCTGCGAAGGCAACCCACGGCGGGGGCGGGCAGCCGGCCACGGGCGCTGGGGGCGGGGGTGTTCCGCTGCAGAGGGCCTGCCGCGGGGCAGGGGGGGTGTCAGCGCCGCGGGAGTCACGGGAGAGGAGCGGGCGGGTGGGGCAGCGCCACCGGGGGGGTCGGGGAGGGGGGCAAGGTGCGGGGGGGGGCACTGGGGGCAGCCGCTGAGGCGAAGGGGCTGCGGTGCAGCGGGACCGCAGGGCTGGAGCAGAGAGGCCGCGGGGCGCAGCAGAGGCGGCACCACGGTGGCGGAGAGGCCCGGGGGGCCGGGGGGGAGGACAGAGGGGGCGCTGGGGCCGCTGTGGAGAGGCCGGTGGGGCAGGTGAGGCCGCGGCACGCTGGCGGAGGGGCTGGGGGCGGCTCGGGGGCGTCCGGGGGGTTCCGCGGGGCGGGGGCGTCTCCAGGGGAACCCCCAGGTCACCTCGGGCCTTACCTCCGCGCCGACACCCGCTGCGCAGGCGCAGAGCGTCGCGCGTCATTTCCGCCGGACGCTTCCTGCCGCCGCCGTGCACTGCGCATGCGCACCCACCGGGCACCACCGGGGCTGAAGGGCTGCGGTAGGGGGCGTGGCCATATGGGGGCGGGGTTACAGATAATGGGGCGTGGTCACGCCTCAGTGGGCGTGCCGGAAGGGGGCGGGGCTCCCCGGTAGGGCGGAGCGATGCGGGGTGTCCCCGCGAGGTGCAGCGCCCCTGGGGGCGTGGCTTTATCGGTGAGGGGGTGTGGCCTGAGAGTGCCGGTAGCAGGGGCGGCTGCAGTAGGGGGCGTGGTCCGGGGCGGGGCTCCGGTGCGCGGGGGCGGGGCTCGGTACGCGGGGCGGGGCCTGCGGCGCGGCGGAGCGCGGAGGCAGCGCGGTGGCAGCGCGGCCGTCCCGTCCCGTCCCGTCCCGTCCCGTCCTGTCCCTGCCGCCGCCGCCGCCGCCGCCATGGGCCTCACGGTCTCCGCCATCTTTTCCCGCATCTTCGGGAAGAAGCAAATGCGGATCCTGATGGGTGAGCGCGGGGGCGGCGGGGCAGGGCCGGGCGGGGGAGGGGGCACGTACCGGTACCGGCGCCGGTGACGCCGCCTCCTCGTTGCAGTGGGTCTGGACGCCGCCGGTAAGACCACCATCCTCTACAAGCTGAAGCTGGGCGAGATCGTCACCACCATCCCCACCATCGGTGAGTGCCCCGGCACCGGGCAGGGCCCCCATCGAGCACCGGGTAACGGGCTGGGGTCCCCCCCGCCGCATCCCGCGAGCCGCGCCGCCCACCCGGGTACCGCTTTCCCGTGGGTGCCCCGGGCCGAGCCCTGGTGCCCCCCGATCGGCGGGGGGGTCGCGTGGGGTGAGATGTGACACCCTGGTACCCGTCCGCCCAGCCGTTACCCTCCCGTTACCCTCCCGTTACCCTCCCGTTATCCCGTGCCCGCCTGGTGCCGGGGAGCCTGGCTCGCGCCCCAAAACACCCCTCGCAGTCAGGGGCATCGGCACACGCCCCCCACCCCAACCTGCGCGGTGGGTGCGCCCCCGAATGTGCCACCCCGGTTTTCTCCCCTCCCCACGGCGCCGTTACACGGGCGTGGTCTGGCCGGAGGGGCCGGAGGGTGCCCAGGCGCTTTCCTGGGGTCGCCCGGAGCGTGTGGGGCAGATCCTGGGGCGAAGCGTTCGGTGGGGTGCTCAGCACCACCTCCCGCAGCATCATCCGCAGGCTGGCGGTGGTGGATGGGGAACGCGCTGAGCCGCCGGGTCGAGGAGGCTGGTCACCCGCGGCGTGTCCCACCGGTCACTCCTGGGGTGTCCCACTGGTCAGTGCTGCCCAACACCTTCAGTAGGGACCTGGGTGATGGGGAGGGAGCACCCTCCCGAGCTAGGAGGGGTGTTCACACACCGGGGGTCGTGCTGCCGTCCGGGGGATCTGGGCAGGCTGGAAAAGCGGGCGGAGGAACCTCATGGAGCGCAGCCGGGGGGTCGCCAAGTCCTGCCCTCGGAGAGGAGCACCGCCAGGCCCTGGGACCTGCTGGAGAGCAGCTCCAGGGAGGAGGTCCTGGTGGGCAGTGACCTGGGCACGTGTCCTTGGGCTTGGGACCGCCAAACCCTGGGCAGAGCGCTGAGTGGGGCAGGAGCTCCCCCTGTGCTCCGCTCCACTGGGACACCTGGGGGTGCTGGGCCCGGTGCTGGGCTTCCCGGTGCAGGAGAGACTGGGACGTACTGGAGTGAGACCAGTGCAGGGCCACGGCGATGGTGAAGGGTCTGGGGCTGCTCAGCCTGGAGAAGAGCTGGCCCTGGGGGGATCTTATCCATGTGTGTAAATCCCTGGGACGTACCCAGAGGCACCGGGCACCCTCTCCCCATGCCCCTCCTGCCCCCATCCCCCCCGTAGGGTTCAACGTGGAGACCGTGGAGTACAAGAACATTTGCTTCACCGTCTGGGATGTGGGCGGCCAGGATAAAATCCGACCCCTCTGGAGGCACTACTTCCAAAACACACAGGTACGAGGAATGAGGGCAGGGACAAACCAGCAGTGGGGCTGGCCCGGGATTCCCGGGGGCTCGGGGCCCAGTCCTGCCTGATCTGGGCGGGTGAGCGGTGGCAGGGAGAGGGGGGAGAGGGCGTAGTGATGTCCCCGGGGTGCTCTGGCTCTGCCAGGGTGCACCGGGAGGGCAGTGGGGCCGCTCTCCCCCTTGGTTGGGGGGTGCCTGCAGCCCGCCTGGGGTGTCCCCCTCTTTGCTGCCCGCTCCAGCCTGGCTTCTCCCGCAGGGTCTCATCTTCGTGGTGGACAGCAACGACCGGGAGCGAGTGCAGGAATCTGCCGACGAGCTGCAGAAGATGGTGAGTGATGCGGGGGGTGGCATTCGGTCTGGCAGGGAGCGGGGCATCCCCCAGCCCTCCCCCCGCTTGCCCAGCACCGCCTGGTGGATTGTGAGATGGGACCCGGCTCCGCTCTGCCCACGACACGGAGCCATCCGTCGGGAGAGCCGGGCAGAGGCTGGAGCCACAGGGGCGGGCAGCGGTTGCAAAGGGGGAAAACTGGGCAAGGACACGCGATTCGAGGTTCTCCTTCGGCAGGGCTTTGCCAGCCGAGCGCCCAGGGCACACGGAGTGGGGGTGTACCGTCCGGAAACGGCATCCGAAAGCCAGCCCGTGAGGCGGGGGTTGTTTATCCCTCGGTGCGGCTGCTGGGGGGGTCAGAGCATCCTTGGGGAGGGAAGCCGGCGCAGAGCAGAGTGTGTCACAGCCCGAAGGCGGGAGAAGGGACGGGCAGATGCTCTTACACTGTCCCCACGGTGGTCACGGTGCCCCCCCATCCCTGGAGGAGCCCCTCCAACGTGGGCGTCCTCTCTGCGAAGGGTGTGGGTGCTCCTGGAAGGGCATCCCAGTGTCACTGGGACCTTCGGGCAACCATGGGGGGTCTGGAGGGCAACCAGGATACCGGAGGTGAGTGGGGAAGCTGGAGAGCCCTCCCGGCTCTGGGTCTGCCCAAGCTGGATCTTGCTTTGCCGTGGTACCGGCACTGCAGAGGCCTCCCAAGAGCTCACTGAGACCTCACCAGTGGCTCACCGAGAGCTCACTTATGGCTCACTGGGAGCTCACTGAGAGCTCACCGATGGCTCACCAATGGCTCACCGAGAGCTCACCGAGAGCTCACTGATGGCTCACTGAGAGCTCAGGGAGAGCTCAGCGAGAGCTCACCGATGGCTCACCAAGAGCTCACCGATGGCTCACTGATGGCTCACCGAGACCTCACCAGTGGCTCACTGAGAGCTCACTTATGGCTCACTGAGAGCTCACTGAGAACTCACCGATGGCTCACCAGTGGCTCACCGAGAGGTCACCGATGGCTCACCGATGGCTCACCAGTGGCTCTCCGAGAGCTCACCGATGGCTCACCACTGGCTCACCGAGAGCTCACCGATGGCTCACTGAGAGCTCACTGATGGCTCACCAGTGGCTCACCGATGGCTCACCAGTGGCTCACCGAGAGCTCACCGATGGCTCACTGAGAGCTCACTGAGAGCTCACCAGTGGCTCATCGGGAGCTCACCAATGGCTCACCGAGAGCTCACCGATGGCTCACCAGTGGCTCACCGATGGCTCACCGAGAGCTCACTGAGAGCTCACCAGTGGCTCATCGGGAGCTCACCAATGACTCACTGAGAGCTCACCGATGGCTCACCAGTGGCTCCCCGGGAGCTCCCCGGGAGCTCACCGACAGCAGCCCGGCTCAGCTGCCGCTGCTCTCTCCGCAGCTGCAGGAGGACGAGCTGCGGGATGCCGTCTTGCTGGTGTTTGCCAACAAGCAGGACATGCCCAACGCCATGGCGGTGAGCGAGCTGACCGACAAGCTGGGGCTGCAGACGCTGCGCAGCAGGACCGTGAGTGACCGCCGTGCCGTCCCTGTCCCCGCTGGCGGGACTCGCGGGGCCACGGGGCTGCTCCCGGGGTGCACCGGGCCAGCACTCTGCAGGGCCCAAAGCCCTTTTCTCCCTCTCCCGCGGTTCTGCAGTGGTACGTGCAGGCAACGTGCGCGACCCAGGGCACGGGGCTCTACGACGGGCTGGACTGGCTGTCGCACGAGCTCTCCAAGCGCTAGCTGTGCCGGTGGCACAGGGACCAGATGAGCCGGGAACGTCTCTTCCAGCTGCTGTTTCGTTTGGTTTTCCTTGTTTTATTTGGGGAGGGGGGTGGGGTTTTTTCCTTTCTCCCCAGAGTGGCCTCGTCTCTGTGTGTTTATCTGGTAGGACTTGAACCTCAAGGACTCTTGGAGCAGCTCCACTCCGTGGGGTCCTGCCTTCGCCCCGGCAGCGCAGCGTGCTGGCCACCCTCCCCACCTGCATGTGCCATCTGCGACAGCTTGCCCGGACCTACGGGGGTGGCATGTCCCCAGAACGTCCCTGCTCCTCACCCGGAGACGTCGGTGAGGGCCGAGCGGGGCTGGGAAGCAGCCCTGCCGCTGCGGAACAGGAAGGATCCTCCTTTTTATCCTTTGATAAACTTTATAGTTCCCTTTCCCTCGGGGAGGGGGCGTATGGCTGCGTCACGTGCTGTTGTATATCGAGTAAGTAAACGCCACCACTTTGTACCCTGTGCCCGGCGCGTTTCTGCCTGGCTGCGGGTGCCACCCCGCTCCCCGACGTGCATCTTCCACGAGCATCTCTGGGTTTGGGGATTTGGCCCTTGGTAAAACCCCGTGTGCGCTACGCCGGGACGTGGGGGAGGTGAGGGGGGGGCTCCGGGGTGCGTTTGCAAGCTCGTTTCAGAGTCTGACCTGTTTTATAGCCACCCTGGGGGGCTGTCGGGGTCGGTGTGGCCCTGGGGGGGCTGGGGCCACGCTGGGGGGAAGCCCGCCGGGGTCAGCTCAGGGTTTGTGCTGCAGGAGTGCTAATTGGGTTGCAATTAGTGGGACTGGGCAAAGCCAAGTGTTGGGCAGCTCAAGCGCTCCGGCCGCGAAGGGCTGAGCTGTGGGTGCTGGAAGGGGGAGCACAAGGGTCCTGGGGGCTGCTGCCAAAAAGCCTGAGGCTGGCTGTGCCCCCCCTGGCTGTCCCTGCAGGGATGCACTGGCTCCCCCCACCCCAAGCTGTCCCTATGGGGATGCTCTGGTTGTCACCCCCAGACTCTCCCTGTGGGATGCTCTGACAGTGTGTCCCCCCTCCCAGGCTGTTCCTGAGGGGATGTGCTGGCTCCCCCCACCCCAAGCTGTCCCTCTGGGGATGCTCTGGCTGTCCCCCCAGGCTGTCCCTATGGGGATGTGCTGGCTGTCACCCCCAGACTCTCCCTGTGGGATGCTCTGACAGTGTGTCCCCCCTCCCAGGCTGTTCCTGAGGGGATGTGCTGGCCCCCCCCACCCCAAGCTGGCCCTCTGGGGATGCTCTGGCTGTCCGCCAGGTAACGGCTCAGGTGGGTGCTCAGCACACCAGCACCCACCCTCCTGGGGGGCTTCCACCCTGCCCAGGGGTGCCTGGCCAGGGAGCAAGGGGGCCACGGGGGCCAGGGCAGGGAGCTGGGACCTCGGTCCTTTCACAGCCCAGGGAGTGAGGGGGGACCCAGACCTACTCCGCTTTGGGGGTGTCCCCCTGCACACCCCTTCCCCCAGGGCAGCTGGGGGGCAGCTGGAGCCTGGTGGGGCAGAGCTCACAGCCCGCCAGGGCTCAGCACTGCTGCCCCAGAGCCCTGACTGGGCTGTTGGCCTTGAGTGGAGAAAAGGGAGGGGGGGTAAGGATGGGTTGGGGGGGTTCCCTGGTTCTTTGGTGCAAGGTTTCCCCGGAGCGCAGCAGAGGGCAAGGTGATGCCGGTGCCTTTGCTCGCTCCCACGGCTCCTGGGGGGGGGAACGGTGAATCCCTGCGAGGTGGGTGATGTCACAGGGATGTTGGATCACCCATGCTCATCCTGCTGGCACTGGGGACGCCTGTGTCCCCCCTCATCTCCCCGGGGACAGCCTGCGGGGACTCAGCTCTACATCCAACACGTGCAGCCCCCCTGTGCCCGGCAGCGTGGTGCATCGGGGGGCCAGCACCCCGCTCGCCGGGGAACAAAAGGACAGGCACTCACTGCAAATAATTAATGCCCCAATTAGCACCAGTTCCTCCAGCCTGGCCTGGACAACACCCTCAGGCCCAAGTGCCCTCAAAATGCCAGCTGCAAGGCTGGGGGGTGCCATCCCTTTGGCACCTGAAAGGCTGGGGGGCGGGGGGTTCCTGCCCCGCATCCCTCCCCGTGGATATGTACCCCAAGGGGTGGGTCCCCGTGCTGCGCAGCATTTCGGGTGCCCCAGGACCAGCAAACAAGGTCCTACACCCTGCGGAGGGGCACGTCGGCACCAGCTCTCTGTGTGGTTCCGGGAATTTTGGGTTTGAAATGGTTTTGAAGGGCTGGAATCCCGGCTCTGCAGCCGAGCGGTGCTGCACGGCCTGGGCGCCGGTGACCCCAGCACCCACAAAACCCCCAAACCCAGCCGAGTCGCTCCTTTCTGGAGGGAAAAAAGGCCCCGTGGGAGCTGCCGTGGAGCATTTGGAGGTCCCGGACTCGGGTGGGTGTTCCCCCCCGGCAGCTTTGGGTATTGCGGGAGCACTGTCCCAGCAAAGCCACCCATCCTGTCCCCATCCCTGTCCCCGGGGCTGAAACCCGTCTGCCCTGGGCTCCATGTGTGTCGTGGAGCTGCCTGGAGCCGCGCCGGCTGCTTCGGCGGCCCGCGGCACCGCGAGGCTGCGGCACGTGCCAGAGCTGCATCCCGAGGGTGCCGGGGGGCTCTGGGCGGTCCGGAGCATCCTTGCTCCTCTTAGGAGGGCGCAGATGTTGGAGAAGGGGGACGTTCCCCATTCCCATCAGGCTTTCTCCGTAAGCTGGTCAGTAGTACGTGCCACGATCTCTCCGGGGGCCGTGGGCGCGGTGAAGCGGCAAACGGGGGGGCTGAGCCCCCTTGGGCTGGATTCCTTTGGCTGGAGCCATCGTTATCCTTCCAATGAAACCACTCCTCATCGCCTTCACCCATGAAATTCCAGTTCCAAACAAACAGGAACCCCAAACTCTGTATTTACACCAAGGATCTGCCACGCGGCCGGGACCGCCGAGGTCAGGGGGAGGGGGGCAGCGTGGGGTCCGGGCTGGCTGTGCCATGCCCACCCGTGTCCCGTCCCCATGCTGGGACGAGCCGGAGTGATTCTGCAGCTCGGGGGCTACGGACAGTCCCTGGGGAGGGCACCACAGCCACAGGGAGGTTTTTCCCACTCGGCCCCCGTTCCCCAGCCCCGGAGGGTCCCTGGCTTTCCGGCCACGAGAGCTCCCCCTGGGATAGAGGTTTCTCCGGAGGTACCAGGAAAAGCCCCCGTTTAACAGTGGGGTGCCCCCCCCTTTCCAGCAGCCCCTTCCCAGGAGCCAGGGCAGGGATGCAGGAGAAGGGGTCCTCGGCCGGGGGCTTGGCTTGGGGTCGAGCTCTGGCTCCGCTCACCCGACGTCTGGGCAGAAGCCCCCAGCCCCCAGCCCCTGCACCGGTGCCTGCTGTGACAGTGTCACAGTGGGGCGTGGGGGGGCATCCTCCCACACGGTTAATTAACTCTTCCCAGGGTGATTTAACGGTATTGTAAATAAGGGGAGGGGTGGGGGGGGTTGGAAGGATGCTAACTGGGGGATGCAGCAGTGCAGTGGGGCAGGGCTGACCCTGCTCACCTTCTCGCAGCATCCCAGGGGCTGGGGTGGGGATGGGACAGGGATACAGCCCTGAGGAAGGTGACAAATGACCCAGCGTGATGTCCCCAAGGCACTTGGCTCCCACCGCCTGACCCCAGCCGCAGCCCCAGGTGGTGGTCCTGGTCCCCACAACCCCCCTGAGGCGGCTGAGGAAGAGGCTGGTGGCTGGGCAAAGCCCGGCATGAAGCTTTCCTGCCCTGGGGGGGAAAATCCCACCGGGATGGATGCAGGTGGGCATCCTCCCACTGCGGGGAGGGGTTTGGGGGGCTGCTGGGGGCTGAGTAGGGCTGAGAACACCGGTGATGGGATCAGAAGGGGTGAGAAGTGGGGGAGAGGGGATGGGGGCTGCAGGGGCTGTGGGATGGGTGGGGGGTGCCGTGGGAGGTGGGGGTGACCCACGGGTCCTGGGTGAGCCACGGAGCATCATCCCATGCAAATCCTTATGGGACGGCACAGCTGTGCCGCAACCGGTAGCACCGGGATAGACCCCTCGCCCTGTGGGGAAGGGGCACGCTCATCCCCCCATGTGCCCCCCATAACCCAGCACCGGGTGGCACAGCAGGACGCCTTCCCCCCGCTGAGCACCCACCCCCTCTGCCCCACTGGACCCCAGGGTTTGGAGGAGGCAGGCAGTGAGGTGACAGTGACCCCGCTGTCACCCACGCACGGACATCCTTGGCTCACCGCAACGGGGGGGGGGTGTCAGAGCCCCCCACCTCACCAGGGACCCTCAGAGCCAAGGGCACCCTGGTGCGTGGAGGTGGGCGAGGGGCTCTGGCGAGCTGGTGTGGAGCAGCGGCACCGGGGGGCTCAGCGGTGGTCCAGGCAGCAGGCTGGCAGCAGGGTGCAGGCGAGCCCGGGGGGGCAGCAGGGTGAAGGAGGGGTCCTCCAAGGGGTGCCAGGGAGCTGGAGGGGGGCTGCTGCCGGGGGCCAAGCCTGTGGGATGGAAACAGGGCTCAGGCGTGGGGAGCACCGCTCTCACTCCCTGCTCTGCTCTGCCGTGGGGTCCTGCCCCCTGCTCCCACCATGGCCATGCCCGGGGGTCCCAGCCCCCCCTCCCAGCCCTTTTACCGCAGCAAGCGTCGTCCCAGGCAGAGGGGCCGGGGGAGCAGAGGTGCAGCGGGACCAGGGTGCCGGGGTACGCGGCGAGGCCGTGGCAGTGGAGGGGCTGCGGCACGCTGAGGGGGGTGGCCGGGAGGTGCTGCGTGGGGAGCAGAGAGCAGGGTGTCACGGAGCATCCGTGGGGATGCTTTGGGACCAGGCCACCCGGGAGGGGACCTGCGAAGTGTCACCCTCCAGGGTGGCTCCAGAAATGGCTCCATGGGGAGGGCGGCACCCAGAGAGCTCGGAGCAGCCAGGCAATGGGAGTGCGAGTTCCAGAGGGTGCCCGGAGACTTTTGGGGTGCCAGCAAGACCTCCCCATCACCCCCAGCCATCTCCTACCTGTGCAGAGCCAGTGGCTGTCACGGAGGGGGTGTGGAAAGCAGCCATGGACCCCCCACGGGGCTGGATCCAGTCGCACCAGGAGCCTGTGTGGGGAGAGGAGGGAGGGCAGTGTGCCAGCTCACCCCCAGCCTCGCTTTTGGGGGGGCACAGAGAACGGCTGTGTCCTCTCCCCAGCTCCCAGCGGGGCTCTGGAGCTGGGAAGCAAACCCAGGCGTCGCGGTGCTCGGTGCCAGCCCCCTCCCCAGGCACCAGGTCCCTCAGCCCGTCCCCCCCACCCCCGGGCTGTCACCTGCACCGCCAGCCTCCAGCTGCTGCTTGGCCTCGCGCCTCCACTTGGCCCTGCGGTTTGAGAACCAGACCTGGGGAGGAGGGAGGGTGCTGAGGCTGCCGGCCTCCACCCCACGGCACCCCCACCCCGGCCAGCGCCCCAGCTCTTTGGCACCGTCCTCCCTCCCCGGGACGCCGGCTCTTCGCACGGGCGCGGGCAGAGGAAGGGGTTTGCTCCGGCACGGAGCTTGGGAGAGACGTGTGTGCACGTGTGGGCATTGCCACGGCGCGGGATGGCTGTGGGCACGGGCGGGGGGGGCTGGGAGGGGAAGGGGGTGCCGCGAACACGTGAGGGTTTGCCAGCAGCACCGGGATGCGTGCCTGGAGCTACGAGTGTGCCCCACGCACGTGTCTGAGGGGAGAGTGCCAGTGAGCATGCCACGGAGTGTGGCATGGAGCGTGTCAGTGAGTGTGCCACAGTGTGTCAGTGAGTGTGCCATGGAACATGTCAGTGAGTGTGCCATGGAGTGTGCCCCGCGCGTGTGTCTGAGGGGAGAGTGCCAGTGAGCATGCCACGGAGCGTGCCACGGTGTGTGCCAGTGAGTGTGCCACAGAGTGTGCCATGGAGCGTGTCAGTGAGTGTGTCATGGAGTGTGACAGTGAGTGTGCCACAGAGTGCGTCAGTGAGTGTGTCAGTGAGTGTGCCCCGCGCACGTGTCTGAGGGGAGAGTGCCAGTGAGCATGCCACGGAGCATGCCACGGTGTGTGCCAGTGAGTGTGCCACAGTGTGTGTCAGTGAGTGTGCCCCGCGCACGTGTCCGAGGGGAGAGTGCCAGTGAGCATGCCACAGAGTGTGCCACGGAGCATGTCAGTGAGTGTGCCACAGAGTGTGCCGTGGAGCGTGCCGTGGGGCGTCCCAAGGAGTGTGTCAGTGAGTGTGCCACGGAGCATGCCATGGGCTGTGCCACAGAGCACGCCACGGCTCTGCAGCGCTGTGCTGCCCCCCCTTCACCCCCGCCCCGTGGCACTGTCCTGGGGCCCGGCAGTGTCCCCACGACCTCCCAGCCCCTGCCCCAGGCGCGGCTGCTTTGGCCACCAGGACCGGGCCGGGCGCGCTCCCGGGGCCGGCGTGGCCGCTCCCTTACCCGGACGGTTGCATCGGGGAGCTGGGTGGCCGCGGCCAGTCTCTCCCGGGTGACGGTGTCCGGGTACTGTCCCCTCTGAAACTCTGCAAGGGGGGTGGGGGGCAATCAGCCTGTCCGGTGCAGCCGCCCCCCCTCGCCAAGCGATGCCGCGATGCGCGGCTGCGGCCCGTCCGCCACCAACCCGGCGCGGTGGCGGTGCCATTCAGGGGGCAGGAGCCCACCCAGAAAGGGGCAGTGCCCTCCCTGCGGACAGCCCCGCTCCGTCCCGTGGGCGCCGCACCTTCCTCCAGGGCCTCTGACTGCTGGCGGGAGAAGACGGTCCTGCTCCGGGGCCGGGGGCGCGGCGGGAGCCGCCGGCTGCGTGTGGAGCCCCGGGAAGGGCGCTGGGGCCCCGGGGGGACGGCAGCACCGGCTTCAGCGGGCGAGCGGCATCCCGGGGGGGGCGGGGCGCAGGGGGCGGCCAGAGGGGAAGCTGTGGGGGCAGGAAGGCAGAAGGTGGGGGGCGGGCGGCGCTGGGGGCTCCCCGGGAGGGGCTGGGAAGGAGGGTCGATGAGCCCCTTTGCTTTGGGGGCAGAGGGACAGTGCAGGAGGGGGCGGAGGAGCTGTGTGCGTGGACATGCGTGTGCATGCGTGTCTGTGTGTGTGCAAGCATGGACATGCGTGTGCATGTGTGTCTGTGTGTGAGCCTGTGTATCTGTGTGATTGCATGGGCATGTGTGTGCATGCATGTCTCTGTGTGTGCATGGACATGTGTGTGCATGCATGTCTGTGTGTGTGCAAGCATGGACATGTGCGTGCATGCATGTCTGTGTGTGTGCATGGACATGTGTGCAAGCATGGACATGTGTGTGCATGCATGTGTGTCTGTGTGTGTGCCTGTGTATCTGATTGCATGTGCATGCGTGTCTGCGTGCATGTGTGTCTGTGTGTGTGCATGGACGTGTGTGCAAGCATGGACATGTGTGTGCATGCATGTCTGTGTGCATGCATGGACATGTGTGTGTGCGCATGTGTGTCTGTGTGCGAGCATGGACATGTGTGTGTGCGCATGTGTGTCTGTGTGCGAGCATGGACATGTGTGTGCAAGCATGTGTGTCTGTGTGTGCATGGACATGCATGTGCATATGCGTGTCTGTGTGTGTTCATGCGCGTCTCTGTGCGTGCCTGTCTCTGTGTGCGTGCACGCGTGTGCGTGTGCATGGGTGCCTGTGTGTGTTCATGCGTGTCTGTGCGTGTTCATGCGTGCCTGTGTGTGTTCATGCGTGTCTCTGTGCGTGCCTGTCTCTGTGTGCGTGCACGCGTGTGCGTGTGTATGGGTGCCTGTGTGTGTTCATGCGTGCCTGTGTGCGTGCACGCGTGTGCGTGTGCATGGGTGCCTGTGTGTGTTCATGCGTGCCTGTGTGTGTTCATGCGTGTCTCTGTGCGTGCCTGTCTCTGTGTGCGTGCACGCGTGTGCGTGTGCATGGGTGCCTGTGTGTGTTCATGCGTGCCTGTGTGCGTGCACGCGTGTGCGTGTGCATGGGTGCCTGTGTGCCCGCAGCCAGGAGGCCGGGGATGGCAGGAGCTCTCCGCCTGCACGGCCCCGGTGTCTCCCATGGGGCGCCCCCCCCGGCCCCCCCACCCCCGCTCACCCCACGGCAGCGGGTCCCCCGCGAGGCCCCGCAGGTCGCCGGGCAGGTTCCTCAGCACCCGGTTGATGGAGGAGACCTGGGGAGAGACGGGGCTGCGCCACGGGCAGGGGGCGCGGGACCCCCCCAGCGCGGGGGTCTGGGCGAACCCCCCCCGTGGGCGTGCCGGAGCCGGAGACGCGCTCAGGGAGTGCCGGCGTGGGGAGAAGGGGGGCTGGTGCCCCAAAGCTCGTGGCCGCAGCCGCCCCTGAGCGCGTGCCGGGGATTCTCCGCGCCGGGGCCGCGTCCACCTGCTCCGCTCCCCGCGCATTTCGGAGGAGGAACCGTCCTGGCGTGGGACAATCTGCACCTCGGGGGCTGGAAACCGGGAGGTTGGTGGGGCTGGCCGCGTCGCTGGGAAGGACGGCTCTCCGTGCTGATGCTCCCGGTTGCATCTCACCGTCTCCGCGGAGCGGCGGCACTTGTAACGGACCCACCGCGGCACCCCGGTGCCGGAGCCGACGGCCAGGCTGGCTGGGAATGGCCAGCGCGGCGCTGCTTGGACCGGGGGGCAGCGATTTCCCTTCCCCTGCATCTCCCTCCGCCGCCCCGCCAAGCCCTTCCCCGCGCACCCTCCCCGTTGCCACCCACCCCGGCGAGGGACCCCAGCTGGCAGCACCCCAGCCGAGGGGCTGCACCCCGGCGCGGTGCCCGTCCCCCCGCAGCCCCCCACCCGGGCGGGGACTCACGCTGGGGGTCCCGTTGCTGGCGCAGATGCCGTCGATGTGTAGCTGCCGGCGGATCTCCCAGGCGAAGAGGGAGGGCTGCTCCAGCTTCAGCTGGGCGATCCTGGCCACCACCTCGGGGGTGGCCATGCGGGGTTTGCTGCCCCCGACCCCCTTGGGCTCCACGGCCCCAGTCCGGTAGTAGCGACCCAGGATTTTGCTGACGCAGCCGTTGGACACCTGTGGATGGGGCGGCTGGGGCAGGGGCTCAGCGGGAAAGGGATTTGGGGGCTTTTGGAGCCCCCTTGGGGTCCACGCCCCCCACCCCCCAGGCGTACCTTGAGGCTACGGGAGATGTCCGAGGTCCGGATGCCGCACGCCGCCAGCTCGATGATCCTCTTCCTCTTGCAAGTGGGGAGGGGGCGGCCGTTGACAAAGAGACCCCCCAGCTGGTTCACGCCGCTGGGCCCTGGGGGGAGGCCAGGGCACACGATGGGGGGCTGGGGTCTTGCAGGGTGAAGGACCGGTGGCTTCGGGGACCCCTGTGCATTGAGTGGGGGGGCTGGGCAGGAGGACCTGGAGCAATGTGGGTGCGGGCAGCGTGTGGCAGGAGCAGGCAGGGAATGGTGGGGGGGGGCAGGCAAAATAGCCCATGGAGGAGCATGGGGAGAAGGGGGGAGCGGGGGAAGGCAGCTGCAGGGGGGGGGCGGGGGGCAAGGAAGCCCTGGACATCATCGGAGGGGCGGGAGGACTCTGGGGACCCCCAGGTGTATCAACTACCAGCACCCGGTGCAGACTTTGAGGGGGGGAGGGGGGCAGCCCCATTTATGACGAAGCAGGGCCCGACAGCACCTCCCCGCTTCCCCGGGACGGCGGACCCGGGACCGTGCCCCTGAGCTGCCCCGGAGCAGCAGCATCGCTCACCTCGGTGTTGCATCACGGTGAGGCTTCCCGGGATTTTCGGTGCCTGGGAATTGCCAAGAGGAGACGGTTCGTGCCGTGAGGCCGGATAAATCAGTGACCGTGTCCGGGGCTCAGCCACGTCCCCCGCCCCCCACCCCACGCCGGGAAGGGGGAGCAAGATACGGAGCAGAGGATGGAAAGGCTCGCGGGCATCCGGCTGCTCGGGAGATCGAGCGCTCCCATGGGGCTGGAGGGTTTCCCCGTGCCCACCCCGTGGTGGTCTCCCCACACGCATCCACACACACAATCCCAGAGCTCCGGCACTTTTCCCAACCCTCAGCCCTCCCATCTGCCCCCCACGCACCTTCCCTCACCCAGATCCTGACCTAAGGCAGCCCCACGGGTTTAGGTGCCGGTGCCCCAGCTGTGGGCCACCACCACGGCACCCGGTATCCCTGGAGCAAGTGCTGCCCCACATTCCCGCTGCCCTGCCCCTCCTGCAGCTCCCCCGCTGCTCCCCTGGGGTCTGCGGGGTGAATGCCACCTCCTCCACCCCGGGGACGCAGCGGGGGACGCAGGGCAGCAGATCCCGCGGGATGCTTTGCCAGGTCCGGGTGGTGCCTCCGAGACCGCCTGGGACCAGGATGGGGGGAGGAGGCGGCTCCGGTGGGAAGCAGGGCAGGAGGGGACCGGCTCATCCCTGGTGTCACCAGGGACACGGGCGGTTTCGGCCCCGTGGAAGTGGGAGGAGAGGGCCCAGGCACCGGCCAGGGGTGTTGCAGGGGACCGGGGCAGCACCCCGCTCCGTGAAATGTTGGAGAGGGGACATTTCCACGCAGCCCTTCTCTCCAGGAAAACCCCACTCCCCAAAAACTCCTGGAGACCCCCAGCGCGGGGCTCTCCCTGCTACAGTCCCCACTGCGGCCCCAGTGCTGCCCCGCACGGCTCGGGGACAGCGTTTGGGGACACCGACCCTGGTCATGGAATTCAGCCGAAGCAAAATAAATCCAACGACGGGAAGGACTCGGCAGATTTCCCACCGGCCCCAGAACGTGTGGAGCAGCCGTAGGAAAGGGACGCACGGTGCCGGAGCACGGCACCCGAGGCAGCGCCGGGATGGAGGGAACAAGCCCCCGCCAGCGTCCCCCGGCTTGGTCCAGGCCAAGAGCTTGGCTTGTCCTGTGCCCAGAGGTGACACCGGGATTTCTTTCTCCATGGATAAAGTTGGGAAAGCCAAGTGAGTTGTGAGCCCCCAGACCCTCTGGGGGGGTCTGGGAGTGGGTTGGGCTTTGTGCAGCAGGCGAGGGTTCGCCTCCGTCGCCGTCACGCTCGTTCCTGGAGGGAACCCCAAACCTTCCCAGCGTTAAGGCACCTTCACCACCCAATTCCCACCGGGAATTGCTTCCCGTGGTGGCACAGGGCAAGAAATCACACCCCCACCCTGCCCCAGAGCAGCCCTCCCACAGCCGAGCTTGCCCCGTGCTGCACCCTGTAGTGGGTGCCTGTACACGCGTGTCCGTGCGTGTGCACGCACCCACGCGCACGCACACGCTCCTTTCTCCGCGTGCACCGCCGCGCACACGCGCGCCTGTGCTCAAATGGGCACGTATACGTGCGTGTGTTCCTACACGCGTGCGACGGAGAGCGGGGATGCCCGGAGAGGGGTGCGAGGAGGTACCTTTGGAGCTGAACCGGATCGTCCTCGGAGCCAACCGGGTGCTGCCGTCCCGGTGTCGTGCGAGGGGGCTGATGAAGGAACGGGGCCGTGATGTCACGGGGCAGGAGGAAGAGGAGGATGGGGAGGAAGGGGCGGCCCGATGGTGACCGGGCGGCCGCGCCCAGAACACACCCGGCTCGGGGGGCTCCGTCGGGGCTCGGGGCCGGCCGGCCCCGAGCCCCGACGGAGCCCCCCGGCCCTGCCGATGAGTCAGTACCGGTGTTACCACCGGTATTTCAGCACTGGAGCCCCGTGGATGGCACGCGCCGCCCCGAGCATCCCCGGTAACCCCCCGACGGAGCTTCCCCGAGGGGGCTTCGCTCCCGTAAAACAAACGGACAGACACAAGTGCCATATGGCAAAGCGCTTGGGATTGAATCGTAAATCCAGATTCGGTTTTATTACGTTCTCGTTTTGTTTTGATCGGTGGTGAACAAATAGAAGGCGGCTTCGAGGTGGATGGGCACCGCGGGGGACTGTCCCGCTGTCCAACCCGAGGACCTGGCACAGATGGCCCCCCCCCCCCCGCCCCTTCTCTTCGGAGATTAAAAAAAAAAAAAAAAAAGATATAAAAAACCCCAACAACCCCCACGTCGTAAAATATTTGAAGAGCAAATATTAGCCAGCGAGGAGACCTGCACCGCGGGTCCTCCGCGCCCGGCCCCGCGAGTAATTGAGCGTTATTAGCACCCCGCTCCCGGCCCCCGCGCTCCGCGCACAACTGCCCGCCTTTGGAAAATACCATATGCTCCGAATTACACATTAACCACAGCCCTGCGGGGCCCTGGCACGGCCCCGGCCCCCGGGAAACCGCCGCGCCTCCCCCCCGCCACCCCCGGCGCGCCCCGGTCACCCCCCACCCCGTACCCGCCTGTGGGAGCCGGGGCCGGGGTCCTGGCGGCATGGGGAACGCTGGCAGCCCGGGTCGACCCCCCAACACACGGGGAGCCCCGACGGAGCCCCCGGGACGGGCTAGCCCCGTGCGTAACGCGGCGCTGAGGAGAGGGGCGCGGGGGTCAGCACCGCTGCCGGTGCGGGGCCGGGGGCAGCGGGTCGGCCCCGCCGCTCACCCCCCCGGGCTGGGCAGAGCCGGACGGCGGAAGGTGCGGGGGCGGGGGGGGGGGGGGGGGGGGAGCAGGCGGCGTGGGGCCGGATGGGGGCGGTCAGGGCGGCCCCCCAGGGCTGTGCGCACCGGAGCCGGGCGCGCCGGCGGCCGGCGGGGGGGAGCGGCACGGCGCACGGGCAGGACCGGCGGGGGACAGCGGTGCTCGCCGCTGCCCCGGGACCGGGACGAGCCCGCGGAGTCTCCTGGAGCCGGGGGTGGGCGGCGGAGCCCTGCAGGCTGCGGGGAAAGGGGGAGCGGCGGGCACCGGGCGGTGCGTCCTCGGCGCGGCTCGGGCGCAGCGGCCGGAGCGGCCACGGGCAGCGGGGAAGGGCCAGGGCGGGCACGGGGGGGGGGTGAAAGTCGGGAGAGGTGAAGGGAGGAGAGATGGGGAGACGGGGAGATGGGGAGACGGGGAGATGGAGAGGTGGGGAGGTGGAGAGGTGGGGAGGTGGAGAGGTGGGGAGGTGGAGAGGTGGGGAGGTGGAGACGTGGAGAGGTGGAGAGAGAAGTGGAGAGGTAGAGAGATGGAGAGAGAAAGTCATGGAGAGGTGGAGACGTGGGCACATGGAGATGTGGAGAGATGGAGAAGTGGAGAAATGGAGAGATGGAGACAGAGAGAGGGGGAGAGATGTAGTCATGGAGACAAGGAGAAGTGGAAAGACAGGGATGGAGAGATGGAAAGACAAAGAGATGGAGAGGTGGAGACACGGAGAAATGGACAAGTGGAGACACGGAGAGGTGGAGAGAGGCTCCAGGTCCCACCGTGCCGTCTGCATTTTGTGCTTACATCCCGTCCACCTTCCCTCAGACCCCAGGGAAGAGCCTTTTGCGGACATTTCCTTCATGGTGGGAAGCGCAGCCAGCGCTGGCGTGCAGCACAATGGGGCAGTGTGGGGCCAGGGACAGGCGTGGTGGGATGGGGCCGGGCAGGTCCGGGGGGCGATGCCTGTTCCTCCTCGCCTGCCTTCCCCTGCGCCTGGACAGGCACCTCCCGTGCCAGGACCCGACGGTGCACGGGGACCCTGGGTCAGGCTCTCCATGTCCCCTGGTCCAGGACCCCAACGCTGATCCCAGGACGTCGGCTTCAGTTCGGATCCGACTCCACGGGCTTTGCCTCTAGGCAGCGGGCAGGGAGCACTGGGGAGGGAGAGGGTTTAAGGGTGCTGCCTGTGGGTGCTCAGCCGACACAACTCTGCCGACAGCGGCATGGAGGGAAGCTCCCTCCCTGCCTGGAGAACCAGGCGATGCCTCCCTGGGGAGGGCCTGGAGCCGGGAGCGCTACCTGGGAAAGGAGGGAATGCTGGGGTGTCCTGGGGAAGATGGGGATGCTGTGCTGCCCTTAGGCAGGAGCAGGATTGAATGCGGTTCTGGGACAGGACAGGGATGTGGAGCATCCCAGGGGCTGGATGGGAATGCTGTGCTTGCCGAGGGAAGGACAAGGATGCTGAGCATCCCAGGGGTAAGATGGGGATGTGGAGCATCCCAGGAGTAGGATGGGGATGCTGTGCTTGCTGGGGGAAGGACAAGGATGCTGAGTATCCCAGGGGTAAGATAGGGATGTGGAGCATCCCAGGAGTAGGATGGGAATGCTGTGCTTGCTGAGGGAAGGACAAGGATGCTGAGCATCCCAGGGGTAAGATGGGGATGTGGAGCATCCCAGGGACTGGATGGGGATGCTGTGCTTGCTGAGGGAAGGACAAGGATGCCGAGCATCCCAGGGGTAAGATGGGGATGCTGTGCTTGCTGAGGGAAGGACAAGGATGCTGAGCATCCCAGGGGTAAGATGGGGATGTGGAGCATCCCAGGAGTAGGATGGGGATGCTGTGCTTGCTGGGGGAAGGACAAGGATGCTGAGCATCCCAGGGGTAAGATGGAGATGTGGAGCATCCCAGGAGTAGGATGGGGATGCTGTGCTTGCTGGGGGAAGGACAAGGATGCTGAGCATCCCAGGGGTAAGATGGGGATGTGGAGCATCCCAGGAGTAGGATGGGGATGCTGTGCTTGCTGGGGGAAGGACAAGGATGCTGAGCATCCCAGGGGTAAGATGGGGATGTGGAGCATCCCAGGAGTAGGATGGGGATGCTGTGCTTGCTGAGGGAAGGACAAGGATGCTGAGTATCTCAGGGGTAAGATGGGGATGTGGAGCATCCCAGGAGTAGGATGGGGATGCTGTGCTTGCTGAGGGAAGGACAAGGATGCTGAGCATCCCAGGGGTAAGATGGGGATGTGGAGCATCCCAGGAGTAGGATGGGGATGCTGTGCTTGCTGAGGGAAGGACAAGGATGCCAAGCATCCCAAGGGCAGGATAGGGATGCTGAGCACTCAATGGGCAGGGTGGTGATGCTGAACAACCCAGGGGCAGGGTGGGGATGCTGAACAACCCAGGGGCAGGGTGGGGATGCTGAGCATTCAAGGGGCAGGGTGGCCATGCTGTGCTTGCTGGGGGAGGGACAAGGGTGCTGGGCTGCCCTGGTTTTCAGTGGCTGGCACAGGGTGGTACTGCCCCAGTGGCCTGGGGACCTCGCCGGCTGATCACCTGCTGACTGCAAGTGCCATCATACACTGCGCTGGGCACCAAAGTGTCCTCTCTCACTGGCTCCTGATCACCCCTGCTGCCAGGGGAGTGACAGGGGAGAGGGGTCCCAGGGCAGAGCTGCTGCTGCCAGGCCTAATCTGTCCGGCACAGCACTCTCTTCCCCACCTTTGCCTTGGGAACGCGTTGCAGGGAGGAGGGATGTGGGGCGGTTGCAGGATGGGACTGGGTGCAGCAGCGAGGGTGTGCAGGGGCTGAACGGCATCATTGGGCAGGGCTGAGATACAGGGTGGGGGGACAGGGTGTCGGGGGGGTTTGGTGCTGCTTCTCACCATGTACAAGTGTGGCATGAGTGTGACAAGGTGCTCGCTGTGCCCAGGGAGCACCCTGTCCCTTGCAGGCAGGTATTTAGGGTGAGCTGTGCCTGAGGTGATGCTTAGTGAAGAGAGAGAGGGAAGGGAAGGGAAGGGAAGGCAGATGTAGGAAACCGAGCAGAAAGGATACTGTTGGGTACTTTCACACCATGTAAGCAGTGGCACAATATTAGATAATCATCATGGAATGGTGTGGGTTGGAGGGACCTTAAAGCCCCCCCAGCCCCACCCCCTGCCATGGGCAGGGACCCCTTCCACCGCCCAGGGTGCTCCCAGCCTCATCCAGCTTGGCCTTGGGCACTCCCAGGGATGGGGCACCCACAGCTTCTCTGGGCACCTGTCCCAGTGCCCCCCACCCTCTGCGGGAAGAATTCCTTCCCCATGGCCCAGCTCCATCTCCCTCTTTCCGGTTAAACCCGTCACCCCTTGGCCTGTCCCTCCCTGCCCTTGGGAAAAGCCCCCCCAGCTCTCTTGTACCTCCCCAGGCCCTGGAAGGGGCTCTGAGGTCTCCCCGGAGCCTTCCCTGCTCCAGGCTGAACCCCCCAACCCCCCCAGCCTGGCCCCATGGCAGAGGGGCTCCAGCCCTCGCAGCATCTCCGGGGCCTCCTCTGGCCTCTCTCCAACAGCTCCGTGTCCTCCTGCTGTTGGGGGCCCCCGAGCTGGAGGCAGAAGTGCAGGGGGGGTCTCCCCAGAGCGGAGCAGAGGGGCAGAATCCCCTCCCTCACCCCCCTGCCCACGCTGCTCTGGATCCAGCCCAGGACAAGGGTATGTGGAAGGTCAGCAGGTGCTTGGGCTTCCAAAATGCCCCATGGAGCCCCTGATTCTGTCCATCCCTGCAGCTGGCCCTGGGGCTGCCCCCCCCCCAGCCTCCAGCCCCATGGCTGGCCAGCATATTGGTGCTGAGGATGGTCCCTGCTCTCCGACGAAGGAGTGAATCCAAACACATTAAATAATAAAAAATTAAGTAGCCCACAAAACCCATTCCTTTGCCAGGGATACGTTTTTTCCCCACCTCCCTGCTAAATGGCAATTTTCCACCTGGGTTGTTTCCCTGGAGCAGAGGTTTTGGCGCAGGAGGCTCCTGGTTTGGAAGATGCCCGGAGATGGCTGGCAGGGCTGGCAGGGCAGCAGGCAGGGTCTGGGGCAGAGGAGGGGGAACTTCTGCTCTCTCACAGTCATGGCGCCTCCCTGCAAGCAGCTGCACCCCCCAGGTCTCCACTTATCTGCCTGCCTCTCCCCAGGGCCGTCACGTGGAAGAGCAGCCCCAGGTCTGTGCTGGGACGCTGTTCCCAGGGGAGGACCCACTGGCACTCAGGTCCCCGCTGTTGCAACCAGCAGAAGCACTGGGGGCACTGGGGGGTGTGGAGGTGAGCACAGCATTCCAGATGTCCCAAAGCGAGGGCATGTCCCAGAAAGGTGCTGAGGTGCTGGATTGGCACCAGCTCAGCAGCACAGTGATGTCTACCGTGGCTGCTGGTGTGTTGGGGTGTTTGCATGGGATGAGGGTCCAGCCAAATGGATCTGTTGTCTTCATCTTCATCTCCCATTTTCATCTCCACCTCCATCTTCATCTCTACATCCATCTCCATCTTCATCTCTACCTCCATCTCTCATCTCCACCTCCACCTCCCATCTCCACCTCCACCTCCACCTCCACCTCCACCTCCACCTCCACCTCCATCTCCACCTCTGTCTCTGTCTCCAACTCCCATCTCCATCTCCACCTCCACCTCCACCTCCATCTCCATCTGTATCTCCATCTCCACCTCCATCTCTATCTCCATCTCCACTTCCATCTCTGTCTCCATCTCTGTCTCCATCTCTGTCTCCATCTCCACCTCCATCTCCACCTCCACCTCCACCTCCATCTCCATCTCCACCTCCGTCTCCATCTCCGTCTCCGTCTTACCTTTCGAGGAGATTTCAGGTCAAGACACCCATGTTGGTGGAGGTTAATTACATTTCCAGAAGACATTTGACAGTATGGCGCAATGGTTTGATTAAAACCCGCTCGTTAGTGAAATTAAGCGAGCAGCGTTTAGGCGGCTCTTCCCAGGGACCCAGCCCACAGCGGGGCCGGCCACAGCCACCTGCATCACATTTTCTGAGCAGTGGCATTTCCAGGTGGCACCGGTGGCCCGTGTGGCAAAGGGGGAGGAGGGACCAGGGGTGTTGGTGACCGCCACGGGCGAGGGGATGGCTGGGAAAGCAGACCCCCGAGGGTCACCCCGAAGCCCAAGCTCTGCGGGTAGGCGTGAGCTCTGACGAGCCTTCGTTAACCCATAATTGCAATCAATCGTGACTGCAGGCGGCTGGGCGTCGCTGAGCTCTCCCGACCCGGGAAGGAGACTCCTCTGCACCCCTGCTGTACGGATTCGGGGAGTTTAACTGGAGGATGCTCAGCAGCTGGAGCACGGGGCTGGAGCTGGGGTCCTGCCCTGTCCTGGGACCTGCCTGGGGTCACAGTCATTAATAATGGCTGGTTTTCCCCCTCCTCACCCCCAGAGCTTGGCCTGGGAGGGGCCAAGCATCACCCACCAGGGTGGGTGCTCTCCAGCCAACAGGGGTGGTGGTCCTGTGCAAAGCACCGAGATGCTCCGGGGCAGAGGGGCAGGAGGGTGAAGTGCAGCTCTCCTGGGACCTTGCAGGGGGGTGGCAGGGCCGTGGGGGACCTTGAGCCACTGGGCCTGTCCGGGCGGAGATGAGGGTGGACTGGAAAGCTCTAACGGGAGAAGCGGCCCTGGGAAAGGAGGGAGGAGAGGACGAGCCTGGCATCCAGCCCTGCTGATGGCTGCGTTGGTGGGTCAGACGGGGAACTGATGCACCGCAGGGCCATCACGGGGCTCAGCACAGAGCCCCAGGCACTGCGGGGGTCAGGAGGAGACCCCATTTAACCTCCTCAGGGAGCTCAGGCCCCATACCCACCCCTGCACGGACCCCAACCAGGTCCCTTCTGGCACGCGGTGTTGCCGCGATGTGCCCAGCCTGTGCACTAACAGGGGTCTCAGAGGGCTCAGAGGGGGTTTGCAGGCAGGAGCCTGGGCCCCTTCCCGCAGCCCCGTGCCCCCGCACACCGTCCGGCCCCGCTCCGGCACCCGACCTGCTCGGTGCCTCTCAGCCGCGCCGCCTCCACCCCAGTTTCTTGCCAAGCACATCACCCCGCGATGTATTAAGATGTCAGCGTTTGACACGGAATATTTATGGGCTCTGCACTGAAATACAGCCCCGGCGCTCCCCGGCACGCCAAGGGCACGGTGACAGCACCGGGAAACCCTGGGGTGCGGAGCAGGACCAGGGCATCGCTTGGGATGGCCGGGCAGGAGCGATGGGGGCAGGTCGCTCCCCAGGGACCCCGATTTCTGCGTGCTGGTGAGAGCGAGTCCCGGGTCTCATCCGACCGTGGTGGCACGTGGAGACACCGCAGCGACGGATGGGACCTCACGTCCCACGGCGGGACCGGAGCTGGGAGCTGTGGTGTGTTGGGGGCGGCTCAGTTACCCCAGAGCGATCCCCCTGGCACGGAGAGGAGCTTTCCCCCCCTCTTCACAGCCCCTTTCTACGTGTCAGAGGCTGGATCGCAGCTTCCTGGGCTTTCTCTCTGCAGCAGGTGACCCTGTTCCTCACCGAGCGCTGGGAAAGGCTGGAAAAATCCTTTCTTTTCTCCTCCAGAAAGCACACGTGAAAGTTAAAAGCCCAGATGAGTCAGCCAACCAAGAAAACCTACTTTATCCAAGCGCTTCCACCTACATTTTAACTTTCTTTTCAATCAAAAAGATGATTATTAAAATATTCTGGCTAAAAAAAGACAATCTCGGGGCTTGAAGACGCCTTCACCGGAGCCGGGGCTGGAGCACGCACCGTGCCCCTTCGCCTCCCCGGGCACAGCCTGGTGGGACGCAGCCGGGAGCCGGGACACCGGCACGGCGAGGATCGGGCCCAGGAATGCCGTGAATCAGGGTAACGCGGCGGCTTTGCCAGGTTTTGGGGCAGAGGGAATGATTTCCCGCCCTGCGCTCACGAGCTCTCGCCCCGGGGCTTGTGAATCGCGGTTAATAGGGAAAAAGGGGGAGAAAACAAAGAAATAAGTTACTGTAAAAGGAGCTGAAGCGTGGAAATGAAGAGGTGGAGGGCTGCGGGAGGTGGGGAGCGAGTGGGGAGGGGGATCCCTCCCTGGCCAGCCCGATCTGGGCTGGGAGACCGTAAAGGGGGTGCGGTGTCGGGGTGAAATCCCGGGAGCGGGACCCTGGGGATGCTTCACGCGTAGGAAGCAAACGCTGCTTCAAGGGAGCATTATTGACATTAAGGTGGCGAAACGCGCCCTGAGCAGGGCGGCACAGTCCTGATTCCTGGTGGATTAGCCCCAAAATGCAGGCGGGAACCAGCCCCGATGCATTCACTGCACCCGCTTCCCCAGGGTGGGGTCAGGCTGCGCCGGGGGGACACAGCGGCATCGGACGCGGTACCCAGGCAGCAGTGGCTGCGCCGTCCGGCATCGCCTGCTCCCGAGGCCGCAGCGTCCCGAGGGACGCGCTCTCACCTCGCTGGGGGGATTCACCGCAGCACCGCCGTGGCCCCCGTGCTACCCAGGGGTCGGTGCCCGCTTCCCGCGGCCGGGAGATGCCGCCAAAGGGCAGCTCGGCCAGGTGGAGCGGGTGGGATACCCCCCATGCTTGAGGCGGGGGCTTCGGCACCCGGTGCAATGGGGTCCGGCTGCCCCGTGGGCCACGGGACCACCGCCACAGCAGCAATGAGGCTGCCGCCCCCGCCAGCCCAACGAGGGGAGCTGGAGCCGCTGCGTTCCCATCCCCTGGAGCGGGAATAGCAGAGGTGTAATTGCCTGGATTCCCTACATGACCACCCAAAAAAAGGATCGTTTTCTCCCACCCACAGATGACACGACTCGGTACCGGGCTGGCAGCTCCCGAGCCGGCAGAGGCGAGAGCTGAGCTGCGCGGCGGCTGCGGCAGGGTGCCCCGACACCCCGGTGAGGGGCACGTCGCAGGGCTGCCCCCGAACGCTGCAATGGGGAACGGCCCCGGACGGTGTCTCCAGGTGGGTAAGCACCGGGGGCATCTCCGAGTCGCACCCCAAACGGGGCAGGGCGCTTGGGGGCGCTCGCCGGAGCCGGTGGGTGGCTGGGGTGCCGGGCCCACGGCAACGTGGCATGCTGGGGCAGGGCCCTGCGCTCGGTCCCCGGGCCCCTCTGCTCCAGAGGGGGGGCTTTGGGGTCAAAGATGTGATGTCTGTACCCACAGCCCTGTCTGAGAGAAGGGCGGCCACGCCGTGACGGCGCCCCCAGTGGGAGGACATCCCGGAGCCGCAGACGGATGGCAAGTCCCTACTGCCAGGACACAATGACGATGGGTGACCTCGGATGGCCAACGCCAGGACACGATGACGATGGGTGACCTTGGATGGCCAACGCCAGGACACAATGACGATGGGTGACCTCGGATGGCCAACGCCAGGACACGATGATGATGGGTGACCTCGGATGGCCCACGCGGGAGATGGAGGTGGAGATGTAGATGGAGATGGGGATGGGGATGGAGATGGAGATGGGGATGGAGATGGAGATGGGGATGGGGATGGAGGTGGAGGTGGAGATGGAGGTGGAGATGGAGCTGGAGGTGGAGATGGGGATGGAGATGGAGGTGGAGGTGGAGGTGGAGGTGGAGATGGAGGTGGGGATGGAGGTGGAGATGGAGATGGAGATGGAGATGGAGATGGAGATGGAGATGGAGATGGAGGTGGAGATGGGGATGGAAGTGGAGACGGGGATGAAGGTGGAGATGGGGATGGAGGTGGAGGTGGAGATGGGGATGGAGATGGGGATGGAAGTGGAGACGGGGATGAAGGTGGAGATGGGGATGGAGGTAGGGATGGAGATGGGGATGGAGGTGGAGGTGGAGATGGAGGTGGAGGTGGAGATGGAGATGGAGATGGAGGTGGAGATGGAGGTGGAGGTAGGGATGGAGATGGGGATGGAGGTGGAGGTGGAGATGGGGATGGAGGTGGAGGTGGAGATGGAGGTGGAGGTGGAGATGGAGCTGGAGGTGGAGATGGGGATGGAGGTGGAGATGGGGATGGAGGTGGAGGTGGAGGCGGAGGTGGAGGTGGAGATGGAGCTGGAGGTGGAGATGGGGATGGAGGTGGAGATGGGGATGGAGGTGGAGGTGACAATGGGAGATGGAGATGAAGATGACAATGGGTGACCTTGGATGGCCAATGCCAGGACACGATGATGATGGGTGAGCTCGGATGGCCAACGTGGGAGATGGAGATGGAGGTGGGAGATGGGAGATGGGAGATGAAGGTGGGGATGGAGGTGGAGATGGAGGTGGAGATGGGGATGGAGGTGGAGGTGGAGATGACAATAGGTGACCTCGGGTGGCCAACGCCAGGACACGATGAGGATGGGTGACCTCGGGTGGCCAATGCCATGGGGCTGATGGACCTTGCTGGTCACCTTGCAGGACGTGGACACCACAGGTGCAGCCTCCTGGTAGGACACGGGTGTCCGTGGGGCCGCGGAGTGGGAGGGGTGGAGAGTGGTCTTGGGGAGGGGGCGCAGGACGGGTGGGAGCCACGAGCTCACAGCCCAGCCACGGCACCACACCGCTGTGCACCCCAAACCTGGCTGAAAGCCCCCTACCCAGGAGCGGCTGGGCAGGGGGCGGGTGACGCCCCGTTCTCCCCGCCATGGGTCTGCCCCGTGGTTCTGCACAGGGGGAGCAGCACCGGGGGCACCCTGCACCCCCCGAGCGTGGCTGGCAGTGCCGGGGGGGCAGGGGGCCTCGGGGTGGGGGACCCCTGGGTGGGCCAGAGCTGCTGAGCGGGAACGCAAAGAGGGGGCTGGGAAGGGGAACCCCCTCCCCCCCGTGCCCTGAGGGTACCCTCATCCCGACACCCCCAAGGCTGGGGGGGGGCCCCCTTCGCCCAGACCCTCGTGGGGCCGCGCTGGGGGAACCCCCTGCCCCCACCCCGCCGCAGCGCGGCCGGTGCTCGGCGCTGCACACAGTGGGGGGGGGGGGGGGGGGGGCACGGGTGGTGACGTAAAGGGGGCGTGTCCCCTCCAGGCCCCGCCCCCGGCGCGGCGCGGCGGGAGGCCACGTGGGAGTCCCGGCGGCCCTTTGCCGACGTGTCCCTGGCGCCGCGTGCCCCGGAAGTCCCGCCCCCACCCCGCGGGGCGGAGCCTCCCGTGACGTCACCCCCGCCGCGGCCTCTCGGGCCGGAGCTGCGGCGCCGCGCGCCGCCATTGGCCGAGACCGGGGGAGGCGGGGCGGAGCGGGCGGCGGGACCGGCCTCCCGTTGGCCGTTAGCCGGGCGACGGGGCGGGGCGACACGGAGGCTCCGCCTTCTCCCCGGCGCGGCCCCGCCCTCCCCACCGCCCCGCCCCGCGGCTCCCTTCCGCGCTCGCGCCGGGCCCCGTCCGCTCCCGTCCGCGTTCGCCCCGTCCGCCGCCCCCGCCCCGCCATGGCCTCCGCGGCCGCCCCCGGCCAGGGCGGCTCCGCGCCGCCCCTCACCGTCCAGCGCGGCATCGTCAAGATGGTAAGGGCTCTGCCCGCCCGCCCGCCGCGACCCCCGGGCCTCCGCCGCCTCGTGCGCCCGGCCCGGGGCCCCCGCCCGTGACCCGGACTCCCCCTTCCGCCCCGCCGCCGCCTCCGCTGCCCGGGACCTTCCTGCCTCCCTGCTAACCGGGATCCCCGCCCCCCGTGCCGCCCCCATCCGCTGCCCGGGACCCCCTTCCCGGACCCTCGGCCCCCCCGCCGCCGCCCCGGGTCTCCACCTCGCCCCCCGTTTTCCGTGCACGGGGCCCCGAGAGCTGCCCGCGGTTTCCAGCCGCCCCGGGCCCGGTCCCGCACCCCGGTGCTGCTGTCCCCTCCCCGGGACCCCTCGCTGCACCCCGGAATCCCCTCCCCAGGCCGAGGGGTCTGTGCCCAGGGCTGCTCGCCCCGGCCTGGGCCCGGGGGCAAGGCTGGCCGGGGGGGTCCTGCGGCCCCACCACTCCCTGCCCTCCCCCCCAGCAGCTGGGGAGGTGCAGGAGAAGCTTTCGGGTCCCCCCGCAACGTCGCGGGGGGCCGGTGGTCCCGCTCATCCCCGGAGCCCCCCAGCTGGGCTGTCCCTTGGGGTGCCCACTCCTCCTCCTCCCGTGCCAGCAGCGTCCCACGGGAAGGAGCGGTGGGTCCCGGACCCCCCCCATGTCAGATCCCCACGTGTGCTGGCAGCGCAGCCCTGGAGGGCAAAGGTTGGGGTCCAGAGGCCGCCGCTGGGGTCGGCCCCCTCCAGATCCCTTCTGCTCCCTCCGTGGCCCGTGCCGTGTCCCCGGGGGTTTGACCGCAGGCGGCCGGTGCCGCTTGCGGTCGCCGTAGGATCCGACGCTGCCCTCCACGTGTCGAGCCGGGCTCGTGCGCCAGCTCGGTCCCTTCTCCTAGCCTGTTGGCCACTAAAGGCCGCGTGCCGTGCCCAGCATCCCGTTGCCCAGGTGTGGCTTTTCCGTGTGCCCGAATCCAGTGTTTTCTGGGGGTATCAGGTCACCCCCACCGCAGTCTGTGAATCCCGCTTCCGAACAAGACCTTGGCTCTGGAGCCCACTGCAACGGTGGGGACAGGGCTGGGAATGCTGGGGGTTTGGGGGCACTGCCTCCCCCCGTGCTTCAGCTCTCTGGTGGCGTGGGGGGCCCTTCCCACCGCGCCGTGCTGTCGCATACCCAGAAAGTGGGTTTTGGGATGCTCAGGAAAGGGCTGCTCGTGCTGGCCTGGCTCCATCCGAAGGGGCGTGGATCCGGAGCGGGATTTGGGGCAGGGTGGTTGGCGTCTGCTGGCTGAGAGGCAGCCTTGCACGGGGGGTGACCGGCTTCCGGGAGTCGCAAGCTGCCCCGTGCCTGGGGTGGGTGCTGCGGGATCGCTGCTGGGTACCCCAGCTGCTGCCCCGTGGTCCCTTTTCTGGGGCAGCCAGCCCAAAATCCCTGCCCAGGGGGCCACCCCGGAGAGGTGGGGGTCCCTGGCTCTCCGCGGCCACTGCTGTGCTTCGCGGTGGTGCCGGCCACGTGCTCCGCTGCGGTTCCCATCGCGGCTGCTTGAACTGGGAGGTTCAAACTTGGAACTTTTACTCCTTCCTGATGTGTGTTTTCCCTGAAGTCGCAGCGGGACTGTGAAGTCTGGGAGCAGGGAGGGGGCTCGTCATGGCGGTGCAGGATGGGGCGGGGGGAAGAGCGGGAGCAGCGGGGTCTGGGCCCTGCAGCCACCGTCTGGAAGAGGCACCAGGAGCCAGGCTGAGGTGGGACAGCAACAGGCTCCTTCCTTCTGGGGGGCTGGAGGAGCTGGGAGAGCACGTGGAGTCCCAGGGCAGGTATGGCTGGGCGTGTTGGGGTCCGACTCCGCTCTGGGATGCCGGTGACTGCGCTGGAAGGAGCGTGGCACAGCGTGGCACGTCCCCAGCCGATGGCACCGGGGCCCCCGGCGTGGCACTGGGCTGGGGCCCCGCATTGGTGAGGCTCCAGGTAAACAGGAGCCGGGTCACTGGCTGCCCTTCTCCTGGCTGGTGCCTTGGGAGCTCCGCGGACAGGGACATGGGCGCAGAGGGTCCGGTGCCGGGATGGGGTGCCCACCCCAAAGCACTGCATGGCACCCATGGAGCACAGAGCGGCTCTGCTATCGAACCTGTCCCCTTCCCGGGATCCAGGGTTTGTGTTGGTAATGGGATAAACCAGTTACAGCATCTGACTTGTTTCCCCATGCCCTATAAATTAAAGATTAAGGTTAATTACAGTGATGAAACCTCTAAGCCCTTAAGTATCGAGCACTGAGCCTTTGCCGGGGGATCGCTCGGTGCGTGGCTCAGGGTTAATTTGAAGCTCGATTCTCAGTTGGTCTCCGCCGGGGGTCCGGGCGTGCGGGAGACGGCGTGGGGCGGCCAGAACCTCGTGGTCGGTGCGATGGAGCTTGTTTCAGTGAGGCTGGGTGCGAGCCGCTGTCCCTGGCACTGGTCCAGGCTGGCTTCTCTTACAGGGTACGCGTCCTCTGGCTTTGGGATGCGCCGTGAGTATCCGTGGGGATTTCGGGTGGGCAGCAAGCCAGGGCGTGTGCTGAAATCCAACCCGGAGGGGTTTTGTTTGTTGTGAGCGCTTCAGCAGCATCAATCCCCGCGTGCTGGGAGCCGATTAAAACGGGAACAGGGTGATCCCCGGCACGCTCGCTCTGCCTGGCCGGGAGCCCGGCTTGGAGGCTGGAGCTGGCCCTGCTGATGCGAGTGGGTGGGTGGCTTGGGGTCTTGTACGGGGACGGAGCCGCTGAGAAACCGTGGGGGGCAGGATGATGCCGGTTGGGAGCAAGGGGGAGAGGTCCAGTTTGGGTCTCGGTGGGTTTTTGGGGATTTTCCCACCTGCATCCTCCTGTCCGGTGCCAGCAGCCCCACGGAGCCCCTCAGGGTGCTGTGTGCACGGTGCCCTCCCAAACACGGGGATCCTCGTGCGGCAGTGGGGAGCGATGGGGGCTGCCGGAGCCCTGGAATGGGATGGGGCTGCCCAGCATAATGGTGCTCCTGGCTCGGAGCACTCAGTGGGGGGAGATGGCTGGGCTGGGCTCATCTGTGGGATGTAAGATCCTGATCTGCCAAGTCCTTGGCGTTATCCGCTGCACGGGGATCACCCTGTGATCCGTTGTGCTGCGTTCCGTTGTGCTGCGCTCCGGAGGATGGGATGGCTGTGAAGGTGCAGGGTGTGCAACTTCCTCCATCCTGCATCTCCAAGCTGGAAACCTGCCTGCCAGGCCTATGAGAAATTGTGCCCTGTGGTGCTGAGTTCCCCAAGCCCTGCCCGGGGCTGGATCCATCCCTGGAAGTCTGTCTGCCCGTGCAGCATCACCTGCTGGCCTGCTCAGCTCCGTCACCTCTCTCTTCCCGGCTGCTCCCCTTTGCCGGGCCTGGGGGACCCGCTATAACCCCTCTACCACCCTGCAGGTGCTGTCGGGCTGTGCCATCATCGTCCGTGGGCAGCCCCGAGGCGGGCCGCCCCCTGAGCGCCAGATCAACCTCAGCAACATCCGTGCCGGGAACCTCGCCCGCCGTGCCGCCGCGGGCCAGCCGGATGCCAAGGACACCCCGGATGAGGTGGGTGCCGCCCTTGCCCTGAGGGTTGCGGGCTGAGCTGCATGGGGGGAGGTGTCTCCAGGGTCCTGGCCCAGCCCCACGGACCACAGCACCCTCGGCTCGGCCATTGTGAGTGGCTTCATCCATTCCCCTGCCTGGCCCGATGCGGCCGTCCCGTGGGGCTGCTGCGCCCCTGCCCAGCTCGGAGGCACCTGGGGGGCTGCAGGATAAAAATCCCTTCAATCATCCTTTAAGAGATCCTTCCCCTGCTCATGTGGATTTTGGGGTGGAATTCTCCTGTTTCACCCCGCAGCGCTCGCAGACGTGGCCAGGACAGGGTAAGCATTGTCTGCTAGCGCCTGGGCAGGGTCTGCAGGACCGGGGGAAGCGGGTGACGCCTCCGAGCTTCCCCTGCAGGGCTTTGCCTGCCCCAGGTTGGGGGGGCAGGAGGCAACAGGGGTGCTGCTTTGGCAGATTGGGTGCAGGCAGGGCTGCCTGTGCCGACAGCGGTGGGTTTGTGTCCCTGGCCACCCATCCTCCCAGCCCCGGGGGTGGTGCTGAGCGCTGGCAGTTAATTGCTCTCCCTGGGGAGTTTGTCTTTTAAACGCTGCTTCAGCCTTTAAATGTCACTCTTTTAAGAAATTACGCCTGTCAGGTTTGCTAATTGTTTATGAGCACGTCATGTTCTCTCCTCCGGACCGCGTTCCCCGCCCACCCGCTGTGCTGGAGCGGGGCTGAGCTCGCCAGGGCTCCTGCCTTGGCGTTGGGAGGTGCCAGGGGGGGACGCGAGACCCTGTTTCTCCCGGCCGGGCGCAGCCTCTGCAGCCAGTCTCGCTGTCCTCCATCGCCGTGGGCACCCACGCAGCCCGGGGGAGGAGCTGGAGGAGCCCCCGCTGTGTCCTGGGGAGCTGGGGCTGGTCTGGCCCCCCCCACGTTGCTGCAGCTCCGGCGCTGCTCCCTCTGCCCCAGGAGCACGAGACTAGCTGGAAATCCAGCTGTGGCCCCTTGGAGGGGGATGGATGGGGGGAGGGAGGGGGTGTTCCGCCTGCGGAATAACGGGGTCAGTTCCTTTTCAAGCTGCAAACAGCCTGCGGCGCGGTCCTGGGCTGCTGCGACACACGTGGAGGGGAGCACGAGTCCCCCGGGTGGGGGAGGCTCTGGGTTTCCCCGGGTGCGTTGCACCCATCGGCTCACATCGGCTTCTTTCCCTCCAGCCCTGGGGTTTCCCGGCTCGTGAGTTCCTGCGGAAGAAGCTGATTGGGAAGGAGGTCTGCTTTACCGTGGAATACAAGACGCAGCAGGGCCGGGAGTACGGGATGGTGTACCTGGGGAAAGGTGAGCACCAAGGGGTCTGGCGGGCACCTAAAGGGCTGTCGGGGAGCACGCAGTGAGGTTAGCGGGGTGCGCAGCGGGGGCGTGTGGAGCTCGCAGCGGGAGCGTGCGGTGCTTGCAGCAGGAGCGCACGGCAGGAGTGTGCAGTGCTCGAAGCCGGAGCGTGCAGCAGGAGCACGTAGCTGGAGCCTGCAGCCGGAGCGCACGGCGCTCGCATCCGGAGCGTGCGCCTGGAGCACGCAGCCGGAGCGTGCTGTGCTCACACCTGGAGCTCGCAGCCGGAGCTCCCAGTGCTCCAGCGGGAGTGTGCAGCTGGAGTGTGTGGTGCTTGCAGCTGGTGCTTACAGCTGGGGCACGCGGTGCTCGTAGCCGGAGCTCGCGGTGCCCACAACCGGAGCCCACAGCGGGAGCGTGCGGTGCTCGTAGCTGGAGCTCGCGGTGCCCGCAGCCGGAGCGCACAGCGGGAGTGTGGCGCTCGTAGTGGGAGCGCACGGCGCTCGTAGCTGGAGCTCGCGGTGCCCGCAGCCGGGGAGCACAGCGGGAGCGCGCGGTGTTCGTAACTGGAGCGCGCGGTGCCCGCAGCCGGAACCCACAGCGGGAGCGCGCAGTGCTCGTAGCTGGAGCGCGCGGTGCCCGCAGCCGGAGCGCACAGCAGGAGCACACGGTGCTCGTAGCCGGAGCGCGCGGTGCCCGCAGCCGGAGTGCACAGCGGGAGTGTGGCGCTCGTAGCTGGAGCTCGCGGTGCCCGCAGCCGGAGTGCACAGCGGGAGTGTGGCGCTCGTAGCGGGAGCGCGCGGTGCTCGTAGCTGGAGCGCGCGGTGCCCGCAGCCGGAGCGCACAGCGGGAGCACACGGCGCTCGTAGCTGGAGCTCATGGTGTTCACGGCGGGAGCGTGCGGTGCTGGCCGAGGCTGGCTTTGGCTCCAGTTAAGTCCCATCCCGTGGTGAACGCGATGCCCGGCCAGCACTCTGCCGGGTGCTGCATCCCTTCTGCCAACGGCCCCAGCCGATTTTGGTTCCAGCCGTGCCGGCGGGTCAGATTTTGGGCTCTCGCTCCCGTGGTTTGCTCAGTCTGGTGAGAGAAAGTGGTTAGGGGTGAGTGCACCCTGCTGCCGGCTCGTGCATCGCTCTGCTCTGCCAGGATTAGCTCCTGTTGGACTTCCCGAGCCCTCAGGTTTCAAGAAGGGGTGGGGGGGACACGAGCTGCTTGACATGGGTGGGCTCCTGGGAAGCGGGTGCTCACTAGGACCCAGCTTGTCCAGTGATGCCTGGCTCAGGGTTACCGGAGCAGATGGGTGCACCGAGTGGACCGTGCACCTCTGCGGTCAGCAAAGGGTCAGTGCGCAGCCGGGACAGCCCCCCGGCTGGGATGGTTGGGGTACGAGCAGCGGGAGGTCTGGCTCATCCGCAGCTCCCTGGCAGCCTCCTCTCCCAAGGGAGAGGTCGCAGCTGGGGGAAGGAAGGACCAGGCATGCACAAGGGGCCGTAAAGGAGCTCAGGGGCTGCCGAATGTTGGGTGTGCATCCCCTGGAATGGCTCCGGTACACGCTGGGCGGTCGGGTGCCCTCGGCTCCATGTCCCCACAGACTCTGCTGCCTGCGGCTCGGCCGCGCAGGGCTGGAGAGGGTGAGCGGGTGCTGGGAGACACCCTTGTCTCCGGATGCACATCCCAGCAGCGCTGCCGTTCTCGGGGCCTTTCCCGCGCTGGAAGCGGGAGGTCGGCTCGGGAAGCAGATGGCTGGGACTGGGCGCCGCAGACGGGGTTCATCGCGAGGCAACACAGTGTGAGCGGAGCGAGCGGGTTGCACGGAGGCCCGGGGAGGAAGGAGGTGGCCCGTGATTTGGGGGAGAGGATCCCTCTGGGTCTGCGGCAGGAGTTGGGCTCCACTGCATGGCCAGGGAGCCCAGAATCGCTGCTGGGTACTGGTACTGGGGGTGTGTGCGGGCGGCCCTGCAGCTCCCTGGAGAGGCTGGAGCTCCCCCTCGGAGATCTTCAGGCTCGGCTGGACGTGGCCAGGGCCAGCAAGGGCCAGGGTGGGCGATAGCCCTTCCTGGAGCCCCTTCCCACGAGCACCTGGTCACTGCTGCGAAGGCAACCCAGGGCTTCCCATCACCGCTCCATCCCAGCACGCTCCAGCCAGCATCTCCCGTGTCCCCATGAGGATCCCCCTCCAGTGCGGGCACGCCAGACCCCCACGGTCCCAAGGCTGCAAGAAAGGGGGGGAGGGCGCTGCGTGTGCCAGGATGAGCCTGTACCCTCAGCCTAGGAATAACTGGATACCAAAGTTATCTCCAGGCTCATTCCTGAGCTCCCAGTTTGCTCGTGGGCTGGGAGACTGGGAAGCCCTTTGGGATGGGGAATCCCCTCCTGCGGAGCCAGGGAACCACAGTTTTGGTGCTGTCGGCTTTCCCACCCCGCGGGCTGTCCTTCGGCAGGAATCCCGGCGGGTCCCGACGGTGCAGTCTGTGACAAATAAACCTTGAAAGGGTTTTTTTTTTTTCTTCTGTTGTTCGGTGACACCGGGATGGGTGACGTGTTCCCTTTCAGTCATCTGCAGCCTTGTCGTCTGCCACTTTTATGCCGTGCCTCCCGTGTAGGTGTCGTCCTTATTGTCAAATCCCAGCCTGTCACACGGCGGAGGTGAGAAACGAGGCGGAAAATGTTTCCTGACGAAGTTTGTCAGGGTTTAAACACTGTTAATATGGAAACGCTGCGACAGCTTCCCTGGCAGCGATGCAGCAAATGTCTGCAGCTCCCGGTTTTGCGGGGCTGGGGGCTTGCCATCGCTCGCCAGAGGTGCTGGGGGAGAGTAGGGGTCTGGGCAGTGCCCTACACCCCCTCCCCAGCCACCCCACGCTGCTGCTCGGGGCTGTGCATCCCTGCGCCCTTCTTTCTGCGTGGGCAGCTGGGGGATTCTCCCTGAATCCTGTTCATCTGCTCTCCCTGGCCCAGGATCCCCGCCCTGGGTCGTGGTGTTTGTCCCCCACCTCCCTGGGGGTCTCTGGCTCCTGGTAGCTGTGACCCCCGCTGTGTTTTCTGTGGAGGGAGGATGCCATGTGCAGAGGTGCCCGTTGCAGGTCGTGCTGCCAGCATGGCCTTTGCTGGGAATCCGGAGAGTCCCTTTGGTACTGGGAGAGCATTCCCTGCCTCCCCGGGGCACTGGGGATGTCCCCTTCCCATGGGAATCTGGGGTGACAGCATCTTGGAAGTGTATCGGAGCAACACACCCACCTTCCCCCTCGCTTGGCCCTGGTCTGGGGGAAACCCGCCCCCCAAGGAGAGCCCTGGGATGCTCCGCTCAATGGATGGTGCAGGCTGGACTGGGATGGGAGGATGGGAGCCCTTCGCTCCTGGGTTGCTCCGGCACTTGTTAGCCGGAATCGTCTTGGGAGTGCTTTCCAGGACGGAGATGCGTGTGCCTCCGGGCTGCCCTGCGTGCTGGGGCTCGTCTCACCGACTCCCCTCCTCTCTCCGCAGACACGAGCGGCGAGAACATTGCTGAGTCCCTCGTGGCCGAAGGGTTGGCATCCCGCCGGGAAGGGATCCGAGCCAACAAGTACGTACGCGGCCACGCCGATCCGGTGCGGGTATTTATCTGGGTGCGGAGCCGTTGGGTTCCTTGGCTTCAGCCAGGCACCAGCTCTGCCGTGTCTGGGGCTCACAGGCATCGGCGTCCCAGCACGGTGACCCCTTGTTTTGGGTGGGGGGGTGCTGGGGAGTAGGAGTGGGACATCCTTCCCTGCATACTGAAGCACCAGAGCTGTGGTACAACAGCAGATCATCTGAAGCTCTTGGTCGCTGGAAAATAACGCCTGGCGCCTGGTCGAGGGGCTTTAACTCATGCTGGAGAGGGGATGGTGTGTTGTTCCTGCCCCTCATCCCATGTCTGGGTGCCACTGGAGCCGACGATGCTTTGTCCTGGCCCCACCGGAGCCAGGGAGAAGCCCGGCCTCGGCCGTGTGCCGGCACCCCCGCGCCCAGCCCCGGGCCCCAGCTCCCCTCTTCCAGGGGTGTGAGTTGTCTCTGTGGTGCTGCTATAAATACCCGTCGGACGCTATTTCCATCCCCGTGCCTGCTGGGCTGGAAGCTTGCCCGTGTCGCTTCCTAAAACTGTTCCTGGCACACTTGGATGCTTTCCATCCAGGGTTTTCCATAGTGCAGCCTGTAAACAGGTACGTTGAGTAAACAAAGCGTGGATGGGTTATTTTGTACCATACTTACCACCCCTGAAGCCTCGAGTGCTGGTGGGTCCTGCTTGGTGCCTGCCTGGGGACGCAGTCCCTGGTCCGAGCCCGTGGGGGCTCCCTGCCCAGTGCTGGTGGGCTCTGGGTGCCGTTGGCACGGTTTGCCGGCTCTGCTTTGGCATGGTTGGGGACCACGGCAGGGCAGCGATGCCTGGGAGAGGTGTGAAAGCTGCTGTGCCTGTGCTGGAGGGGCTGCAGGAACTGAGGGGCTGCTGGGGGTGAGGAGCTGCTGGCAGAGCGGGCACAGCACCGGCGGTGGATCCCGGTGAGGACTGTCGGTGTTGGTAGGCTGAATGGGGCTCAGCCGGAGTCGGCTGTTAACGGCCTGTCCTGGTCCTGTGCCTCCTGCATCCCGGTCGAGCTGCGGAGGTGAAGGGGAAAAGCATCCGCCTGCCAGGCTGCTGGGGTCTTGGCACCGACCTTCTCCTGCTTCTCGCTGGAAATGTTCCCCTGGGACTCTCCGGGGGCTTGAGCTGGTCGAGAGCAGCTGGGCCGTGTCGGCTGGTGGCTGTGTGACACCCACGGTGTAGGGACAGCTGACGGACACCACCGGAGCTGGTGCTCCCCTGGGCGCCTGGAAACCAAGGTGATGGGCCAGGCAGGACCTTGGCTGTGAGTCGGTTCCTCTCCGCTCATCCCTGCTTCCCAGCCATCTTCCATGCCAACGGCCCCTCGCCCTGGCGCTACCACGGGATCCCGTCGGCTGGGTCCCGTTGGAGAACGGTTGTGTGGTGCTCAGCTACGGAGAGCAGAGCCAGCCCCGTGTGCTGCCCGGGGAGCCCCTCGCTCCAGCCGGAGAGGGTGGTCTCTGGACTGGCCTGTTGTGCCAGAGGGAAGGAAATTGGGGTGCAGGGTGGGTGCTGCTGTGCGCTGCTTCTGCTGGGGTGACCTGGGAAGCTCCACGGCTTCGGGATCAGGGGTTCTGCTCCTCCGGTCCCTCAACCTCCTGCAAGCACACCCGGCCGGGCAGGACACCCAGGGAGGCCGGTCACCCTGGCCCCCATGATGACGGTGCAGGAGCAGGACGTACAGCCCCCCCCAGCCATGACCAGCACGACGGGGCTGGTGCAGCGCAGTTAGCACAGGGCTGAGCTTCCGCCAATTAAACACCGCCTGGAGCTGCTCCGTGCTCGTTCCCCTCGTTCAAAGGGTGCGTTAATTAATGGGTGCACGAGGTGATTCTCAGCCGCTCCCTCGTCAGCTGCTTGAGCCCGGGTGCTTCTGCCCTGAAGTTGGGGTTGATCAGGGTGCAGCTTTGCCCTGGGAGGGGGCTGTTGCCGGGTGACCCATGTACCTGGGTTTTCCATCCCTCCTTTCCCAAAGCGTACTCTGCCACGCCGGGGGTCGGGGGCTGCCTTTCCCTCCTGGGGCACAAAGCAGCCTCTGGAAAGGCTGCGTGGGTTAAACCTTCCCGTTCCGTTGGAGACGGTGCTTCCAGCGAGGGTGTTCGGACACCGGTGCAGCCTGTGCCGAGGGGCTGGGGAAACTCGGTTTGATTTACTGCGTGTTGCTGTCGGCGGCACGAGGCATCGCTCACCAGCTCACCCAGGCGGTGCCTTTCCTAGATGGGAGAGATCAAATCACTAAAGCATCCAGAAAACTGCCTGGAAGATGGATGATCCCGGTGGTAAAACATGCAGGAGCCGGCAGCGTCCTGCCTGCCCGGGGCCTGGCCTCACGCCGTCTCGTCCTGTCCTTGCAGCCCTGAGCAGAGCAGGTTGGCAGAGCTGGAGGAGCAAGCCAAGAGTGCCAAGAAGGGGATGTGGAGCGAGGGCACGGGCTCCCACACCATCCGGGATCTCAAGTACACGATCGAAAACCCCCGGCACTTCGTGGACTCCATGCACCAGAAGCCAGTTAATGGTAAGCTGGCACCAATTCTGGCCCTCGCTGCTGGGCGCTGGGGCTGCCCGTGGCCTCGGGGGTTGGCTGCCTGCCCCCCACCCCACGCCAGGGCACCCTATCGCCGCAGAGGGCTGGCTCTGTGGCTCCCACTGAGCCTGACAGCAGGACCAACCTCTCTGCCTTTGCTCCGCAGCCATCATAGAGCACGTCCGGGACGGCAGCGTGGTGAGAGCCCTCCTCCTCCCTGATTACTACCTGGTCACCGTCATGCTCTCGGGGATCAAGGTGAGGATCAGCCCCTGGCGCCGGCCCGTGGCTCCGAATCCTCTTGGCACCAAGTTCCCTCTAAAATTTACACTGGCACTCACCGTGCAGCCTCCGCGGCATCTTGGCGCGGTGCAGGGATTGCGCTGGCACCTGCCTGCTGCCAGCTCACGGGGATGGAGGGAGGGATGGAGGCAGGGATACAGCTGCCTTGTTGCCCGCTGTGTCATCCTGCCTGCACCCCGTTGCAGCCCGTGGTTGTGCGTGTGCCCGTGCAGGGTGTCACCGCGGGGATGGGAGCAGGTTTGGGTTAGGTGGGTACGCGGCACAGCCCCAGCTCTGGCATCCCCTGGTCGCTGGGCGAGTGGTTGTCCCTTCTCAGTTGTCATCCAGGCGGCTGCTGGTGCAGGGACCGGAGAATTGGGCCACCTGGCGTGGGAGGAGGCTGATGGGGAGGGTGGCTTTTGGGCTGGGGGCTCCTGGGGCAGAGCAGCGCTGCCTCCCCTTTCCAGTGCCCTTCCTGGAGCCCCAGAGCCTTTATTCCCTTGGCCCTCGATCAGGGTGCACCCTGATCAGGGTGGATGCACCCTAGGTGCGATTACGCTGGGATTGGCCCCCCTTCCCAAGGTTTTGGGGGCCAGCCCGTGCCCTGACTGTCCCCTCTCTGCCGCAGTGCCCCACGTTCAAGCGGGAGGCGGACGCCCCCGAAGTCCCTGAGCCGTTTGCAGCCGAAGCCAAGTTCTTCACGGAGTCACGGCTGCTGCAGCGGGATGTGCAGATCGTCCTGGAGAGCTGCCACAACCAGAACATCCTCGGAACCATCCTGCACCCGGCAAGTGGGGCTGGGGGTGGCAAGGGGTGTGGGAAAGGGGTCCCGGTGGGCTCTCGGACTGGTGGTCATCACTTGCTGGAGACTCTAAAGGTGGTTGCAAGGTCCGGGTGCCTCCTGTGGGGGCAGCTGGGAGTCGTGGATGCTTTACTGGGGGATGTGGGACCATCAGAGCCCCATGGGTATCGCTGGGGTGGTCCCTGATGGCACCGGGTGCTGTGACCAGGGCTCTTTGGGGACCTGTGACACTAAGGAGCTGAGCAGGGTGAGCTCCCCGCTCGCAGTGGGGCAGGGACGGGGACAACCCAGCTCTCCTCGGGGGTGTGCGGGGTGTTGATGGGGGTGCCACGTCCCCCGCAGCTGAACGTGCGCATCCTCCCCTTCCCCGCAGAATGGGAACATCACGGAGCTCCTGCTGAAGGAGGGCTTTGCCCGCTGCGTGGACTGGTCCATCGCCGTCTACACCCGCGGCGCTGACAAGCTGCGTGCGGCCGAAAGGTGAGTCCGGCGCCGGGAGCCGCTGGAGCGGGTGTCTCCTCCCCCCTCTCCCCATCCACCTGTGGGGTATCCCCAGTGCTTTTCCGCGTGGGAGGTAGGTGCGATCTCTCCTTGTGAATCCATGCCAGCCCCACCACCTCTGCCAGGGCTTTGCCGGACAGTTTAGCGTCCGGCCCTTCTGGGAACGCCAGCCCGGGCATCACGCCTGTCCCCTCTCCTGCCAGGTTCGCCAAGGAGCGCAAGTTGAGGATCTGGAGGGATTACGTGGCCCCCACGGCAAACCTGGATCAGAAGGACAAGCAGTTTGTAGCCAAGGTGAGTGGGTGGCCGTGCCGGACGGGGGGCGCGCAGGGTCTGGCTGTGCCAGGCGGGGGGCGCACTGCCCAGCTGCCCTTGTTGGCCTCTACCTAAGCCTGGACAAGCCCCAGAGGGGTTTGCCCTGGGTACGTTCCCACCGCGGACCGTGGTGCACGACCGCCTGGGCACACGGCGGCATCTCGGGCAGGTCTGGGGTGGGAAGAAGTGAAACAAAGCGGAGGGGAAGGGGTCCACGGTCTGTGGGGTGGGTGCTTGGGGGTCTCGTTCTGGCTGTCGGTGACGCAGAGATGCTCCCACCCTGCCTGCCGGCTCTCCTGCCCGTGTTTCCAACGTGACGTCAGGCGCAGCCCCACGGCCCCGATTGGGGAGGGGGGGTGTTGCTGGTGTGGAGCTGTGGGGCAGAACCCCTTGGTTGGCCACCTCCCTGTAGTCACTGGCCCAGCTCAGGGTCTCGCTGGCCCCACACGTGAGAGAAGCTCTAGGGATGCCCCACTTCTCGTGGCGGGGGGCCGTGGAAACTGTGCCCACCCCTGCCCTGGCACCCAGCCGATGCCAGGGAAGCTGCGTGGGGCTGACCAGGGGGCATCTCGTGGGGGCAGGGTGGGGCTGGGGAGGCTGCAGTGGGTCTGGCCCCCACTCATGTGAGCAGCCCACTAGATGGTGCTGCTGGCTCGCCCAGCGCAGGCAGCCGGAGGGGGTGTGCATGGAGGGGGGGTGCTTCGCTTCCCTTCTGGTGGAAACCTTGGGAAATGTTGCAGCGGGCGGATTTCTTGGAAAGTCAGCTTAACCCCTGTGCTCCCCCCGCACCCGGGTCGGATCCTGCCCCGGGCATCCTGGAAGCTGCTGGAGGGAACTGGGGTTATCCCAGGCACCTCTGCCTGCTGGCATGGGAACGAGCCGGATGCTCCGTCCCGTTGCTCCGTGCATGCACTGGGGTTATCCCCGGCATGGGAACGAGCCGGATGCTCCGTCCCCTTGCTCCGTGCCCACTTGTGGAGGGCGCTGGGGTTATCCCAAGCACCTGCCTGCAGGCATGGGAACGAGCCGGATGCTCCGTCCCCTTGCTCCGTGCCCACTTGTGGAGGGCGCTGGGGTTATCCCAGGCACCTGCCTGCAGGCATGGGAACAAGCCGGATTCTCCATCCCCTTGCTCCATGCCCACTTGTGGAGGGCACTGGGGTTATCCCAGGCACCTGCCTGCAGGCATGGGAAGGAGCCAGTTTCTCCATCCCCTTGCTCCATGCCCACTTGCGGAGGGCACCGGGGTTATCCCAGGCACCTGCCTGCAGGCATGGGAAGGAGCTGGATTCTCCATCCCCTTGCTCCATCCCCTTGCTCCGTGCCCGCTTGTGAAGGGCACCGGGGTTATCCCAGGCACCTCTGTCTGCAGGCATTGGAACGAGCCGGATTCTCCATCCCCTTGCTCCATCCCCTGCTCCACAAGCTTTGGTGCTGCCGGTGCAGTCTCCGCTGGTCCGTACGGTGCCGGGGTCTGCACGGCAGGATGGGGCCGGAGATGTCCTCACTTGTGCTCTAACTCCCGAAATTCCGCCCTTCCCTGTGACCGGCCATTGGTCAGCTCGGATCCGGCAGGTCGTAGTGGGAGCAGATCCCCAAAAAACTTCCCACCAGCTTCCCAAGGCGGCAAAGGCCAAGTGCCAAACCCGCAGGGTCTCCGGGGAGGCGCAAGGGTGAGACCCCCATCCCTGGGGAGAAGGACCTCGCCCCCATCGCCCCCCCCTCTTTCGCTGTGCCAAGGCGCTGGCGCGCTCGGAAGTGCCATCCTGCTGCTGGCAGAGGCTGCGCCGGAGCCCGCGCCAGGAGCCGGCTCGGGGGGAGGGTGGTGGGGGGGGGATGCGGGGGGGTGTTAGTCATGCTTTGCTCAGCAGCTTGCGGAGGGCTGGTGGAGGGGGCGGGTGGACGCTCCTGGCATTTCGGAGATGCCCGTCATTTTGCGGAATAGCTCGTTGCGCAGGCTGGGATGCTGGCGGAGAGCTGCGGCGGGCAGATGTCTCCTCCTGAGCCCCCCCTGCCCCCCCCCAGCGAGGCAGCAGAGGTGTCTGCGGTGGGTTTGGGGTCTCTGCCCTTGTGCCGGGTGTTGCCGTGGGGCAGCCGTACCCCCGGGAGCGGTGGGAATCCACCCCCAGCGCCGTGGCGGGGAGGGGGAGCCCAGTGTGCAGGCTGCATCCTGCTTAGAGCCCCGGAGCAGAGCATGCGGGGTGCCCCCCGCTTTGAGGCACAGCCCCTCGCTCTGCCAGCGTGCCCCCCGACTCGCCGCAGCCCGGGGTCCGCTCCCGCGCGGGTTGAGTGTCCTGGCTGTGGACACGGTGAGCACCGGGATGCCGTTCCGCTTTCCGGGCAGGGGGCGCAGAATCTCCCTGGTTTTGGTTAAAACCAGCTTTTTAGTCCTGCTCGTGCAACCCAGCGTTTAGGGGGCTGGCAGCCGAAGCCCCCTCCCGGGGCGCCATCGGTTTTCCTGTGTCAACGTTTGATCTTTTTCCCTTCCCGGGAAGTAGGAAATTACAAGTGACAGGGGAAATCAGGACAAATGCCCGCACGCCTCCCCAGTGCCGGAGCTGAACCCAGCGCTGGGCACGTGCCCAACCTCCCCCAGGGCGATGGGGGGGCGGGAGGGTGCTCTGTGAGCCCCCATCCCTCCTCCCAGCACCCTGCATAGGGGGTCTGAGCACTGGCAGCGATTGCTCCGGCGTCGGAGCCGCCTCCGTGCTCGGCACAACGCCGAGGTGCTCGTTTGCAGCGGGCAGAACTGACGCAGGAGCTGCCCTGGGAGGGGGAGGAGGAGGAAGATCCCAACCTGTCTTTGCACCGTTGAGCAACCGCGGCAAATCGGCTCCGGCTAATTTTGGATCCCGCTGCCGGCGCGGTCGGCTGCCGGCGCTTTGAGCGGAGGGGTTGGTTTGGGGGGAGAAATCAAGGCTTGGCCTCGATTGTGGGTTTTGCTGCCTGTGAGTGGCGAGGAGCGAAGCAGTGGAATAAAAATGGGAAGAGGCTGGAGGCTTTCTCCTGAATTCCCTACGTCAGCTCGTCTTAGAGCACCCAGGAATTTGGGACAGCGCTGCTTAGAGCGGAATGCATCCCGCTGCAAGCTACCCTCTGCCAAAAGCTGTTTAGAATACGGGGGGCTCGGGGGGCTGCGCGAGGTTCTGCCGCTCCGTCTCCCTGCTGCGGGGCGGAATTGGCCCCCTCGGTGTCGGGGCGGGGGTGGAGGGGGGCAGCAGCTCACCCAGGGCACACTGGGCTCCGTGGGCAGCCCCTCGGCCGCATCCAGGCTCGCTGGCTCTGCGTCACCTCCCGCCGTGTGCCGACTCCTGGTTTGGTTTTTTCCTCCCTTTACAAAACGCTTTGGAGCCTTTGTCGTGGGCAAATCCTCTCGGATCTCGGTGGGAGCTGCCGGAGCCAGCCCCGGGAGCTGCTCTCTGCCTGAGCTCAGCGCCAGGTCCTGCCCAAACCCCTCAAAACAGCAGATTGCTGGTTGGGGGGTGGCACCGGCCCCTCGCTGGGCACACGGAGCTCTGGCTCTCCGGGCAGCTGGTTCCCCCTGTGCCACCATCCCAGTCCCACAAGGATGAGGTGCAGGTCGCTCCCAGCTTTGGGGATGCTCCCCGAGCCCTCTCCCAGGGCGCAGGCTGGGGAGCTGTGGGGCACAGCGGCAGCTTGGGGGTATTGGCCCCGTGGACCCCCCACACGGGGGGTCCTCAGCCCCAGGGTGCTGCTGGTGCGAAGGTGGGCAAAGCCCTGGGGTGGAAGATTGGAAACCGTGGTGGGAGCAACACCCTGGGTGAGGAAAAGTACGGGCAAGGCACCGCGCTGACCCTCCTCCCGGTGGGGCGGTGATGGCGTGAGGGTGGGAAGCCTGGAGGAGCCTGGGGTGTGTCCCGAGGGATCTGGGGAAGCGGCACCGGAGCACGCAGGCTCTGCAAGAAGCAGCTGCAGAGATTTAAAAAAAAATCCTTTCAATCCGTTTATCAAAGTGTCTTTTTGAGGTGGGTGAAGGCACAATAAATATTGGATAAAGGAAGCCGACCACAGCAAGCTGGGAAATTGTTAGGAAGAAAAATGGTACAGCCTCCGGGGCTTGCTGTCACCTCTGTCACCGTGCCCCCCTCCTGCCCGCACGGTCCCCGGGGAGGGGGCTGCACAGGGCCGCCTGCTGCTTCCCTGCACGGGGCGATGCTGGCGAGCTGGGGCTGCGAGGAGGGGAGTGGGTGCCCGAGGAGGAGTGGGCACCCAGGGATCACCCTCCTGCTGCCACCCTGCCTGGGACTCGCAGCCTCTGGGTCCTGCAGCGTCCCGTGCCTCTGCCAAGACCCATCGCAGCCTGGCCAAGGGTCCTGCCAGTTAATTCCAGCCAGGAAGGGGATGCTCAGGGCCGGAGGGGCTTGGCGAGTTCCCGGTGCCAGCCGGAGGCTGGGAGCTCGGGGCTGGCTGCCAGTAGGAGCCTTCTGCCAGAGGGAAGGGATGGATGCCCAGTGCACTGCTGGGGTCCCATCCCGACCCCTCCAGCCGCTGCTGGGGTCCCATCCCAACCCCTCCAGCCGTGAGGATGCCCTGAAGCATGAGATTTGCTTGCTCTGCTTGGCATGGGCGCTGCTTTGGGCTCGGTTCTGCCCGTGAAAAACAAGGGATCTGCATCCCTGGAGAGGTCTGTGGGTAGGGATGTTCCCCGGGGGGGTTTGCTGTGCTGAGAGAAGCCCTGGCAATCCTCGGTGTCTGCTTTAATTTGAATTCCTATCATCCTCTTATCCCTTTGGCTACATTTTGAGGGACTGATGTGCTTGCTGGGGCAAGAAGTGCTGCGAGGGGAGCAAGTCTGTGCCCTCCTCCCTCCCAGCTCAGCTCTGGGTGGGGGGGCTGTGGGGCTGTGCCCCCTGGGCTCATCATGGATGGGCAATAATGGGAACCTTTTGGACTGGGAGGACTGGGTTTGTGCTGGGAGCAGGCAGGGGGAGGTTGCCCGTGGTGCCATCCCCTCTCTGGTTTTGTTTCTGGGGTGAAACTCTGGGGGGCTGCGCCCCGGCACAGGATGGCACATGGCTGGTGACATGGTGGTGTCACCGTCCGGGGGCCTTGCAGGGGTCAGACCTTGAGCTCCTCTGGCTCGGCGACGACTGTGGCCACGTGGGGACACCCGGGATGGGGTTGGAGCCGCTCTCTCCATGCCGGGGGATGAAGCCAGGGTGTCTCGGGGCTGGTGCTGAGCCTGGGGGCACGGTGTTCACCCCCTCTCTCTCTCCGTTCCCAGGTGATGCAGGTGCTGAATGCAGACGCCATCGTGGTGAAGCTGAACTCTGGGGACCACAAAACCATTCACCTGTCCAGCATCCGACCCCCCCGGCTGGAGGGGGACAGCACCCAGGTGACCGTGGGGATGCGTGGGGTGGGGGGGACTGTGAGATAGGGTGGGGACCATGCGATGGGGAGAGTGCTCTGCTCCGCTCCCTGGCAGTGCAGCGTCTCTGTGTGGCAGCAATCGCCGGTGTCCGTGACCGTTCCTGCATGGAATCTCCTCCTGATGAGGCTCATTTTCTACCTGTCCCTGCCCCCCGGCTCCCCCTTTTTCTTCCTGGGAAGATTTTGAGCGTGCACTTTGGCTGTAGGGAGACCTGACACCTCTCTTGTCCCCTGCCTCAGTTTCCCCCTCTGTGTTACGGGTGCCATTGCAGCTCTCCACCCTGGGGAGGTGGGGTACCGCCGTTTCCAGGACATGGGGCTGTGGAAGGACGTGCTGTGGGATGCTCCTTGGGGACAGGCTGGCGGACGGGTGACTCGTGTCCCTCGGTGGATGGGAACGTGGGCATGCTGAATCCTCGGGCAATGGGATGCCGGGGTGTGATTCAGGGACGTGCAGCGGTGGGATGTGATGGAGAAATCCCGGGGATTGGAGTCTTGGGGAAACGCCGCGTTGTTCGGGTGCAGTTCGGTCCCCGCTGTGCTTGGTTTGAGCATCTCGCACGTGGACCTCGAGCCCCGTGCTCGGCACTGCCGTCGGAGCGCCCAAAATACGCTCGGCCGCAGGTCGCACACTGGGTCCCCTTCGCCACCGCTCCGAGCGCCGAGAGCTGGGATGCCGGTTTGATCCCCAGGATGCTGGTTTGATCCCCAGGATGCCGGTTTGATCCCTGTGCTGCCGGTTTGATCCCTGTGTCCCTTTCTCGGTGCGCAACGGGGGGTGGTGGAAGCAGCCGGTACCTGCCGGCGGGGCCGTGACCCGCGGCGTGGGCACAGGAGCCAGGCACTGCCCGGTGGCAGCCGATCTAAAACCATCCTAAAGCTCTTTGGGATAGGGATTGATCTGCTTCCCGCTTTTTTCTTTCCTTTATTTGTTTCCCCCCTGATGGTTGATGCACTCAAGAGCTGCCGAGACCCCCGCCGAGCACCTGCATTGTTCCTAGCGGGAATCTCATCCCGCTGCCTCTGGAGATGATGAGGAGGGCTGTCCAGCCGGGAGCAGAAAGCCAGCCTTCACCCAGGGAAAGTCGCCTTTCCCAGGGCTGCTTTTCCCCCCGACGGGCTGAGCATCGGCGCGGGTCGGCCTCGCCGCGCTGGCGGAGCGACGGCACCGCGTGCCGCAGCTCCCCGAGCTGTTGGTGTGCGCCCGGGCGGGAGCCCGGGTTGCTGTGGGAACGGTAATTTGGAAATTCCTCCCTCCTAGGATGCCGCCTTGTTTTGTACACACTGAATTATGAATAACTTCCCAGATTAGCCTCTTCCTCCCGCTGTTTCTCTGGCGTCAGCGCCGGGTGGACGGGAACCGGGGCGGCACGCTCGCACCGCGGGGACGGCGGCTGCAAAACGGCTACCAGTGCCGGTGGGGGGTCCTGCTCCCCCCCACCCCCATACCCCACCGGCACCGTGCGGTGCAGCCGGGAGGAACACGGTTTCTTTGCGGAGCGGTCACGGTCTCCAAGGAGACTGCAGAAAGGCAGCTGCCCCCCTCCTGCCGCGTTGCCGGCTCCCCTGGCAAAATCCTTCGCTTGCTCCGGTGCTGCGGTCCCGGCGTGCGGGCGCTTGCCTTCTCCCTGCCTGCGGGCAGCTGCCCGGCTCGCTGCCGGCCCCACCACCGTGCACGGTGCTGCCCGGGGGATGCCCTGAAGGTGGGCTCTTCGCCCCTCGCTGAACCTGGGGTCTCGCTGCAGCCCCTCAATGGGTTTACCCCCTTTTTCCCTGTGTTTGGGTGCATTTAACGTGGTGACGCAGGGAAGCGCGTCGGGCGCACGCTTGCAAGCGCGCCGTGCGTGCCCCGGCCCCCAAGATCGCCGTCACGGCACCAGTCTGCGTCTGGCTTCACGTTTGGGGAGCTCGGTGTATGGAGTGGGCTTGGCATTTGGGAACATAAAACCATGGAATGGTTTGGGTGGGAAGGGACCTGAAAGCCCCCCCAGCCCCACCCCCTGCTATGGGCAGGGACCCCTCCCACAGCCCAGGGTGCTCCCAGCCTCACCCAGCCTGGCCTTGGGCACTCCCAGGGATGGGGCACCCACAGCTTCTCTGGGCACCTGTCCCAGTGCCCCCCACCCTCTGCGGGAAGAATTCCTTCCCCATGGCCCAGCTCCAGCTCCCTCTTTCCGGTTAAACCCGTCACCCCTTGTCCTGTCACTCCCTGCCCTTGGGAAAAGCCCCCCCAGCTTCCTTGTACCCCCCAGGCCCTGGAAGGGGCTCTGAGGTCTCCCCGGAGCCTTCCCTGCTCCAGGCTGAACCCCCCAACTCCCCCAGCCTGGCCCCATGGCAGAGGGGCTCCAGCCCTCGCAGCATCTCTGGGGCCTCCTCTGGCCTCGCTCCAACAGCTCCGTGTCCTCCTGCTGTTGTGGGCCCCCAGAGCTGGAGGCAGAAGTGCAGGGGGGGTCTCCCCAGAGGGGAGCAGAGGGGCAGAATCCCCTCCCTCGCCCCCCTGCCCACGCAGCTCTGGATCCAGCCCAGGATGACTTGTGGATGCCCTGGTTAACCCTCATTTCTTCCTTTTTGGGTTTTACTCTTTAGGCCATTCTGCATTTTCATCTCTGGCTCTGCTTATGTGGTTGCTTAATTACTTGTGAAGGCAATTAATGCAATGTTTACCCCCCTCCCCTTCCAGATTGTTAGCCTACAACAAAAATAACCATCAAAAAACCCCAACCACCAACCAAAAAAGACCCATCCAGGCAAACTGGGCACCTTGCTCCGCTCTGTGCCCAGCTCCCCTATCCCTCACCCGCTGCTTTGCTGCTCGCAGGGGGGCTGCTTTCTGCCCCCCAAACTCCCCCAGCCCCACGGTTAAAGCTCCCCTTTAATCCCTGCTGCAGCTCCCCTGGTCCGGAGCTCTCTGCGCTGGGTGAGGGGCTCAGCCCAAGAGACCCCAACCCCAGCTGCCCTTGCAGAGGTGGAGCTCGAGGTGTGCACACACATATACGTGTATTTGGGGTCGATTTGGGGCTGTTCTGGAAGGTTTTACCCAGGAGATGCTGTGCGTGGGTCTGTGACGGAGCGCGGGGGCTCCGTTTTGGCTGCGGGCTGCTGGTGCCCACCCCGGTGGGTAGCACGTCGTTTGTGTGGTTCCGCCGAGGAGATCCATCTCCATCCCGCCGAGTGCAAATTGGTCCCGAGGCACCTGACGGAGTAGATGGGAAATGACAAACTGAGAATTCAGCGTAATAAAATCCTACAGCCTTTCATCCCCCGCCTTCATCACCCGGCGCGAAATGAATCCTGAGAGCGGGAGCTCATCGCGTTTAATGTCTCCGTCGCTTGTCTCTGTCGAGGAACGTAACGTGTTCCGATGGAAATGTGTCTCCCGACGCTGCCCTGGTGCTGGCTCTGCGGGTGCCGTGCCGGGGATGGCCGGAGACCCTCGCTAGGGTGGCCAGAGCCCCTCGCCGGGATGGCGCCCTTGGTTTGGGGCAGCACCTCTGGAGCAGGATGCAGCATCAAGAGCCAGGTGTTCATGGTGAGCCTTCCCAGGGCCATATCCTGCCACCACCACGGCTCACCGGGCCGGAGCCTGAGCCGTGCCGCTGCTCTCGCCGCGGCTGGGGGTCCGGTGACGTTGCGGGATCCTGGGATGGAACCAGGGCCGGTTTTGGTCTCGTTGAAGCCCGCAGCCTGGAAGCTGGAGCTTGTTTTGCAGCTGTGGTCCACATCTGGGGCTCCAAACATGGGGTGCTGCCAATTGGGGTGAATCCTTCCTCACTCCCTGCAGCTGACGCCCATCACGCCGGCATCCTGCGCCACTCAGCACCCCACGGTGTGGTCTGTGGCCCCTCCGTTCCGGCGCCGGATCCGGCCGTGCCGAAGCAGGTTGCCGGTGCTACGGATCTGCCGGAAGGCAGAGCATCCCATGTGCCGTGGGAGCAGAGCCGTGGCCGGCCGTGCCGCTGGCTTGTGTTTCCATGGGACAGGAGGAAAACCAAACCCCCGGGGGATGGGGCGGTGGCTGCAAGGGGCGCCGAGCAGCCGGATCCGTGGGCGCTGTGGTGATTCTGGTTCAGGGACCGGGGCTTTCCTGGGTCTTGGTGTCGGTTCCCGGTTTCAGCTTCCCGTTTTTAATCAGGGATTCGCTCCCTCAGACAGCTAAATTACAGAATCTCGTTAGCGGCTTTGTGCTCCAGCGAGCCGTGTTTGCCCAACTGATGCTCCAGCAGTACGGATCGGCCCCAGCCCCCAGTTTATCTAAATTGATATCTTAATTGGGAATCCTCTTGGAGGGGGGAGTGAAACACATGGACCCCGATTCGAATAGGAAAAAAACAGGGATAAAGCCCATCCTGCTGCTGCTGGGTTGGGGTTTTTTAGAAGTCTGAAAGTAGGGCAACGTCTGCCCCGGCCGGAGCGGGGATGTGGGGAAGGATGTGGGGGGCTTGGCGGTGCCAGGGGCCTTTCCTCGGCCCCGGGAGCCGGAGAGAGGAGGTGGAAAGGGTATCGGGAGCAGAGATGGCCCAGCTCCTTCTCTGGCCGTGCCGCTGCTGCGGGACCCGCAGGTCCCTACTCCTGCCTGCACAGCGGAGACGAGGTTGACATCGGCGGTGGGGAGTTTCTTCAGGAATTCTCTGGATGGCACCTTCCAGCTGTGATTTCCGAGGACACAAGGCCAAGGTTGTCTGGTTTTCCATGTTTATCCCAGACGCTGGCTCACCCCATCCACCCGCCCTGCACCGATGCCGGTGCTGGGGATGCCACCTTTGGGTGCCTCCAGCCCTCTCCCAGGGTGCAGGATGGGAGATCTCTGGAGCAGCAGGACCCCGGCCCTGTGTCCGTTCCGGTTGCCGGGCCTCGCCGGCTCCCAGTGCGCTGCCGGAGCGACGGCATCGCGGCTGCCGGGAGCTCGTTTGGCACGGCGGCAGCTAATTGCAAAGCTGACGCGAGCATCAGGGCTGTCACCGCACCGGGCAAAGTTAGAGGAGCGGGTGCTGCCGCAAGCAGGGAGCTGGAAACGCGGGGAAGCTGGAAATGGCTTCGGAGAATGAAAAAACAGATGGATTTGGGGTTGGTTTTATTTTTTTCCCCCTCAAACAGGCTTGTGCGCGGGTTCCTCGGCTTTCTGATACGTTTCCAAAGGCAGGGAACTGCTGGTTCCCGTTGGGCTGCGAGCGGATGAGGGATCGGCCAGCCCCCGCACCCACCAGCCCCCGGAGAGCGGGAGCCAGCACCCAACAGGGGTCCTTGCTCTGGGTTGGTGGGGACCCCCGCAGACAGCGATCGGCCCTGCGCTGGGGCCGTCCGGCTTGACCCGCCTGGGTCAAAATCCCAAAGAGGATTTTGAATCTCATGTCCCATCCGTCTTCCAGCAGCGTTACCCTGGTGACCGGCGATGCCGGATGGTGACGGGCGGTGCCGGATAACGGCAGATCATCGGCCGGGCGGCGCCAGGGTGGGTGATGGACGGCAGCCCCGCGGCTCCCGCTCCTCGCTCTGCCCCGCGAGCTCTCTGCCGTGCTCCAGCAGCTTTTAGAAAGAGCCATATTTTACCCCAAACGGTGGTACTTTCTCTCTCCTTTCCCTGACGCTGATTGCCAGGATATTTATGGGAAACTGGAAGCTCTTTGTCAAAATGACCTGCCCGGTTTGCTGCCAGCCCGGACACCGCCGGAGCAGGAGCTGCCAGGGGCTGCTCAGCTGAGGACAGGGCAGGGGATGGGTGAGGGCAGCCTGGACCTCTGGAGCTGCTGGTTTTGCTGCTCTTTGAGGCGGATTTATAACCCTGTTTGGGATGTGGGGTACGAGCTGTTCAGGAATGATCCCGTCACACCTGTTTTTAGCAATTGCAGCTGCTTTTTCCCTGGAAATGAGCTTTTTCTTCCAGCGTCTTGACGCTTTGGGGTACCCGAAGGCGCGCAGGGCTCGCTGGCAGAGCCTCGGGTGCCTGTGGGTGCCTGGTCCTGCCTGCCCCGCTCGGTGGGAGCTGAGTGCTGCTCGACAGATGGTTTGCAGGTGTCTGCCTCGTGCTTTTCTGCAGCAAGCCGGATTTCGGAGAGAGGGCGGCTGCGCTCAGCTTGGCAGAAGTTGGAGCTGTGAACGTGGAGCGGTTCCTCCCATCCCTGCAGAGGCTCCGCTGGCACCCTCGGCTCCGCAGGCGCTGGGGACCGCGGTCGCTGCCAGGAGAAGCGGCGTTGCGGCACGGCTGGCTGCGTCCCGTGCTGCTGGGGCGGTTGGGATTTTGGGAGAGGCTGCCAGGACAGTTGGGATTTCCACTCACTTTCCCAGCTTGTCCCCCCTAGGCCCTCTCCGATGCGGGGCGGCACCAGAGCCGGGGTGGTTTTCCTCCGCAGCTCCCACCATGCCTGCCACGTATCCGTCGCCAGCAGCTCCCGCTCGGGAGCTCCCCATCACTGCCGAAACCCTCGGACACGACTTGGCGTCCCCCCTGGGTTTCTCCAGTACCTTTCCCGCAGGGTTATTCCATCCCTCCTTCCCTCCCCTGCCCTGAGCCCCTCGGCACTGCGGCAGCTCTCGCCGGTGTCTCCGGTGCAGCGGTTCCTGCCCCGGCCGTCAGCACGGTCTTCGGAGACGCCTTTATGGCTGGGAAGGAAGGAGGAGCACCTGGATCTGCCAGCCTGGCAGGAGGCTCGTTGGTGGAAATCCACCCCCGAGGGCTGGGACGGGAGCATGGGGAAGCAGAGCCACGCTCGGACTCCCCGGGGGGCACAGAATACATGGGGTGTGCGCCCATGACTTTCTCTTCCGGACAGTTGTAGGGCAGCAGCAACGTGTCCGTGACCAGATGTCCCTTCTCCGCGTAGTACGTTGCTTTTGGAGTCTCTGCTCCCCAACTCGGCAGCGGTTTCCATCCCTTCCCAAGGAGGATCCCTCATTTCCTTGGATTTACACCCATTTACTGGCTTCCCCATTGCTTTGGGCTGTTGGTGTTCTAGTAACGGGTGGCTCAAGGCAACAGCCTTGGGGGGACCGGGGGGATCCCCCAGCTCGGCCAAGCTCCCCTGGGACATCCCGCTTGTCGTCATCATCCCTTGTTGGCACGATGAGGGTGATCCCTGTGGGCAGCAGCTCACAGCCTGTGGATCGAGCCCGGCTGGCCAGCATCTCTGTGCCGGAGCTGGATTTAAGGCTACCGCAGCCGCGATGAGCCCTGCGTGGTGAGGGACACCGTAGGCATGGTGCAGCTGCGATGAGCCCCGCGTGTTGCAGGACACCATAGGGATGGTGCAGCCACGATGAGCCCCACGTGGTGAGGGACACCATAGGGATGGTGCAGCCACGATGAGCCCCACGTGGTGAGGGATGCCATAGGGATGAGCCATGATGAGCCCTGCGTGGTGAGGGACACCGTAGGGATGGTGCAGCCACGATGAGCCCTGTGTGGTGGGGGACACCTTATGGATACCACAGCTGCGATGAGCCCTGCGTGGTGAGGGATGCCGTAGGGATGCCGCAGCCATGATGATTCCTGCGTGGTGACAGAAGCTGTAGGGATGCTGCAGCTGCAATGAGCCCTGCATGGTGCGGGACACCGTAGGGGTGGTGCAGCTGCGATGAGCCCTGTGTGGTGATGGACACCATACGGATACCACAGCCGTGATGAACCCTGTGTGGTGAGGGACACCGTAGGGATGGTGCCGCCACAATGAGCCCTGCGTGGTGAGGGACACCGTAGGGATGGTGCCGCCACAATGAGCCCTGCACAGTGATGGACACCGTACGGCTCTGCCGCGGCATCCGGATTGCCTGCGAGGTTGGCAGGGATCTTTCTCTGTTTGTTAGAGCGGGGTTTGTACTACAACAAGCGTACTGCACTCAACGAGCATAAAAGATTAACGAGAAGCAAACCCATGAACTCATCAGCGTCTCATCTCCGCTAAATTGCAGTTACAAGGATCATGGTAGCTCATCCATGGATCGCGTAACCGAAGCGATTGCCGGCGCGGATGGGGCGGGAGTGCTCGTGCCTACGGCTTGAACGGATTCTAAATATTGGCAGAGGAGGGGGGGTGCGTCTGAGGAGAGGCAGGAGCCGAAAGTGGGGGCACGGGAGTTCCCTGCTCAATATTTAATAGGAGCTGCAAGAGCTTCCCGGGAGAAGACACGGAGTCAGCGTGTTCCTGCAACCTGTTTCTGCCCTCTGGCTAGCATGCTGCTTCTAGTGCGAAAACATGAGCTTGCACCTCTCTCCCTTCTCCCGAAGTCTGTCCACGGTGGGAAAACAATTGCTTGGCATTTGATCCAGGAATCCGGACGGCTGGGATCCAGCTCCCGGCAGCGCAAGGTGCTGAATGCTGGGGTGGGGAGTTTATGGGGGGCTCCGGGCTGATCCGGACCCCTGGTAAAGTAGCGCTGCTTTGTTGCAGGGGGGTTTTCCTGCCCCAACTGGAACCAGGCGACAGCAAAGCCGGAGCTTGGCTCCCGGGGGGATCTGTCGGGGCCAGGTACGAGGCCTGATCCAGGTTGGGCTAGTTGGTGAGCTGGCACAGCTGCGATCCCATATGGATTACAGCCCATGGCACCCTGGGCGATTCCTCGCGGCTTCGAGAGCAAAAGCTTAGCAGCTAAAAATAGGGAATAACCCCCAGGGGGGTAAAGTGGGGGAGCAGAGGCCAGGCCAGCGATGGGCTGAGGGCACCCAGCCAGGACCGGAGCTGGTTTGGGGAGGTGGGCGGGAACTCTCTGGCAAGTTATGGAGCAGCTTCTCCACGAGGTGACGGCTCCTGGTTTGGGGAGATGGACGGGAACTCTCTGGCAAGTTATGGAGCAGCTTCTCCACGAGGTGACGGCTCCTGGTTTGGGGAGATGGATGGGAACTCTCTGGCAAGTTATGGAGCAGCTTCTCCACGAGGCGCCGGCTCCTGGTTTGGGGAGATGGATGGGAACTCTCTGGCAAGTTATGGAGCAGCTTCTCCACGAGGCGACGGCTCCTGATTTGGGGAGATGGACGGGAACTCTCCGGCAAGTTATGGAGCAGCTTCTCCACGAGGTGATGGCTCCTGATTTGGGGAGATGGATGGGAACTCTCTGGCAAGTTATGGAGCAGCTTCTCCACGAGGTGATGGCTCCTGGTTTGGGGAGATGGATGGGAACTCTCTGGCAAGTTATGGAGCAGCTTCTCCACGAGGCACCGGCTCCTGGTTTGGGGAGATGGATGGGAACTCTCTGGCAAGTTATGGAGCAGCTTCTCCACGAGGCGCCGGCTTCTGGTTTGGGGAGATGGATGGGAACTCTCTGGCAAGTTATGGAGCAGCTTCTCCACGAGGCGATGGCTCCGTGACTGCAGCTCCAGGGCCCGTGTCACCCAGAGGAAGATGCAGCCAGGAGGAAGATGCAGCTCTAGACCATATGCTCTGCTAGTAGCAGCGGCGCTTAAGTGCTTGGTCTTATTGATGCCGTGTAAGGAATAATCCCCGAAGGTTGGGCTGTGCTAAAATACTTCCCAAACAACTTCCAGTTAAGTGTTTTAATGCTTCTGACCCAGCAGAAGTGCCTGGTGTTCTCACATGGATGCTTTGAGGAGGATCCAGGCACCTGCCAGCTCCTATTTAGGAGGACGACGCTCCGGCATCGCGTTCTCTGGGAGCTGCTCTGCTCGGAGATGCTTAACCATCTCCGGCGCCCGCGGTCGGCAGCCCGGCTTCCCGGGGCGGCTGAGGCTGTGGCAGCTGATTTCTCGGTCTGCTGGATGAGCGTGAAAACACTGATGGGAGAAGGAAGCTTTGACCTTTTGATCTCATCAGGAAGCTACTGCAGATCCTCTATTGATGGTTAAATTGCACGAAATTAGAGAGGAGCTGTTGCGATTCTGCCACGTTGCTGAACTCGGCAATTAGCGTCCTGCCTAGCAACAGCGCCCTTGTGCCTCGGGAAACTTAATCCCGTGATTTTAGGTATGTGATGAACCTGCAAAGGCTTAATTTTTCCTTTTTTCCCACCAGCATGTGGCTGTAGGAGCCTCCCTCCGCCTGGGAGGCAGCCAGAGCCATCCCCACCGGCAGTGCTCTGCAGGGAGCCACGGCCTCCTGCAAGGAGGTTGAGTTCGGTGCCTGGGGTACGGCTGTGCTGGCATCACCCCAAATCCTTCCCTGTGGCTGGTGGGATCACCCCCTGGGGATGCTGGAGGCACGGCTGGGGCACATGTCGGCTCAAGGGCACTCCCATGGAGCTGGCATCACCTTCACCGGCTTGCTCCAGCCAGCTGATGGGGTACCACCCCACCTCCCCCAAGTCTCTGGGGTGGTGGAGGTGTCCCAGCAGCTCCGTCACCGCTTCATTCCCACAGGAATGGGAATATCGATGTTGACCCAAGCTCGTGTCCTTGCTCCATCACCTCACTCCTCCTCCTCCTTGGCTCGGTTTGGAGCTGGTTATGGCAAAGCGCCGCTGCCTGCTTCGCCCCTGCCCGAGCTCCTTTCGGTGCAGCCCCCAGCCCGCCCGCAGCTTTGGGCACCGGCTGAGGCAGGAGCCCTCGGGTGGTTGTCACCTCCCCGACGCGTTGTGCCTGAACAGCTCCAGCCTTGGCATCTCCAGAAATCCCTGGTGTAAGGTGGCAAAGCCATTGGGCTCCTTGGAAACAAGTTTCCCTCGGACCAGTGTCCCTGGATCTGCCGGAAAAGGGCTCGTCCCCTCCCGGCGCACGGCAGGGGGTGCCACCTATGGGTGCGCTGGCAGTGACACTGGCCTGCGGGCGGGACGGGGTGGTGGTGGTGACAGTGACAGATCAGGATGTCCCCTCTCCCCAGCCCCGTCGAGGGGACGGCAGCATCTCCATCCTTGTAAGCTTTCTGCCTCCCTCCCGGTCCGGCTGCCGCTGTCCTAGTTTTCTCTGGCTGCTATTCTTCCCCTCCGTCACGTGTGGATTCGGCATGGGATGCGCTTGGATTCGGCTTCGCCTTTGGCGGGTGGCTCCGAGCTGCTCCCACCCCTTACAACAGCACCTGGAGCTGCCGGCGCACCGCGGGGCTGGAGGATTAGCAGGAATTCAATTCCCCGGGAGCAGGGATTTGGCCAAAAAGGGGGCTGCGCGTGTGTCCCCTCCCACGCCCCAAAAGGATGTGCGACCCCCGACGCCGGGGCAGGGGGTGACGGCATCCCTCGGGGTTCACGGTTATCTGAAATTCGGGGTAACGGTGCTGGGAGGTGGAAGGTTTTTCCTTACGTCTGAAATACCTTTCGCTGCCGGAGACCGGGAGCCTGTCAGCGGCTCCGAGCAGGGCCCGTCCCCATCCCCTCTGGGATGGTTTTGGGGCTGAGCCAAAATGAGGGAGAAGCACCCCCTGGTTTTGCAGGCTTTGGGTCCGAATTGGTCCCGTTCTGAGCCCATTTTCATGCCCCTTGCTCGGTGCCCCGCGGTGTCCGGTGCCCCATCCCAGCTGGATTCCAAGCTGCTGAGCCTCTGGTACCCACTGCCGGCTGTTGTGTCCCCAGCTCCTGGCACGGCATCGCACCCGCTGCACCCAAAATGCCAGGGAGGGTGTGAAACGCCAGCGCCGAGCTCCAGGGAGCTGGCTGGGACCATCGGGGAGCGCGGGGATGTTTTGGCAGCGTGGGGACCCCAGGCACCCTGCGGGGCCACCTGGCTTGGGTCGGGGGTAGCCCAAACCCCCCATCTCTTCACAGGCTGTCAGACTCTGCTCGGTCCCCGGCTGTGCCGGTGGTAGGTTTGATGTTCCGGGGTCGCCCCGGGCTTGGGGTGTCGGGGGAAATGCAGTGTGGGGATGTCCCGGCGTGGGGTCTGCAGCACCAGCGGGCGGGGGGGAGCGCAAGCGTTATCCAGGCTGGGAGTGTCCGGAATCCCTCTCCAGCAGAGCTGGCGATGGTGCCGGTTGGGATAATTGCCATATTGATTCACTTTCCTGTGAGATTTTGGATGGTAAATTACTTTTTGGTTGAAAATCATAGGAAAGTTCAGTTATGCGTGGCTGGAGGAGTCTGTGGAGCCAGGCTGCTGCCCCGTGGGGTTCCCATGGGTGCTGGGGCTTTGTGCCTGTGCCAGCCACCTCCCCTGAGTGACAGAAGGGCCCTCCCATGGTGACCCATGGCAGGGACGGCTGCTGCAGCGAGGGGGGAGCCGGGTTGGTCCCACAGAGCTCGCCGGCGCGGGGTGGCTTTGCAAGAGGTGCCCGGCGCGGTGCGAGGGTGCCCGGGTAAGTGGGGTGCTGTGTGGCGCGCCGACACGTGGGTCCCTTCCACAAAAACCCCATTATCCCCCCCTGCAAATCCCCAGGGATCGCTGGCACGGCTCAGACCGGCATGAGTCCTCCTCCAGCACCGTGGGATCCCTTCCTTGTTTCCCTCTGGCTTGGAGAGCATCGTGGGAAGGAGCGGAGTTGGCATGGCCTGGCAGGGTGCTTTATCCCAAGGATTTCCTCCAGCGGGGATGGGGACATTGCCTCCTCTGCAGCCATGCCATGCTGTGCCGTGCCAGGCACTGTCTCCTCTGGTGTTGGCTCCCTCCTGCATCCCGGGCTCCCAGCAGCACTCTGCTTGGGGCTGGACTTGACACTGGTGTTGCTGAGATCGGGGTCTATCCCCGGTGTCTGTCTTCTGGGGCTCCCTGGATGTGTGGGGAGCAGCCCCAACGGCCCCCCGCAGCGTGCTGGGGTCCTCAGCCAGCACAGCGGAGCCCAGGGATGCGGGACGATGCTCGGACAATGCTCCAGCACGGGTTAGGGACCCAGGGACGGGTCAGTGTCCCCATGCCACAGGAGGGCACGACTCCAGGGGGGGATGTTTTTGGACCTGGAGAAGACACACAGGCTGTGGGTGGTTTAAATCTGGTGTTGGGAGGATGGATGCTGTGAAAGCAGGTGACTTGTCTCCCCTTTAACCGTCCCTTTCAGGGAAAACCTGGGCTGGTCTGGTGTGCTCCGGGGCGATGCTCCTGGCCTCCCTTGTCCGTGCTGGGGGCTGTCGGCTCCCACTGGTGCTGCTGGTGCACCTCCAGCATGTAACGGTGCGACCCCGTCAGAGGCTAAATCAGCTTTTCCAGAGGTCTTGGCCGGGAGATGTTCAAATCATCTCGCACCGGAGCTGCATTTCCCGTGCTCCCACGGGTGTCGGGAGAAGTCGGGTTCATTGAAAACGGAATTCAAACCCTGGGGTGGCGTGAAATTAAAAAGAAAAAAAAACCCCAAACCCCCTTTTGAAATTACCACGTGGTCTTTGATACGTCTCAATTTCCTCATTAGCAACGACGTTACCCGCTCGTCTGCGGGGAGCTTGGCTCCGCACGCGCGTTGCCGAAGCCGTCGCCGGTTAATGAATTCCCCGCGGGCGCGTAACGTCGTCGTGCTCGGGTGATTTCCCACATTAGTTCCTGGGAAAAAGGGCACTTGCCTTCCCTGCCGCTGTCTAAAAGATGCTAAACTTCACAGCGGAGCCATGAAACGCCCCTTCAGATGCTCCCGCTCCGGCGCCAAGGCCTGAATGAACAGCTTATTCCCTAAATATTCCTTCAGCCAGAAATATTCTCCTCTAATGCCGGCGACACAAAAAACTTGGATTGCTTAGCAATGACTTTTTGCAGGATCTTGATGGGTTTAAGCAGAAGCTTTCCTTCCAGAGGGTAATCCCGTTCTTAACGAGGTAATTTAGAGTCGGCTGATTACAGCCGCGCAACCGTCCTGCGCAAGAGCAAAGGCGCGGGAGCGGGGAATGTGCTATCTGCTGGTGACAGGCTCCCGCGGGTCGAGAGTTGAGAGGAGATAGCCAAAGGATGCCTGTAATTAGCCCGAGCGTTTAATTTAATAAAACAAATGACTAAAAACATCAGCGGGCTCTATTCCGAGAGCGTTGCGCGTAATTACAAATTATCTTCGTTCGGCGCCGCCGCGGCCAACTCGGTAACGGCCTCATAAATAACCGTCGGGAGCTGATTGCGGCGCCCGCGCTCAGCGTTACCTCCGAGGGTACCCCTGGGGATGGGGCGGCGGTTTGGGGGGGTTCGGGGAAAGAGGAGGCTCCGGGGGCCCGTGGCAGGGGTCGGGAGCAGGGCTGCAGGGTTGGCACCGCTGCGGTACCCACCGGGGATGCTCCTCCGGACTCAGATTTGGGGATGCTGCCCCAGAACATCGCTGGGCACACCTTGGGGTCTCCCAGCTGAGGAGGGGACATCAAGCTGCCTTCCCTGGGGATGAGGAGGGTCGTGGGGATGCAGGAGGCAGCAGGGATGCCGTAACGGGGCAGAGCCGGCTCATCCCGGCCAGGATCCGGCTCATCCGCGCGCCGCAGGAGCGCGGCTCCCGAGGGGGTGCTTGTTCAAGGCGTAACACGCTGACAAGACAAACGACTTGATTAATTTAACCCCGCTGCTAATGCGATTGCAGTCGGCCGCGCGAGGGAGCGTTGCGAGGGCACAGAGCACCCGGCTGCGGTGCCGGGAGCGGCTGGAGCCGGTGGGCACGGTGGGTTTTGTTCCTCTCCATAAAAGCTGGTCCATGCGGGTGAGGAGCAAACCCCCGGCGCGGAGCCTTCGGGGGTTTACAGGCTGCAAAGACAAGCTGCCGTCGGACCCACGTCGCGAGAGCTAGAGGTGCTGAGCACGGCGGCGCCCGGGGATGCGGGTTCCGCTCTGGCAAAGCAGTTGGAATTACGGCGGGTTTGGTCTTGGATGCGCCCTGGCTTTGAGTCCAAAGGAGGAGCGTGGATGGTTTCCCAGCGCGGGCAGTTGCCGACGTTGCGCTTGCCGTTGGCCTCGGGGATGCTGGCCGCTGCGCACGCGGTGGGACGTGTCGGCACGCGTCCCGGCTGCGTCCCTCTGGGACGCGGAAGGATGAAGGAACACGGCTGGGGACCCGCCGCGGGGTCACCACTTCTCGCCGTCGCCTTCCCTGCGCTCCTCCGTGCCGTTCCTCGCCCGGAGCAGCACGAACACCCCGGGCCCGTGCCAGGGTGCTCCCCGACACCATGGGTTCTCCCGCTCTTCACCGTTGGAATGGGCAGCGGGAGACGAGCAGGCAGCGTGTGGCAGCAGGCAGAAGGTTTAAATTAGGGCCTCTGGAATGTGATTAATAGGTGCCTTCGGGCTCGATGGAGATGGATGGTCGCCGGCGAGGCTGCGGGAGTGAGCCCAGGTGCGGTGAGCCGCAGCCCCGATGCCCTGGGGAGGAGGAAACCGCAGCGACAACGCCATCAATACCGCGGCTGGGCGCTGACGGGCTTTATGGAGGAGGATGGATACGGGATGAGAGAGCAGCTGGGATGGGGCAGCCTGTCCCGCTCCCTGCCGGGTCACTCTCGTGCCCTGGGCTGGTTTTGGGAAGGGGAGGATGCAGAAAACTTGCTCCGTGGCTCAGCCGGGCCCGTGTCTGGCTGCAGACACGGCTCTGTGTGGAGGATGATGATGGAGAACGGTCACACGGCCGAGACACCGTGACTGGAGTCACCATGCAAGGTCCCTGCTCCTGAGGTGACAGCATCATCCCGTGGGAGCTGAGCAGGCGTTTGGGGAACACCCTCTACCCCCGGGATGGGGGTAATTGAGCCCCGATGCTCGCTCCCTGGGGCTTCTTCCCCCAGCTCCGAGCTGGCCCAGAAGGACAGTTCGGATGGGTGCAAGGTGAGCGGGGCTGGCATGGGGCCGGGGAGCACCTGGCACTGCTGGCTGGAGCATCCGTATCACTGAGCCGCGATGATGGGATCGAGCCGCCGGGGCTCTGGAAGCTGCCAGTTCTCTCACTGCAGGCAGGCGAGTCAGAGAAGGTGGGAGCCGCGGGATAACGGGCTTCCAGGGAAAGCTTCTTCCCGACTCCCTTTGTGTATCAGAGAGCTCCCAGAGCTGGGTTTAATCCTTTTAGGATTGAACTCTGGCTGGTCTTGTTACCTGAGGGCAAGGCAGGGCAGGGTAAGGCAGGGCTGCCCCCCAGCCCCCACCCCCAGCCAGCACTCAGCGAGGTCTCTGGGCATACCCCCTCTCCCTTCTCGCCATTGAAAACCCCCTCTCCAGCTCAGCCACACGACATTCATCCCTCGAGAGGTTCAGGGATGCGTGGTGCCTTGGTGTCAAGTGCCCTCTGCGAGGGAGAAGGCTCGGCAGGCGGCGCGGGAGCGGGGAACGCTTCTCAGGAGAGCGGGCGGAGCGCTGGTGAGGCTGGATCCACACTTCGCATCCAGGAATTGGCACCTGCTTGTGCGAGCTGGGGCCGCCTGAGCAGATGCTGCTGATTTCTCAGATGCGGTGGGAGCCCCTCATCCCTCGTTTCCTCACTGCAGCACGTGCCTGCGATCCCCGGGGCCGTTGCTTTCCCGTTTCTCCTCCTGTTGTCATCCCTTTCCATGCAGAAGTGCCGCCCGGCTCCTGGGATTGACCCGCGAGCGAGCTGATGGCGTTCGTACGAGCATCGCCCACGCTCGTGCTGGTAAACCAGATGCGTGTCCTTCCCTGCGGAGATGGATGTGCTGCGGAGGCTTTGATATGGAAAAGCCCATTCCGAAACGCTTCTGCTCAGCTCCAAGTCTCCCACCGGAGCCCTGTGCCGGGGGTGCTGGTTACACCAGCGCAGAGCACGTCGCTGCGTTGGCTGTCGCCGCCTCACCGGCCTCCGTGGTGGGTTTTCCCGCCCGGCACATCCCCTGGCAAGCCAAGCGTGCCGGGTTCAGCCGAGGATGAACCGGGGCGGGAGGGCTGGGAACCGCAGGCGTGACACGGCTAACGAACCGTCTCCCCTTCCCTCTGCCCTGCTGCTCTCCGTGCCGGAGGCAGAGCAGGACCTGACCCCCGGCCTTTCCCCAGGTCCCTCCGGCTGCTTCCTCAAGGATTCCTCTGCTCCGCTTGCTCCGGGTCGGGTCCTTCCCCGGGCACAAGGCAGGCAGCCTCTGCACGGGGTCCCTGTGGGGGTGCTGTCCCCCTGAGCAGCCCCCCGGCACGCTGCCGGTGCCGCTGCCAGCCACTCTCGGTGGCAGCTGGTAATCTCCACCTCGGCTTATTCTCGCGTGTCGCTTCGAGTTGATTTGCTATGCTAATTGCTTTACAATTAATACGCTTCCCTAATTACGCTGGCGGAGAAGGGGAGAGCTCTTCCCACCTGCAGTCCCCCATCACCGCCAGCTCCTCGGCTCTTCTGGCATCCCCCCGTGGGCTCTGGTGCCCGCAGCATCCCGCACCGGGATTCTTGGAAGAAACCCCAAAGTCCTGAGCTCCGGCTTGTCCCTGGGGGGTCGGGCCGCCCTCCCAAGCTCTGCAAGCCGGCAAGCACCCTGGGATCGGTGGCGTGTCAGGATGTGCCGCCGGCACATGGGCTGTGTTTCTCTATCCGGGGTCTCAGGACGTTTCCAGCTGCTCCAGATGTGCCTGCATCCATCATCATCATCCCCATCTTTTCCCCTTGGGAATGGGGCCAGGGGCTGGGATTGGGACCCCTGGGCAGTGGGAACCGAGGGCACTCGGTGTTTAACACCCCCACCCCCACCAGAGCAGGATGCGATCCTTCGCAGCAGATACGGGCTGCTGCTTTCCTGAAAATAGACCTTAATTAGCTCCTGTGCGGCGTAACGAGGTTAATTTGACAGGAGAGCTGTAATTCACGTGGCCTGGTAGGTACTTCAAGCTGGAGGGGGGGTGTATTTAGGGAGATGAGAGGTTGGGGGGCTGCCAGCACCCGGCACTCACCGGGGACCACACCCTGGGGCCAGCGCCTGCTTTCCAAACGCTCCGTCTTTCCTTTAGAACACGAATCCCATCGATTCCGGGCTTGAAATCCCTGTCTCCGCGTCCCGGGGGAGAGGGCGCAGGGGTTTACCCCTCCCTCCCTCCAGCAGCGTGTTTGGATGAAGCTCCACGTGTTGGCTTCCTCCATAAAGCTCCTTCCCCGCCGCATCCCTCTGCTGGTTTTAGCCAGGAAGGAGTTAATTTTCCTTGTCTTTCCCCCTGATTCTCCTCCTGGAACGGAATGAGGCTGATCCGCTGCGCTTTTTTGGCGGTTAATTAATTTTTGGATGGTTGATGATCACCCTGGCAGCCAGGGAAAGCTGGGACCGGCGTTTCGGTTCCCTGGGGAGCCGTGCCATCCTTCCCGCCCATCCCACGGCCGCGGCCGTCGCTTCCCCCCGCGGCCCGGGAGCGCTCGGGGACGCTGCTGCGGATCGAGCTCCTGCCTTAACGACTCCTTGGTTAAAGAAAGCGGGCGTTTGACGGGCGTGGAATCCCGCTGCTGTCGATGGATTTGTAACGTCCCTGCGCAAACCGCCGCCGCCTGTCCCCGTGCTTGAACGGATTCCCAGGCCCACCCGCTGAGCCGCTTCCCCTCCGCTGTGAAATCTCGTTTTCCCGGGGCCGGCAAAGCAGGGTTTAACGGGGGCTGACGGGGCGCTATGGATTGGACACTTAGACGCTCCTCTCATCCCGCTCCTGGCACAGCCCCGGTGCTTTTTCCTTCGGGGAACCGCGGGAGGGTTTTGCGTGTTCATCAGCGTCACGACGCCGCGGCCTCGGCGGGGACTCAACCCCCCGCTTCGCCGGCCCCGCTGGGACCGCTGCCCTTTTTTTTGGGGATGGTCCCACGTGGCTGCAGACCCGTGAGATGCCCCGAGGTCGCGCGTTTAATTTGCCTTTTCATTTTTTTAAGGCAAACATTTGCTTTTGTGCGGTGCCGGAGGGAGCCGCCGCGCTCGGAGAAGAGGCTTTTAAGCACTTGAACGCTGCTTCCAGGGCAGGCAATTCCCCTCTCCTCATTAATGCAGCCGCGGGGTTTTACACCAGCCGGGTAAATCCATGGCTAAGCAGTGGCAGAGGAGCCCACCCGGAGCGCCGTGCCGGGACCCACGGCTGCACCACGCCGGCTCCGTGCCGGGTGGGATGGAGGGTGAATCCCGTGGGAGCTTTCCAAGCAATGCTGGAGCGTCTTTGCTGGAGGCTCAGTTGTGGAAAAGCTGCGGAGCCGCTCTCGGGTCACTTCACCGATGGGATCGCCGCCGGCACCCGAACCCCCGGGTGCTGTGCCACAGGCTGGGGGGCTCAGGGACACCCAGGGCTTCGCCGCTCGCTCCTGCCACTCGCTTTCCCATGCTCCGGCCCCGTGCCGGACAGGATTAGGGACTTAACAACCTGTGCCAGATAGACAAATAAGCAATAGATTTGGAGTTCGTTAGTGAGGATTAATTAGTGTTTGTGCAGGGCTTTGCCTGTGCAAAGTGGCAGCAGGAGCCTGGGCAGCATTATTCCTCCAGATGCTCTACCGTGACCTTGCCGAGGTCGAGACTCGTCACCCGTGCCCCGTCCGGTCCCCCCATGGCCGTGCTTCCAGGGCAAGCGGAGGAAAACCTGGGTCTGGCTGCGGGGTCTGGGGGGTGGGAGGGGGCCAGGGGATGCTCCGGGAGCACGGTGGGCAGCAGCGTGCTGACCCCGGAGTGGGTGTCCTTGCGTTGCAGGCCTGCTCGGATGGGGCTGGGGCGGGGGGCGATCCCAGGTTTGGCTGCAGGGAAAGGGCAGTGTTGGAGCACAAGTGCTGGTGTTGCAGAGGCAGGGAGAGCAGGGGTCCTGCTGCACCCCCAGACTGTGTGGGGGCTCGCCTGCCCGTCCAGTTCCTCCATGCCTTGGCCTTGTAGCTGCTCCATTCCTCGCCACGAAGGCACGTGGAGCGCTGGGATCAACCCTCCTCCAGGACCATAGGGATGCTGCAGTGGTTTTGGGGGCTTTCGTGGGATTTTGGGGGCTTTCGTGGGATTTTGGGGGCTCTCCCGGGATTCTGGGGGCTCTTCTGGGATTCTGGGGGCTCTCCTGGCCCTGCGGGCAAGTGGAATGGCCGGTGGCCAAGGTGACACGCTCACCTCTACCTGCTGACAGCCAGCAGCCGTGCCGGCACGCTGCCCCTCGCCGCTGCCGGGCCAGCCAAGCCCCTGCCTGCCCCAGGGCCTGGCGCAGAGCCTGGTCTCTGATTTGGGGTGCAGGCAAGAGGGACAGGAGGGGAGCACCCACACTTTGGAGGGCTGAGCCCACCCCCTGTCGCAGCCCCTTGGCTTAGTTCTCCCTCTCGGCACAGTGATTTTTCAGCGAAGCGACGGCCGTGACTGCGTGGCACCGATTTGCGGCGCTGGACTGGGAAATGAGGAATTAGTCATCCCTGCTCCTCCGGCTCTGGCACCGGAGCCTCGCTGCAAGGGGACGGAGACGGGTTCATGCGTGCTGCTGCGCCGGGGGGATGCCCCCAGTCGGGGTGGGAGGGTGATGCTGCGGGAGGAGCGAGCAGCCCTGCTCCCGGCACCGCTGGATTTATCATGCAGCTTGACTCCAGCTCTGGCACGGCGCCGGGAATTTTTCTGGCACCAGCTAAATAACGGAGACGCCTCAGTCCCTGCGCACCTCGCCAGGGAGCGGGGGGAGTGGAGTGAATAATGCGTCGTCCTCCGCTGAGACCCGGCCTTTCTTACGGCAGCATCGTGCTCCCGAGCGGGGCAGCCGCCCGTGTCGGGGCTTCCCCCTGGCCACCCCCACTCCCTGCCATCCCTGTGTGCTCAGCCAGAGCTTTATTTCATCTGGGGTGAGGAAAATAGCTCTCTGTGCTGGAAAACCGGCTTCGGGGTCAGCGAGCTGGCACCACGTCCCATGCCGCCTGCCACAGCTCCGTGCCGGCTTCATCCAGCCCATCTCATGAGGTGCCAGGAAGCTTTTTGGTGCCATGAGTGATATTGAGCTGATCCCAGTGCGCGTAACAGCTCCTTTCTGGAAGAAACCCCGTCTCTGCCAGTCCCAAGACTAGCAAGGCACGGGACCTGCCCTACAGAGGGATTTTCAGCCATGGCATGGAGCAAGAGCCTCCCCCGGGGACGTATTTGGCACTGGGTGCAGTGCTCACTCACTGCTGCCGGCGGGGTTGCCCCCATGGGATCCATCCCCTTCCCATCGCCGCTGGCAGGGGCTGCGGTGCTGGTTGAGCGGCGATGCGGGGCAGAGAAGGGAACGGCTCCAAGGACCAGCCTGGGAGCAGGGTTGAGGCCATAATAAACTCCATCAAAGCCTCATTCATTGTGGAAGAATACGGAGCACGAGTACCGGTGTGTCTTTGTCCACTCGCTCCCTCTCCCATCTGATCCCTCTCCTTCATTTCCTGCTGCTTTTGCCTTATCTCCTTCTTCTCAGGGTATTCCTCTCCAACTTGGCATGGTGGGGGGTGTCAGGCCCCACAGCACCGTGCCAGTGAGCTGAGCGATGTGCCAAGGGCTATTCTTCGCCTGTGTGGGCTGGGGAGCTCCCAGGGTTGGGTCCAGGGCTGGGTTGGTTTGGGTTGTGTTGTGTTGGGTTGAGTTGTGTTGATTGAGTTGCGTTGGGTTGAGCTGAGTTGTGTTAGGTTGGGTTGGGTTGGGTTGGGTTGAGTTGGGTTGAGTTGGGTTGGGTTGGATTGGATTGAGTTGGGTTGGGTTGGGTTCGGTTGGTTGGAAGGTCCTTCCTTCCTTCCCTCCCTCCCTCCCTCCCTCCCTCTCCCCCCCCCCCCCCCACCTTGTATGCCAGCAGGGCCCAAAGACACCATAACCATAACGGTGCCGGTTCAGCCAACTGCAAAGTTTATCCAAAATCCGGCACACCGCCAGCGAGGGAGCGGGATTTCCCTCTGGGAATGGTGCCCCTTGGCACCGATTTCAAAGGCAGGTCCATTGTGGCAGCATGGTGGTGGCACGGTTCGGGGAGGACAGGCTCCATGGGGCTGGTGGCTCCAAAGACTCTGTCTCTGACCTGGAGATCGCTCAGTCCCCGAAGCCTCATCGCAGGGAGGGTGACTGTGGACGCTGCTACGCGCCTGCTCTGGGCTTTTGTGGGGCACCTGTTCTGGTGTTCTCAGGGACGGTGAGTGGGCAGGAGGGATTCCTGCCTGGATTCCTGCCTGAACCCCTTCCTGCAGCCCCCTGGAAAAACCAGGGCCTGAGGGACACTGTTGTTGCCTTGATGGCAGCCCAGTCTGCACCCCATCTCTTTTCTGGGATGTGAGCCCCTGCCCGTGCCATCGGGCGATGCGCTGCCATGCCATACCCTGCCGTGGGATACCGTGCCGTGCTGTGCCTTGCCATGGAGCCCATCGGGGTGCCGGGGGCTCCCAGGGGCAGAGGGGGGCCCGGGGAGGGCAACCAGCGCCCCGTGTCCTATACAGCTTCTCTTGTACACCTTCTGTATGATCCCATGTGGCTCACCAGGCTCGCTGCTGCCAATCCTGCTCCACGAGAGCTGCCCAAAGCTCGTGCGGGTGCAGCCGTGCGATGCCATGCGCCCTTTTCCCTGATCCCGCGGCGTTCCCGAATCCCTGCTGCTGCTTCTGGAAAACTCCCCTGTTACTCAGCCTCTGAGGGAATTTTATCTCCGTGAGAGGGCCCAGCGGCCAGATGCCCTCTGCTTCCCTTCCCTGGGCATCTCATCCTGTGAGGGCCGTTAATCACTGGCTGATAACGAGCTTCTCTAATGAGCAGCTTTGGTGCAGGGGCAGAGGCCGCGTACCCGGCTTGCACAGCTCTCGGAGCTCTCGGAGCTGTATTTTCCCCTCCCGTGGGCGTGGGGAGGGGGTGCTGTGTGTGGCGAGAGGGGGATGCTCCAGGGGCTCCCCTCGGGGTTTCAGCAGACGTGGGGCTGCAGCGATGACTGGGGAGCCCGGGGAGCCCACCCTGGGGTGCAGGAGCCGAAGGGCACCCATAGGAGCGGGCAGGGGGTGCTGGGCGCAGCGGCTTTGGTGTATCTGCTCCCGGGCATGCTCGGTGCAGTTTTGGGGGTTCCCCTGACCCGTGTCCCCTCTCTGCCCCTGCTGCAGGACAAGAACAGGAAGCTGAGGCCCCTCTACGACATTCCCTACATGTTCGAGGCCCGGGAATTCCTCCGCAAGAAGCTCATCGGGAAGAAGGTACGGAGGGACCGGGGTGGGTGGCAAGGTCGTCGCTCGTCCCCAGCACAGGGGACAGGGGACGAGGGTCCTAAATCATCCCTGGCACAGGGGACGAGGGCCCTTGCTTCTCTCTGGCACAGGGGATGAGGGCCCTTGCTTCTCTCTGGCACAGGGGATGAGTGTCTTCGCTCCTCCCCAGCACAGGGGACAGGGGACGAGGATCCTAAATCATTCCCAGCACAGAGGATGAGGGTCCCTGCTCATCCCTGGCAGAGGGGACAAGTGTTCTTGCTCGTCCCCAGCACAGGGACCAGTGTCCCCGCTCATCCCTGGCACAGGGGACGAGGGTTCTAAATCATCCCCGGCACAGCGAACGAGGGTCCCCGCTCATCCCTGGCACAGGGGATGTGGGTCCTAAATCATCCCTGGCATAGGGGACAGTGGTCCCCACTTGTCCCTGGCACAGGGCACGAGGGTCCCCGCTCATCCCTGGCACAGGGGACGTGGGTCCTAAATCATCCCCGGCATAGGGGACGGTGGTCCCCACTTGTCCCTGGCACAGAGGACGAGGGTCCTCGCTTGTCCATGGCACAGGGGACAAGGGTCCCCGCTTGTCCCCAGCACAGGGCATGAGGGTCCTAAATCATCCCCGGCACAGGGGACGAGGGTCCCCGCTTGTCCCTGGCACAGGGGACGAGGGTCCTGAATCATCCCTGGCACAGGGGACGAGGGTCCCCGCTTGTCCCTGGCACAGGGGTGAGGGTCTTTGCTCACCCCTGGCACAGGGGAGGGGGGTCCTCGCCCCACCCCGGAGTGGGTGGGTGCTAGCAAGTTGCCGGGAGCCAGTGCTTCCCATGCCACCGGTGCCACGTGGATCCTTCCGGGTGACCCAGGGTCGCTGCAGGGAATTTCAGGGTGCACCCCAACACGGAGCACCCTTTTTGCTGCTCCCCCCCGAGCCCGGGGCGGGGGGGGGAGGGTCTTGCTTTCAGCTGCACCCGTTTCCCAGCAAAGCTGCGTCGCTTTCTCTCTGCCTTTGTTTCCCCGGCGTGTGTTTCTAAGCTGGTTTAGAGCGATTTTGGGTGCGGGGGGGAGGAGAAAATGAGGAATCTAATGTGCACTTAACTACTGAAGCACATGCTCAGGATGCAATTTTCGAACCGCTCATAAAACGGTCAAATAAAATCCATTTCCTTCAGTGCGAGGATGCTCGCTGCTGCTCATTGAGGGCTATTTCCATGCCTAATTGCATCTTTCCATCGCAGAGCCCTGTTTAGATATTAAAATAAAGGAAAAAAATAGAATAAAAAGAGCAGCTTGCGAGACTTTTCCGCTGGGAAGTCGCTCGCTCGTCGTCAGAAGCGGCTGCGGGGCCGTTGCTGGGGTTTGGGAAGAGAGCTGGGGTCTCTGAAACGGAAACCCAGGGGGGTTTGGGAAGGTCCTGGCCCCGCACCACGCTGCACCTTGGCACCGGGGTCACCGGCACCGGGGTCACCAACACCGGGGTCACCGGCACTGGGGACACCAGCACCCGGGACACCGGCACCAAGGTCACCGGCTCTGGGGACACTGGCACCGGGGTCACCAACACTGGGGTCACCAACACCGGGGTCACCAGCACTGGGGACACCGGCTCTGGGGTCACCAGCACCCGGGACACCAGCACCAGCGTCACCGGCACCAGGGTCACCGGCACCCGGGACACGGGCACCAAGGTCACCGGCACTAAGGTCACCGGCACCGGGGACACTGGCACGGGGGACACTGGCACCAAGGTCACCGGCTCTGGGGTCACCGGCACTGGGGACACTGGCACCGGGGTCACCAGCACCGGGGACACGGGCACCAGGGTCACCGGCACTAAGGTCCCTGGCACTGGGGTCACTGGCACCGGTTCTCCAGCTGCTGTCGTGGTTTGCTGTCTCCACTCTGCCCCGCTTGGTCGTTGCCCAAAACCACCCTTTTTCTCCCCAGATCTGTTGGTGTTTGCCCTCACTTGGGCAGGAGCCGAGGGTACCTCTGGCTGAAGCCCCCAGACTCCGGTCACCGGGTCCTCTCTGCGGCTGGCGCCGGGGACAGCCCTGCCAGAGCCCCTTTGGGCTCGTGGTGCTGCCTGCGCCGGCCCCGCGTCCCCCATGCCCAGCTCTGGGGTGCTGGGGGAGCCACCCCCATGTCCCCAAAGCTGGCGGCTGCTCTCTGCATCCCCCCCGTGTCCCCACGGCCGCGTCTGGGTGGTGGCGGGGAGGAGGCCGCGGGGTCCCGCAGGGATGCGCATCCAGAGGGAGAGGCAGCCTGGCTGCCCCCGCACCGCTGCGCGCAGGAGGAGCAGGGAAGCGGGACAGCAATCTGCCACCGTCCCGGGGCCCCAAGTGCCTTCTCAGGAGCCAGGGACCCCCAGAAATCGGGCTGCGAGTGCCCCCCCTCCGTAATTCAAGCTCCCCGTAACCTCGCGGCGTGCACGCGCTGGGCTCCCTGCTCCGCCGTTCCGGTAGCCGTGGGAGCGGCCCGTTGGCCTTTGATGTTGTCTCGTCGGCTTTAGAAATATTTCCTTTGTCAGCTCCACGTTTTTCACTTCGGATTAATTTGATTGAGGAAAAATGATGAAAAAAAAAAAAACCCCAACCCCATCCTCCCCTCCCTCCCCCGGCCCAGTTAATGATCAAAACCAGTCCCTCGAGGCTGGGGGCTCGCTCTGATTCGAAACGACAGCCCGGCGCGGGGTGGCTCGCCCTTGCCTTCTCGCGGCTCGCTGTCGGCGTCAATCTCTGCGGCAAAATCCCTCTTTTCCCACCCCCCTCCCTCCCCTTTTTTGGTGTGTTTTTTGGGTTTTTTAACATCCTTTTAAAGCTCACCCCGGCGGGGAACGAGCGGCTTCTGAGAGCTGTCTGCTTGCGGGGAGAGCGATGGGGGTGGGCTGGCACCCAGGGCTGCCCGCCGGGCTCCAGCTCTCTGCGTGTTTGCAGGGGTGCCCTGGGGACCCCTGCCTGTTTCGGGGAGCCCTGCCTGTTTCGGGGAGCCCTGTCTGCCTCAGGGAGCCCTGCCTGCTCCAGGGAACGCTGCCTATTCCGGGGACCCCTGCCTATTCTGGGGACCCCTGCCCATTCCGGGAACCCCTGCCCATTCTGGGGAGCCCTGCCTGTTTTGGGGACCCCTGCCTGTTTTGGGGACCCCTACCTGCCCCGGGGAGCCCTGCCTGCTCCAGGGAATGCTGCCTATTCTGGGGACCCCTGCCCATTTTGGGGAGCCCTGCCTGTTTTGGGGACCCCTGCCTGTTTTGGGGACCCCTACCTGCCCCGGGGAGCCCTGCCTCCTCCAGGGAACGCTGCCTATTCCGGGGACGCCTGCCTATTCTGGGGACCCCTACCTATTCCAGGGATGCCTACCCATTTAGGGGACCCCTGCCTGTTCTGGGGACCCCTGCCCGTTTTGGGGAGCCCTGCCTGCCCCAGGGACCCCTGCCTGCCCGGGGGACCCCTACCCATTCCAGGGATCCCCGCCTGTTTTGGGGAGCCCTGCTTGTTTTGGGGAGCCCTGCCTGCCTCGGGGAGCCCTGCCTGCTCCAGGGGATGCTGCCTATTCCGGGGACCCCTGCCCATTTTGGGGAGCCTTGCCTGTTCTGGGGACCCCTGCCTGCCCCAGGGACCCCTGCCTGCTCCAGGGATCCCTGCCCATTTTGGGGATCCCTGCCTGTTTCTGGGATCCCTGCCTGTTTCTGGGAGCCCTGTCTGTTTTGGGGAGCCCTGCCTGCCCCAGGGACCCCTGCCTGCTCCAGGGACCCCTACCCATTCTGGGAACCCCTGCCTATTCCGGGGAGCTCTGCCTGCCCCAGGGAGCACTGCCTGTTCTAGGGAACACTGCGTGCTTCCAGGAGCCCTGCCTGTTCTGGGGACCCCTGCCTGTTTTGGGGAGCCCTGCCTGCCCTGGGGACCCCTGCCCACTCCAGAGAACCCTGCCCATTCTGGGGATCCCTGCCCATTCCAGGGAGCCCTGCCCATTCTGGGGATCCCTGCCTGTTTCGGGGTGCCCTGCCTGCCCTGGGGACCCCTGCCCACTCCAGGGACCCCTGCCCATTCTGGGGATCCCTGCCCATTCCAGGGAGCCCTGCCACCCTCCATAGAGTGTCCCTTCCTGCAGAGCCCGGGGCTCAACCCATCTCCTGGATCCTGGGGAGATCCGGATCCTCAGGCAGGTCCGGCAGCCAGCGCGGTGCCAGCTTTCTCTTGTCATCCCCTGCTACGAGTCCCCACAGGCTGCGGTGACCCCATGAGCTGCTGCCCCCGCTCCGAGCACCATTCTCCCCCCTTCTCCCCTCTCCTACACGGGCAGGATGGGTGATGGGCTTCGCCAGCCGCCACCTCGGCCGCGGGCAGCCCAGGCTACCCCTGGCCCGTGGGGACCCTCCTCGTGGGTGCTGTCCCTACATGGTGGGGACCCCCCTCATGGATGCTGTCCCTGCACCCTGGGGACCCTCTCGCAGGTGCTGTCCTTGCACAGCAGTGACCTTGCCCCGTGGGTGCACGGTGGCAGCTCTTGGGGGCTGGTGTGACACTAGAGGGAGCTGCACTTTCGGAGTTGTGGAGCTGGATGTACCCCCCATCCCACCACACCCCACCCCATCCCAAGGGAAGCAGCACCCGCTCCAGGGAGCAAACCCTGGGATGCTCCTGTCATCCCAGCCACCCCTTGCTGGGGTGACCCGCTCACACCCCGTCCCTGTCCCCCACATCCCTTGGCCATCCCGGGTCACGATCCTGACGTGGAGAGGGGTTGGAACAAGCCACCTCTCACCCCTGGGACCTGCAGGGCTTCGCACACGCGTGTGCAAGACACCAAGTGGGAGCTGGGTGCTGCTGGTACACAACCTCCCGAGGTATCGGCAGCTCCTGGACCGTGTGGCTGGGGCTTCCCAGGAGCCTGTGCCGTGCGCCGTGGGAGTGCAGCCCCTTCCCAGCCCTGGCTGCTCCGGTCCCAGCGTGGGGGGGGCCACGCGGTTCCGCAGCAAGGACAATCCTCCGGCCGCAGCGAGTTGTCTGTCCTCAGCTGCCCTCCCCTCCTCATCCTGACACCTCCCGGGGGGTGGGCTCCGGCTGTGCCGCGGGCAGCGTGCCATGCGCTGCGGACAGGAGCGTGGTGAAGGTAGCAAGGGGCCGTGCTTGGGGTCAGACGCCTCAAAATGAATCGGGAACAGCCCTGAGGGGAAGGACTTGGGGGGCTGGGGGCGAGGGGCTGGCCAGGAGCCGGCCGTGTGCACTGGAGCCCAGAAACCAACCGGATTCTGGGCTGGATCCAGAGCAGCGTGGGCAGGGGGGCGAGGGAGGGGATTCTGCACCTCTGCTCTGCTCTGGGGAGACCCCCCCTGCAGTTCTGCCTCCAGCTCGGGGGCCCCCAACAGCAGGAGGACACGGAGCTGTTGGAGCGAGGCCAGAGGAGGCCCCGGAGATGCTGCGAGGGCTGGAGCCCCTCTGCCATGGGGCCAGACTGGGGGGGTTGGGGGGTTCAGCCTGGAGCAGGGAAGGCTCTGGGGAGACCTCAGAGCCCCTGCCAGGGCCTGGGGGCTACAGGGAAGCTGGGGGGGCTTTTCCCAAGGGCAGGGAGGGACAGGCCAAGGGGTGACAGGTTTAACTGGAAAGAGGGAGATGGAGCTGGGCCATGGGGAAGGAATTCTTCCTGCAGAGGGTGGGGGGCACTGGGACAGGTTGCCCAGAGAAGCAGGAGCCTGGAGCAGCGGGATCGGCTTTGTGGGGCCACTTTTGTGGGATCTGAGGGGAGCAGGGGTTCAGACCCGGCGGCCGGGGCGGCTGCGGTGCCGCACGGTGCGCATGGCCACGGCCCAACGCCGGGATAGCTTCTCCGGAGCCCCTGCGGTAAACCTAAACCACTGCAATTGCTTCCAGAAATAATTCCCTCTATCCCTCACCTCCCTCCGGAGCAATCACCGAGGGGGGAAGAGGAAGAAACATCCCCCCGGCCCCGGCATTTTCGGCTCATGGAGCACGTTGGGAGAGGAGCTGGGCTGCGGGGAACCACACCTGAATTCCCAAAGCTCCGGAGGTAGACGGAGCCTAAATCTATTTTCTCTCTTGGCCTTTCGTCAAAGCAGCGGGACGTTCCTAAAACGGGGATTTTTACGGCTTCTCCCTTTGACGGCCCTGATTTAACTCTTGCGCCGTGCCGCTGCCGCCACGCTCCTGCTGCACACGCTTCCGCGGCGTGGTGGAATTTGCCCGGTGGCGTGGGATGAACCCGGTGCCGTGCCCGCCGGCTGCCGTGCCCCCGCTATGGATTATGTCTCCCGCAATGGAATAAATCCCTGGTGGGAGCCGGGGAGGGGCCGGTTCCCCCCGCACGGACGCTGCCCATCGATTGCGGCGCTGGGGGTGCAGCGGTCGTTAAGCGGCTTTTTTTAATTATGCCGGGGTGTGGGTGATTGAATCGAGTCTAAATGGGTGCTCCCCCTTCCCTCTAATTAGCTGGAGGGGGGGGAATTAATCAGTTGGATGGAGGGAGATGGCACGAGATAACTAAGGGAAAAATAGCCTCCGAGCGTGGAAGCGATTCGGGCTGCTCTGCAGCCGGCGGGGGAGCGGGGGGGCTCTCCCCCCTGCCCTATGGATGTGGGGCTCCGTAGGGTGTTTGGTGCCTCCGGTCTCGGTGCTGGGGTCTGTGGGTCCCTGGGGATGCTGAGAGGTGGTGACTGGGGGGGTGCGCCCCGTGACCTGCCCCGGGTGGGAGGGCAGCTTGGGTGGGCAGAAGCAGGCAGCAGCCCCGCCTCGCTGCCGGGCTGGAGGTGGGGGTGCCCATTTCTCCCCCCACCCCCCGCACCCTATCAATGGTGTGACTGGGAGCGGAGCCTTGTGCGGCACCACGGCGGCCCCCAATGCCCGGTGGGTGCCGAAACCGGTGAGCGGGGGGGCAGTCCTGCCGAAACCAGTCCCTGGATTGGCAGGGGGGCTGTCCTGCCAAAACCAGTCCCTGTATTGATGGGGGGGGGGGGGCAATCCTGCTGAAACCAGTGCCTGGATTGGTGTGGGGGGTCAGTCCTGCCGAAACCAGTCCCTGGATTGGCACGGGGGGGGGTCATTCCTGCTGAAACCAGTCCCTGGATTGATGTGGGGGGGGGTCAATCCTGCCGAAACCAGTCCCTGGATTGGCAGGGGGGCTGTCCTGCCAAAACCAGTCCCTGTATTGATGGGGGGGGGGGGCAATCCTGCTGAAACCAGTGCCTGGATTGGTGTGGGGGGTCAGTCCTGCTGAAACCAGTCCCTGGATTGGCACGGGGGGGGGTCGTTCCTGCCGAAACCAGTCCCTGGATTGATGTGGGGGGGGGGTCAATCCTGCCGAAACCAGTCCCTGGATTGGCAGGGGGGCTGTCCTGCCAAAACCAGTCCCTGTATTGATGGGGGGGGGGGGGGCAATCCTGCTGAAACCAGTGCCTGGATTGGTGTGGGGGGTCAGTCCTGCCGAAACCAGTCCCTGGATTGGCACGGGGGGGGGGTCATTCCTGCTGAAACCAGTCCCTGGATTGATGTGGGGGGGGGGGTCAATCCTGCCGAAACCAGTCCCTGGATTGGCAGGGGGGCTGTCCTGCCAAAACCAGTCCCTGTATTGATGGGGGGGGGGGGCAATCCTGCTGAAACCAGTGCCTGGATTGGTGTGGGGGGTCAGTCCTGCCGAAACCAGTCCCTGGATTGGCACGGGGGGGGGTCATTCCTGCCGAAACCAGTCCCTGGATTGATGTGGGGGGGGGGTCAATCCTGCCGAAACCAGTCCCTGGATTGGCAGGGGGGCTGTCCTGCCAAAACCAGTCCCTGTATTGATGTGGGGGGGGATCACTCCTGCCGAAGCCAGTCCCTGGATTGATGGGGGTGGGTGTCAATCCTGCTGAAACCAGTGCCTGGATTGGCACGGGGGGGTCATTCCTGCCGAAACCAGTCCCTGGATTGGCACGGGGGGGGGGGGTCACTCCTGCCATGCATGGTTGTCCCTGGATCAATGGGAAGCTCAGTAACCGGAGACTGGCCGGGCTGCGAGTGGCTGGTGCCGAGGGGCAGCAGCGTGTCCAAACCGCGGCCGTGCCTCCCCCGCTCCCACGGGAGCTCGGGGATGGAGGCTGATCCAAGGGAAGGCTGACAGCAAACTGATAACACCTCCCCACGAGAGCCTCACGAGTACGATCCCGAGCTCCCAGCGCACCTGGAAAACACCAGCTGGGCCGTTCCCAGCAGTTTTCCAGTCTCCGGTCAGACAGCGTGGCTCGGAGGCACTGGGGTGCTTCCCGGGATGCTCCTCTTGGGGTTACCTAAAGCAGCATTCCCAGCGCCAGCACCGCCAGCAGAGCGGACACCAAACCAGGGGCTGGGATTTGGCTGGGGAAAACATTTCCCCCTGGAACATCATCCCTCTCCCTGGAGGAGGGAAGGGTTTTTGCCGAGTTTGGCAGATTTTTGCAGACTTTTGCAGATTTTTTAGGAGGCTTCTGCAGATTTTTGCACTGACGGGCAGTTTTTGCAGGTTGCAAACTCAGGGAGAGCTGGCGGCACGGCACGGCATGGGATGGGATGGCACAGCGTGGCATGGCACGGCATGGCACGGCAGGGCCACTCGCCTAACGCAGCGACGCTCAGGGTGCAGCCAGGGATTTTTTGGAAGGTCCCATTTTCTGCGCAGCAATGTGCCCGGGCAGGGTGGGGACAGTGCGAGGGGTGAACGCTGCCCCCCAGGCAGTGCCAGAGCCGGGTCCCCGTGCCGAGGAGCGCGCTGGGTGCTGGGTCCCCGTGCCGAGTAGCGCGCCGGGTGCTGGGTCCCCGTGCCGAGGAGCGCGCCGGAGCCGGGTCCCCGTGCCGAGGAGCGCGCTGGGTGCTGGGTCCCCGTGCCGAGGAGCGCGCCGGAGCCGGGTCCTCGTGCCGAGGAGTGCGCCGGAGCCGGGCCCCCGTGCCGAGGAGCGCGCTGGGTGCTGGGTCCCCGTGCCGAGGAACGCGCCGGAGCCGGGTCCTCGTGCCGAGGAGCGTGCTGGGTGCTGGGTCCCCGTGCCGAGGAGCGCGCTGGAGCCGGGTCCCCGTGCCGAGGAGCGCGCTGGGTGCTGGGTCCCCGTGCCGAGGAACGCGCCGGAGCCGGGTCCTCGTGCCGAGGAGTGCGCCGGAGCCGGGCCCCCGTGCCGAGGAGCGCGCTGGGTGCTGGGTCCCCGTGCCGAGGAGCGTGCTGGGTGCTGGGTCCCCGTGCCGAGGAGCGCGCCGGAGCCGGGTCCCCGTGCCGAGGAGCGCGCCGGGTGCCGGGTCCCCGTGCCGAGGAGCGCGCCGGAGCCGGGTCCCCGTGCCGAGGAGCGCGCCGGAGCTGGGTCCCTGTGCCGAGGAGCGCGCCGGGTGCCGGTGAGGCTCTGCAAGGCGCCGATTCCCAAATTTCACGGATCGCCGTTGCTTTGTGATGTTGGGGGGGGTGGCGTTTTGCTGTTCGAAGCCTTCTCGGAGAGCTGGCTGCTCCCCAGCGCCGAACTTGGGCGAGATCTTTCCCGACTGCGTTCCGCTCGGGATAAATGGCTCGTGCAGACGCGAAAGAGCAGCGGGGAGTGCTGGGGGGGGCGCACACAAATCTGCTCAGCTCCGGATGCTGCTGGAATGGCTCCCTGGCAGCTGGCGAGGGTAAAGAGAGCAAATGGGGCTGTTCCTGGTGTAACAGCCAGAAATTTGGGGCCGGTTTTCCTCTCCGTGCATCTCTTCTCCTTCGGAGCCTTCCCCGCGTGGCTCTGCCCGGCGCTTCCATTGTCAGGCTGCAGCCCGGAACGGTTTGTGCCTCCGGCAGAGCCTGACCCAGCCAAGGTCAGTCCTACCCCGGGGCTCGGCTGGGCCGGGCTCGGACCCTGGGGGCTCGATAGCCACGCTGCTGCCGGCACTGGTGGGGAGGAGGGAGCACAGAGCCCTGAGGCTGCTGCCGGCTCCGCTTTCGGCAACGGTTGGGGCTCTGCCAGGTCCACTTTTGGCCACGGTTGGGGCTCTGCTGGGTCCACTTTTGGCCACAGTTGGGGCTCTGCCGGATCCACTTTTGGCCACGGTTGGGGCTCTGCCGGATCCACTTTTGGCCACGGTTGAGGCTCTGCTGGATCCAGTTTTGGCCACGGTTGTGGCTCTACCGAGTCCACTTTTGGCCACGGTTGGGGCTCTGCCGGGTCCACTTTTGGCCACGATCGGGGCTCTGCCGGCCCTGCTTTGGGCCACAGTTGAGGCTCTACAGGGTCTGTGGGGCTTTTGACACACGTCCCAGGCTCTTTACGCACATTCCTGGGAGGGACCGTGATGGGAGGATCCGGTGAGGAGAGGTGGAGGGGCTTAACAAAGAGCATGGTGAGCCCAAGGTCGGTCACCCGGCAGCGCCCCGAGGTCGGTCCTGGTGATCCAGGACATGGGTGTCCCGGGAACATCCCCTCCTGTGGAGGTTGGCGTGGGGGCTGCAGCTTTGCTCGAGCCTCAGGACCCCCATCTGCCAGGCAGGGCAGAGGTGTGGGACCAGCTGGGGGTCAGCACTGGGGATGCTTTCCCACCCTCCTTTCCCCAGGGAGGGGCGAGGAGCTGTGGGACTGCCCTAGCACCCTCAAGTGGACCCCCAGCAGGGTGTCTACCTGCACCCATGGGTGCCCTCCCCAAACTGGAGCTGCAGCGGGGACAGGTGGGCCCCACCTGGGGTCTGCAGAGCCCCCCCATGCCCTACTCACCCCTCCAGGCAGAGGAGGGCGCCAGGATGGGTGAGGGGCTGTGTGGGCAGCACCCATGTTTTGGTGCTTGCGGGGGGGACAGTGCCAGGCTCCGTGCTGGTGACGTCCCTCCCTGCTCCCCTCACTGGCCCGGGGGGCTCAGGGGGGACCGTCCCCTGCGGCAGGGAGGGGGCCAGGCTGTGCGGGTGGGCGCAGGGTGGGTGGCTCTGCTCTGATTCCTGGCTGGAGCGCCCGCGGATCTCCCACCCCAGCGTCACCAACTCGCGGGGGCTATTTTTGCCTCCCCTGGGAGCTTGTGGCACGTGTCAGGGCTGCGAGGGGGACCTGGTCACCCCCCTCCTGCCTCTGAGATGGGAGGGTGCTCCCAAAGACCGGCCTACGAGTGCCAGCCTGGCCAGCGAGACGGGGACCACGTGCTGCGGGTCACATCCTTGGGGCCATGGTGCTGGGGACAGTGTGGCAGGGACCACGTGCTGGGGACCACGTACTGGGGACAGCGTGACAGTGATCGTGTGCTGGGAATGACGTCATTGGGACCATGATGCTGGGACAGTGTGGCAGGGACCATGTGCTGGGGACCATGCGTTGGGGACAACATCATAGGGACTGTGCGCAGGGGACAACGTGCCAGGGGCCACTGGCTGTGGGTCACAGTCTGGGGACAGCACGACAGTGACCACGTGCTGGGGACAACATCGTTGGGACTGTGATGCTGGGGACAGTGTGGCAGGGACCATGTGCTGGGGACCACATGTTGGGGACAGTGTGGCATGGGGACCACATCATTGGGACTGCGATGCTGGGGACCACGTGCGAGGGGCCATGTGCTGTGTGTCACAGCCTGGGGACAGCATGACAGTGACCACGTGCTGGGGACCACATCGTTGGGACTGTAATGCTGGGGACAGTGTGGCAGGGACCATGTGATGGGGACCACGTGTTGGGGACAGTGTGGCAGTGACTGTGCTGGGGACCACATCATTGGGACAATGATGCTGGGAACGTGTGAGGGGCCACGTGCTGTGTGTCGCAGCCTGGGGACAGTGTGACAGTGACCACGTGCTGGGGACCACATCGTTGGGACCATGGTGCTGGCACAGTGTAGCAGTGACTGTGCTGGGGGTCACAGCCTGGGGACAGTGTGGCGGTGACCACATGCTGGGAGTCACAGCCTGGGGACAGCATGCCAGGGACTGTGTGCAGGTGACAGCATAATTGGGACAATGATGCTGGGGACCACGTGCCAGGGGCCACGTGCTGTTTGTCACAGCCTGGGGACAGCGTGACAGTGACCACATGCTGGGGACCACATCGTAGGGACCATGGTGCTGGGGACAATGTGGCAGTGACCATGTGCTAGGGACCACATCATTCAGACCGTGATGCTGGGGACAGCGTGGCAGTGACCACATGCTGGCTGTCACAGCCTGGGGACAGTGTGTTGGTGACCAGGTGCCAGGGACCTCATAGTTGGGACAGTGATGCTGGGGACAGCGTGCCAGGGACCGTGTGCAGGGGACAACATCATTGGGACAATGATGCTGGGGACCACGTGCCAGGGGCCATGTGCTGGGGGTCACAGCCTGGGGACAGCGTGGTGGTGACCAGGTGCCGGGGACCACATCGTTGGGACCGTGATGCTGGGGACCACGTGCCAGAGGCCACATGCCTTGTGTCACTGTCTGGGGACAGTGTGGCGGTGACCACATGCTGGGGACCACATCATTCAGACTGTGATGCTGGGGACAGCGCGGCAGTGACCACGTGCTGGGGTCACAGCCTGGGGACAGTGTGGTGGTGACCAGGTGCCGGGGACCTCATCATTCAGACCGTGATGCTGGACAGCGTGCCAGAGACCGTGTGCAGGGGACAACATCACTGGGACAATGATGCTGGGGACCACGTGCCAGGGGCCACATGCTGTGTGTCACAGCCTGGGGACAGCGTGACAGTGACCACGTGCTGTGTGTCACAGCCTGGGGACAGCGTGACAGTGACCATGTGCTGGGGGTCACAGCCTTGGGGCCATGATGCTGGGGAGAGCGTGACAGTGACCACGTGCTGGGGGCCCCGTCCTGGGGACCACGTGCTGGGGACCACATGCTGGGTGTCCCCCCCTCACACAAGAGCCAGTGGCGAGCCGTAGGGACACGGGGACAGGGACACAGCTCACCAGCGTCGCCTCAGCCACCCTTTCCCCTCGCCCCATGCTGTGGTGCCGGGCACCTCGGTGCCGGACGAGCGCGGGCAGGGTCCGGCTGGTGGCCGGGGACCCGGTGGGGGTGACATTGGCCACGTTGGCTGCGCAAAGGCACACGGATCTCTGTGGTGCCGTTCTTCCCGGGGCTGGATCTCCTCCAGGGAGCAGAGCTGGCGGAGTGATTTAATTCACACTGACTGCGGCTGACCTTGGAAACCATCGGATAGACGGGAGCCATCGACGCTGGGACCGAGGGACCGACACCCCGCTGCGGTCCCACGGGTGTGGGAGGGATGGGGGCGGCCCTGTACAATGGGCTGAGCACCCCAGTGCCGGCCACCCCCACCCCTCGTGGCCTGGCAGCCGTGGGGAGCTCGGCACGTCGCTCTCGGCACCCGTGCAATGTTGGGTGAGGGGTGGGGGTGACATGGGTGCTCGGTGGCGGAGGGACCCGATTTGGGGTCCCTGTGGGTGGGGTGAAGCTGGGTGCTGCGGGAGCCAGAGCGGAGTCCCAGGGCTGGGGGCTGCTGCTCACAGTGTCCCCTGGTGCTGCTGGGTGGGGGGTGGGCTGTCACGATGAAAAGTGGTCAGGTGGGGGTGGGCTGAGACCCACAGCTCCCTGAGCTTGGGTGTATGGCTGGGGGGGGGCTGAGCTGGGGCTGGGGGTGTAGGAGGTGCACGATCCAGGGGTGCAGGAGCTGCCCAAGCTGGAGCTGGGGGTGCAGGAGGTGCAGGGGGGGTGCGAGCCAGGGCTGGGGGTGCAGGAGGTGCCTGAGCTGGGGGTGCAGGAGGTGCAGGGGGGGTGTGAGCCAGGGCTGGGGGTGCAGGAGGTGCGTGAGCTGGGGGTGCAGGAGGTGCAGGGGGGGTGTGAGCCAGGGCTGGGGGTGCAGGAGTTGCAGGGGGGGTGTGAGCCAGGGCTGGGGATGCAGGAGGTGCCTGAGCTGGGGGTGCAGGAGGTGCAGGGGGGGTGTGAGCCAGGGCTGGGGGTGCAGGAGGTGCCTGAGCTGGGGGTGCAGAAGGTGCAGGGGGAGTGTGAGCCAGGGCTGGGGGTGCAGGAGGTGCGTGAGCTGGGGGTGCAGAAGGTGCAGGGGGGGTGTGAGCCAGGGCTGGGGGTGCAGGAGGTGCCTGAGCTGGGGGTGCAGAAGGTGCAGGGGGTGTGTGAGCCAGGGCTGGGGGTGCAGGAGGTGCGTGAGCTGGGGGTGCAGGAGGTGCAGGGGGGGTGTGAGCCAGGGCTGGGGGTGCAGGAGGTGCCGGAGCTGGAGCTGGGGGTGCAGGGGGGGTGTGAGCCAGGGCTGGGGGTGCAGGAGGTGCCTGAGCTGGGGGTGCAGGGGTGCCTGAGCCAGGGCTGAGGCTGGAGGTGCCGGAGCTGGAGCTGGGGGTGCAGGGGGTGTGTGAGCCAGGTCTGGGGGTGCAGGAGGTGCAGGGGGGATATGAGGCAGGGCTGGGGATGCAGGGGGTGCCTGAGCTGGGGGTGCAGAAGGTGCAGGGGGTGCCTGAGCCAGGGCTGGGGGTGCAGGAGGTGCCGGAGCTGGAGCTGGGGGTGCAGGGGGTGTGTGAGCCAGGGCTGGGGGTGCAGGAGGTGCCTGAGCTGGGGGTGCAGAAGGTGCAGGGGGGGTGTGAGCCAGGGCTGGGGGTGCAGGAGGTGCCTGAGCTGGGGGTGCAGAAGGTGCAGGGGGAGTGTGAGCCAGGGCTGGGGGTGCAGGAGGTGCCGGAGCTGGGGGTGCAGAAGGTGCAGGGGGGGTGTGAGCCAGGGCTGGGGGTGCAGGAGGTGCCTGAGCTGGGGGTGCAGAAGGTGCAGGGGGGGGTGTGAGCCAGGGCTGGGGGTGCAGGAGGTGCCTGAGCCAGGGCTGGCAGGAGGTACCCAAGCTGGGGGTGCAGGGGGGGTGTGAGCCAGGGCTGGGGGTGCAGGAGGTGCCTGAGCCAGGGCTGCAGATACTCTCGGGAGCTGATTTTCCGCTGGTGACAACAAGATGCTGGAGGCACAAGTGGGGGGGGGGGACGGGAGCACCTTTGCACGCACCAAGGGCAGGGGTGCCCTCAGCTCCATCAGCGTCTGCAAAATACACCCTGAGCTGGGAGGGGGGGGAGAAACCTGCCCCCGGGATCGCAGCCCACTCCCTGCCTGTCCCCTCTCTGCCCACGGCACCCCCCGCCGTGCTGTGGGGCTGGGTGGATCTGTGGGCACCAGCACCGGGGGGGCCATCGTGTTTGCTGTCACGGCTGGGGATGAGCTGCGGGGGGAGGTGGAGACGGGGCTGTCACATCCCGGCCTCCCAGGGTCCAGCTCTGCCTGATGTGGTGGCAGTGGGGACACGGTGGTGGCAGCAAGACACGGTGGTGGCAGCAAGATATGGTGGTGGCAGCAGGGACACGATGGTGGCAGCAAGACACGGTGGTGGCAGCAAGATATGGTGGTGGCAGTGGGGACACGATGGTGGCAGCAAGACACTGTGGTGGCAGCAAGACGCGGTGGTGGCAGCAAGACACGGTGGTGGCAGCAAGACACGGTGGTGGCAGTGGAGACACTGTGGTTCCAGTGAGAACACAGTGGTGGCAGTGGGGACACCGTGGTGGCAGCAAGACACGGTGGTGGCAGCAGGGACACGATGGTGGCAGCAAGACACGGTGGTGGCAGCAAGATATGGTGGTGGCAGTGGGGACACGATGGTGGCAGCAAGACACTGTGGTGGCAGTGGGGACACGGTGGTGGCAGCAAGACACGGTGGTGGCAGCAGGGACACGATGGTGGCAGTGGAGACACTGTGGTTCCAGTGAGAACACAGTGGTGGCAGTGGGGACACCGTGGTGGCAGCAAGACACGGTGGTGGCAGCAGGGACACGATGGTGGCAGCAAGACACGGTGGTGGCAGCAAGATATGGTGGTGGCAGTGGGGACACGATGGTGGCAGCAAGACACTGTGGTGGCAGTGGGGACACGGTGGTGGCAGCAAGACACGGTGGTGGCAGCAAGACACGGTGGTGGCAGCAGGGACACGATGGTGGCAGTGGAGACACTGTGGTTCCAGTGAGAACACAGTGGTGGCAGTGGGGACACCGTGGTGGCAGCAAGACACGGTGGTGGCAGCAGGGACACGATGGTGGCAGCAAGACACTGTGGTGGCAGCGGGGCCACAGTGGTGGCAGTGGAGACACTGTGGTTCCAGTGGGAACACAGTGGTGGCAGCAGGGATGTGGTGGTGGCATCGGGGACACAGTGGTGGCAGCGGGGACACGGTGGTGGCAGTGGGGATATGGTGGTTGCAGTGGGGACACAGTGGTGGCAACAGGACACGGTGGTGGCAGTGGGGACACGGTGGTGGCAGCGGGGACACAGTGGTTCCAGTGGGAACATGGTGATGGCAGCAGGACACGGTGGGGGCAGCGGGGACATGGTGGTGGCAGTGGGAACATGGTGGTGACAGTGAGAACACAGTGATGGCAGCAGGACACGGGGGTGGCAGCGGGACACGGGGGTGGCAGCGGTGACGCGCAGGTTTGAGTCCTTTCACGCTGGATCCATGAGCGTGCTTGTCCCTGCGCCGTGGGAGGGAGTTTTGCTGTCACTGCTTGCCAGGTGCAGCGGTGCTGGCATCGCGCAGGGGGGGCCGTGCCAGCTCTGTCACCGCAACCAGCGTCTGTCCAGGGGGCGCAGCGCTTTGTAATGCAACACACCGCAGCGCGACAGCGTGCAGCGCGACAGCGTGCAGCGCGGCGCAAGGCAGCGCTTAGCAGCGCAGCGCAGCGCTGCAATGCAGCGTACCGCTTCGCGATGCAGCGCAAAGCCACGCTTGGCAACGCAGCGCAGCACGATGCAGCGCCTTGCGGTGCAGCGCGACACTGCAGCGCGGTGCAACACCTTGTGGTGCAGCACGACACTGAGGTGCAGCGCGACACCTTATGGTGCAGCACGACACGACACTGCGGTGCAGCTCAGCGCCTTGCGGCGCAGCACGACAAGACACTGCAATGCAGCACGACACTGTGGTGCGACACGGCACTGCAGTGCGACACGACACTGCGATGCAGCTCAGCACCTTGCGGCGCAGCACGACACTGCGATGCAGCACAACGCCTCGCGGCGCAGCACGACACTGCGGTGCGACACAACACTGCGATGCAGCACAACGCCTTGTGGCGCAGCACGACACTGCAGCGCAGCACGACACTGCGGTGCAGCACAACGCCTTGTGGCGCAGCACGACACTGCGGTGCAGCTCAGCGCCTTGCGGCGCAGCATGACACGACACTGCAATGCAGCACGACACTGCGGTGCGACACGACACTGCGATGCAGCTCAGCACCTTGCGGCGCAGCACAACGCCTCGCGGCGCAGCACGACACTGCGATGCAGCACAACACCTTGCGACGCAGCACGACACTGCGCTGCGCCGCAGCACGACACTGCGATGCAGCGCAACACGACACTGCAGCACAGCATGACACTTTGCAGTGCAACATGACACTGCGGTGCGGCGCAGCGCCTTGTGGTGCAGCACGACACTGCGATGCAGCACAACACGACACTGCGGCGCAGCACGACACTGCGGTGCAGCGCGACACTTTGCAGTGCAGCACGACACTGCGGCGCGACGCAGCGCCTTGCGGTGCAGCACGACCCTGCGGTGCGGCGCAGCGCCTTGCGGTGCGCTGCAGTGCTTTATGGTACGACGCAACGCAGCGCAACGCCACGCAGCGCAGACCCTTCGTAGCTCCATGCCACGGGCGGCGCGGCACGGCGCGATGCTTCGCAGCACGGCGCCTGGCTTCCCGCCCTGTGACGCCCACCCCCATCCCTCCTCGCGCGCCCCCTGCCTGTGCCGGATCCCGGCCCGAGCTGTGGGTTCACGCCTGCCCTTTCCCACCCCCGTGAGCCACTCGCTGGCCCTTTCACCGGACGCTTGCTCTAATTCCAAGGAGGATTTTCCCCACCGGAGCCGTGCCAGGGGACACTGTAGCAGCTTAAATTTCCGAACCTGCCCCCGCGGAGTAACCCTCCTCGTTTCTCCCCCTACAGTTGTTTCCGGGAGGAACCGCTTTAACCTCTTGCTGTAATTGGCTCTTTCCTGCCAGAATCCCTGTTTTCCTGCTGCGAGCCTCGGCGCGCTTGGCTGCGCGCTCGGCTCTGTGCGTGCTCGGCCCTGCGCGCTCGGCTGCGCGCGCTCGGCTCTGCGCGCTCGGCCCTGCGCGTGTTTGGCCCTGCGCGCTCGGCTGCGCGCGCTCGGCTCTGCGCGCTCGGCCCTGCGCGCGTTTGGCCCTGCGCGCTCGGCTGCGCGCGCTCGGCTCTGCGCGCTCGGCCCTGCGCGTGTTCGGCCCTGCGCGCTCGGCTGCACGCTTGGCTGCGCGTGTTCAGCCCTGCGCGCTCGGCTCTGCGCGCTCGGCTCTGTGCGTGTTTGGCTCTGCGCGCTCGGCTGCACGCTTGGCTGCGCGTGTTCAGCCCTGCGCGCTCGGCTCTGCGCGCTCGGCTCTGTGCGTGTTTGGCTCTGCGCGCTCGGCTGCACGCTCGGCTGCGCGTGTTTGGCCCTGCGTGCTCGGCCCTGCGCGCTCGGCTCTGCGCGCTCGGCCCTGTGCGCTCGGCTCTGTGCGCGTTCAGCTCTGCGTGTCCGGCCCTGCGCGCTCGGCCGCGCGTGCTCGGCCCCGCGTGCTCGGCTCTGTGCGCTTGGCCCCGCGCGCTCGGCCCCGCGCGCTCGGCTCTGCTTGCTCGGCTCTGCGCCGGAGCGACCCGATGGCGAGGGTTTGCCGGCCAGTCCTACCCTTTGATTCCACGTTTTCATGCTCATTTGTAAAACGAGGCTTGGGAAGAGCCGAGCGGGAAGCGCGTCTCCCTCCCTCTGACCCCAGGGCAGGCACGGTGCCGCGTGTCGGCATTCCTGGGAAAAGTCCGTAGGGCCTAAATACGGCCCCACGGCTGGGAGGCAGCACCCGGGCTACCCCGGGGAGCCCCGTGTCACCCCCGTATCCCCCCATCCGGGGCAGCCTCAGCCTCCTCCGGCCCCAGAGCCGGTGAGGACGGAGCGTTCCTGGGGAAGCAAAGCGATGGGATCGGGTTGGATTTGCATCGAGAGGGCGCGCGCCGATGTGGGGTTGCGGGAAGGGTTGGAGCGCTCCGGCTTCAGCTCCCGTGTCTTTTCCCGCTGGTTATTGCCGTGCCGGTGCTGCTGATCCCGGTGCGCCCTGCCCCCCGTGTATCCCCACCCGGGGGCGAAGCTGCAAGTGGGGCCGGTGATGCCGGTGGTGTTGCCAGGATCCCCGAATCCTGGGAGCGGGCAGGGAGCGCTACCAAGGAGCAGGACGGGCAGGTGGGGCAACGCTGCCTTTCCAACCCCCCCATGGAAGCGCTGCTCTCCAGTGGGGACACCAATGGCTTTTCCAGCCCTCCTGCCACGCTGGGACACATCCCGTGCCAGCTGGGACCAAGCCCTTGCTGCTGCAGCGGGCTGGCATGAGCCCTCCGTGCCCGTCGCTGGCCGGGGCACCGAGCCCTGCTCCTGGGGATGAGAGAGCTGGGGAGGGGGCAGATACAGCACCAGCGGCTCCCCAGGGGTCCCGGAATGCTGATTGCTTGAGGCTCTGGGGTGTGATGCCGGCGGGTGAGCCAAAATCTCACCCCTGAGCACCTCTGCACCCATGCCAAGCCCTGGTGCAACTGGCTTGTCCAGCAGTTGCCCCGCTCTGGACAGATGTCCAGGAATGCCATGGCTGCGGGAGGATGGAAGCGCCAGCCGGGTGACACGGGGCGAGCGGCGGCAGGGGCACAACGCACCCCGGGGACAGCGTGGCTCCACGCTGGGGGCACAGCCAGGTTTCCAGGCCAGTCTGGGGCCTCTCCCTGCCTCGCCAAGGCGTTTAGCTCCGCATCCCGCTCGGCTCGGTGCCGGCGACGCTGATGCCAACCGACAGCTCCGGCTTCGCAGGGAGCTGCAGGTACGGGCGAGCTCTCCTGCCAGAGGCCAAAATCCCGTGGCTGCACGCTCGGGACGCCTGCCATGGCTCTCCGGCACAGGGGGGGCCTGGCAGGAGAGGGGGCACCCCTGGCAGCACCCATACCAGGACCCCGAGGCCTGTGTGCCACGGGAGGCTCCTGGTTTAACGTCTCCGGTGCCGGCTCGCACGCCGCTCTGCCAGATGTTGCTTCTGGCAGTGCCAGCGGTGCCAGCAGCTGGCAAACGGCTCCTTTTCCAGGGCAGGGGGAGGTGTAGGGTCCAGCCGGGGTTTTGGGGCAGGGAGAGGATGAGTCAGGGACCCCCCATAGGATGGGCTGACCCCCGTCTGTCTTGTCTAGGTGAACGTGACGGTGGACTACATCCGACCGGCCAGCAGTGCCACCGAGACCGTGCCCGCCTTCTCCGAGCGCACGTGTGCCACCGTCTCCATCGGAGGAATGTAAGTGTGGCGCTGGGGGACAGGGCGTGCGCCGTGGGGACACCGACGACGGATCCGGGCGCCGTGGTGTCCGGCGCCTGGATGGCAGGAGCCTACCCGGAGCCCTACACACCCCAGCTCCGGCAGTTTGGGGTGCTGGGCTGGAGGACCCCCGCACCAGCCGGCTGCCTTGGGGAGCAGCCATCTCTCTCCGCTGTCTGTCCATCCCTGGGATGTCTGTCCTTTCCCAAGGGACATCACCTCTCCGTGACGCGGTGTGGCTCTGCCAGAGCAGCCACCGCTCACCAGCCCACCCCTTCTGTGCCCGGAGCGGGTTTGGTGCAGGGATGGACACGGGGATGCCGGGCTCCTCCGGCACGGCCCTACGGAGAGGCCGTGCTGGCGAGGCGTGCGCCCGGATCCGGATGGCAGCGGGAGCTGCGCAGGAGCGATCTATCATAGGCCGTTTGCTTTCTTTCCTCGGGTTTCCCCCCGGCCCCGTGGCAGCTCTTTTGGAAAGCAACCAAAGTGCTGCAGCGCTGCGCTCTCCTCCCCCTTAATCCAAGGTCTGGGAAAGCTGCGGAGCGTTGGCGCTGCACGGGGCGGGCCGTCGCTCCGTCCTGCCGGGGTAGCCGGAATGCTCCCTGTCACCCTGCTCCTGTCTAATGAAGGGACTCGTGGAGTGACCTTCGGTGACGCTTGTGGGTTTAATTTCCCATGGGAGATCCAGCCCTGCTCTGTGCTCGCTGCCGGGCCGTGCCGGGATGCTGCTCCCGGGGTAAAACCGCAGCAGCAGGAGCCCTAAAGGGCTTTTCCGGATGGAGATGCCGGATGCTGGAGAGCCCAGTGGGGCTTTAACAACGTCCCCAGGGGGCTAATTCCCCAGCCAAGTGTGTCTCGCTGAGTTTCCGGGAGGGACAGCCCAGCCATGGCGGTTTTGGGGCTGTTTGGAGGAAGATGAGGTGCACAAGGATGGGAGCGTGCGGTGCTGCCGGCTCTGGGGGGCTCCCGGCAGCGCTTGTGCCGTGCCCGGCGCGGTGGAGCGGCAGGATTTCCCGTCTCAGGAGCATCTTGCTGAGCGCTGCCGCCTGCTTTTAGCATCTCCAGCTGCAAATTGCTTTCCGATAGCTCATCCCTGTTTCGGGAGGAGACCTGATGGGAATTTTCAGGGCCGTTGCTCGCCTTGACTTCATTGCCGTAATCAGGAGCGAGCCAAGCGAGCGCTGGGAGCTCGCGCAGCAGCATCTTCGCGGTGTAGGAGCCTTCGGGGCACGGTGTGGGGTACCCCCCTTGCTCCCGGCTGCCTACGGCCCCGGGGAAGGCGTGGGAGTAACAGAGAGGGGTCTGTGCCGTCCCGTTCGCGCTGCGCTGGGGATGGAGCTGGGAAGAAAGCCCGGCTTGTCCGCCTGGCATCTGGGCTGGGCTGAGCCTGCTTGGCATGCGGAGCACGCCGGCAGCTCGCTGGGGCGGGGGGCTCAGTCCTGCCCGGCTTCTACAGCCTTCAGGACCCTGGTTCCTGCCGAATTTGTTGCTCTGGCTGCAGGCAGCCGGTCCGGCAGCCCCCTGCCTGCTCCGGCAGCGGGATGGGCAGGGGGAAGCCGGAGCAGCCGTCAGCTTCACCCCCGGGTTGGCTCCTTTGCCCCCACAGGCATGGCAGGAGGGTATTGTCCACCCTCAGTGGTGGCAGAGGATGGTGACCTCCCCCCCCAGCATCCGCACTCCTCAGAGTGCTGGGTGGGTTTGGAGGGGGCAGCAGAGCAGCTTCTCCTGCCTGTATCCCTGCCTGTATCCCTGCCCGAGCCCCGGCTGCGGTGCCTGTCTCGGTGTCTCCCACACCGGGGCTCTGACCTGGCAGCGCCGGTTGCCCTCGCTGGGTCCATCACGCTTCTCCCATCCGGCTCCCTGGCGTTTCCAGCTTGCTCCCTGCCTGGGGAATGCCGGTGCTGCTGGCAAAGCTCTTCCCAGTGCCCGCGTGCCGCAGCTCTCCGCGTCCCGCTCTGCCGGGTACACCGTGTGCCGCGTCAGCGTTCACCGCGGCTGCTCCCGGCTCGTGTTTTCCTGCTGAGCACAGGTTAAGGTCAGGGTTTGTGCTCAGCTGTCACAACGAAGCTGTGCTGACACGGAAAACCCAGGGAAAGGGGGCAGCTGCCGGAATATTGGGAGCCCCCACAGGCACCTCCTGTGCCGCTCTGGGCTCCAGGGGTGGCTCATCCCCGGGTGCTGTTGGGAGGGTGCCTGTGCGCCCCGGGCACAATTCATGGGGAGGCACCCACGAAGTGGGGGGGCGGGGAAGGGGGCTGGGGATGATGGGACAGGTCCGCTGGGACCAGCGGGAGTGGATGTACATGAGGGCTCTGGGTTCACGCCAGGCTGTGCGCTTTGGGAAGCATCCCGCAGCCTCCCATGACATCCCACAGCATCCTGCAGCATCCCACAGCATCCCATAGCATCCCACAGTATCCCATAGCATCCTGCAGCATCCCACAGTATCCCATGACATCCCATAGCATCCTGCAGCATCCCACAGTATCCCACAGCCTTCCATGACATCCCACAGCATCCCATAGCATCCTGCAGCATCCCACAGTATCCCATGACATCCAGCAGCATCCCACAATGCTCCGTAGCATCAGGCAGTATCCTGTGACATCCTGGAGCATCCCATGGCGTCCCACAGCATCCCCCATTATCCTGCAGCATTCCATCCCATTCCACAGCATCCCATGACATCCAGGAGCATCCCACATGATTCCACAGCATCCCATCCCATCGCACAGCATCCCACAGGATGTAGCACCATCCCACAGCATTCCCAGGCACCCGGCAGCACCCATCGGCTCACGGGCAGGGGACACGGTGGGGGTGGGAGCCCCGGGATGCCTGGCTGTGGGGCTCGGTGCTCCCTCAGGAGGCATGGATCAGGATTCTGTGGCTGGGGTTGTTGGGGACGCTGGGATGGGGACACGGATCAGGATTCCATGGCTGGGGTTGTTGGGGACGCTGGGATGCAGACACGGATCAGGATTCCGTGGCTGGGGTTGTTGGGGATGCTGGGATGCCGACATGGATCAGGATTCCGTGGCTGGGGTTGTTGGGGACGCTGGGATGCAGACACGGATCAGGATTCCGTGGCTGGGGTTGTTGGGGACGCTGGGATGCCGACATGGATCAGGATTCCGTGGCTGGGGTTGTTGGGATGCTGGGATGACGACATTGATCAGGATTCCGTGACTGGGGTTGTGGGGATGCTGGGATGCGGACATGGATCAGGATTCCGTGGCTGGGGTTGTTGGGGATGCTGACACGGATCAGGATTCCGTGGCTGGGGTTGTTAGGAATGCTGGGATGCTGACATGGATCAGGATTCCGTGGCTGGGGTTGTTGGGGATGCTGGGATGCCGACATGGATCAGGATTCCGTGGCTGGGGTTGTTGGGGACTCTGGGATGCTGACACAGATCAGGATTCCGTGGCTGGGGTTGTGGGGATGCTGGGATGATGACATTGATCAGGATTCCGTGGCTGGGGTTGTTGGGGACTCTGGGATGCTGACACAGATCAGGATTCCGTGGCTGGGGTTGTTGGGATGCTGGGATGCTGACACGGATCAGGATTCCGTGGCTGGGGTTGTTGGGATGCTGGGATGCTGACACGGATCAGGATTCCGTGGCTGGGGTTGTTGGGGACGCTGACACGGATCAGGATTCCGTGGCTGGGGTTGTTAGGGACGCTGACACGGATCAGGATTCCGTGGCTGGGGTTGTTAGGGATGCTGACACGGATCAGGATTCCGTGGCTGGGGTTGTTAGGGATGCTGCGGCATTCCTTGCCCACGATGAGCACCGGGAAGAAGAGCTGGGATGGAGGGATGGTTGGAGCCGTGGAGGTAGACACAGAGCGTGGTTCCTCTCTGTATCCCCTCACCCAAAAAGCTGGATGATGATCCTGACCTTTCCAAGGACTCCCGGTGCAGCAGTCGGGAAAGGACCCGGAGAGCCGTGGGGCAGCACCGTGGGGTGCCAGGGAGGCGCGGGAGGGATGTACGCTTTCCCCTCCATCCCGCCTTTCCGGAGCCAGAAGCGGCTGCGATCCCAAGGTGGCTCCACCACCAGCCGCGCCGGTGGAGCCGGCGGCACGGCACCGGTATTTACCCTCCCCGGGCATCCCGGGGGGCTGGATCGGGAACTGGCTGCCAGGACTTTCTGCCGCGGAGCCGTGTGCGCAGCGAGCTCCCTGCGTGGGCCGCGGTGCCAGGGTAAAGCCGGGCTGGCGTCCAGGAGCTGTGTAGGTTTTTCCAAGCCTCTGGAATGTGACCAGATTTCGCTGCTGCTTTGCAAGCTGCTCCCTCCTACGGGGAGGAGGTGGCCGCCGCCAGCTTCATCCCGGGAGCCGGGCCATGAGGATGAGCTCTGCGAGGCTGTTGGGGGCTGGCTGAGGACTGGCAGAGCTCGGTGCATCGCCGGGTGCCGGCAGCGACCCGGGTTGGCAAGGATCGGGGCAGCTGCAAGCTCAGGATCTTGGAATTAAGCCCCTCGTGCCCTTAAATGGTGCAACCGTGCCCGAAATCCCGGGTTCCCCTGGGTGGAATGGTGGTGGTGCATGGGAGGGGTTATCCCGGTCATGCCGAGGGTCCCTTGGGGTGCTGGGTGCACCGAGGGGGTGAAGGATGGCCTGGGTGTCCGGGGAGGGCCAGGGGGTGCTCCGTGTCTTCCGTGGGGCTCTCCCCAAAGCACCGGTGGCTCTTCCAGGCTGCAGCCGGATCCGAGATCGGCCCTTTTCCGCCGCTTCCCGCAGCTTCCAAGCACTTTTCCAGCCTCGGCCGCATCCAGCCCCGTTTTTGGCACGTTTGCACGGAGCGAGCTCCTTGGCTGGCACGGAGCAAGCTGCCGGGGCGGATTCGCTGCCGGTGGGCGCGGAGCTGGGGTGCTGGGAAGATCGCCCGGCGCTGTGCGGCTGCCAAGGAGCTGCCGGCAGCAGGCACCGGTCACCCGTCAAACCCCGGGAAGGAGGAGAAGCTCCTCGCTGGAGCTGAGCTGCTCATGCAGGAGCTGGCATCCTTCGGGAAGCAGAGCTCGGAGCTGGCATCCTTCGGGAAGCGGGGCCAGCTGGTTCCCGTGCCAGGAGAAACTCACTGAGCACCCTGCAAGGGTTCGGAGAAACTTCATCCCTGCGTGATTCAGCCCAACCTCCCAAATACAATCCCCTTGGCATCGCCCCGATACGCTCCCGTCCGCCCCGGCGGGGACAGCTCATCCCGTTCCCGTTCGGAGGCTCAGCTACCCTGCTCCAAAACGGATTTGTTTCCTAATCGGGGCCTCCCGGTGCCCCGGTTGCGGAGGGGCTTGAACTTTCGATGTTTAATGATCCCTCCGTTAATCCCGGCATTCCGGGATCTGGTGCCGGCTGCCCTCTGCCCCGTGGAAACGATGAGAACTTTGATTCCAGGCGTGTCGGATGCTCCTGGAGTCGAGCGCCGGGAATAGCTGCTTATCCGCTCAGAGCCGGGGGGTGAAAGCGCTGGGGGATGGGGCTGGGGGGGCTGGGATGGGGCTGGGGTGGGTTGGGGAGTGGGATGCGGCTGGGATGGGCATGGGGGTGGGATGGGGAGCAGGATGCGGCTGGGTTGGGGAGCGGGATGCAGCTGGAATGGGGAGTGGGATGTGCCTGGGATGGGCATGGGGGTGGGATGGGGAGCGGGATGCGGCTGAGTTGGGGAGTGGGATGTGGCTGGGATGGGGAGTGGGATGTGGCTGGGATGTGGCTGGGGGTGGGATGGGGAGCAGGATGCAGCTGGGTTGGGGAGTGGGATGTGGCTGGGATGGGGATGGGGGTGGGATGGGGAGCGGGATGCAGCTGGAATGGGGAGTGGGATGCGGCTGGGATGGGGATGGGGGTGGGATGGGGAGCAGGAAGCGGCTGGGTTGGGGAGTGGGATGCAGCTGGGATGGGTAGTGGGATGCAGCTGGGTTGGGGAGCAGGATGTGGCTGGAATGGGGAGCGGGATGCGGCTGGGTTGGGGAGCAGGATGTAGCTGGGATGGGGAGCGGGAAGCGGCTGGGTTGGGGAGCGGGATGTAGCTGGGATGGGGAGTGGGAAGCGGCTGGGATGGGGAGCGGGATGCAGCTGCACTGGGGAGTGGGAAGCAGCTGGGATGGTGAGCAGGATGCAGAGCTCTGGGCTGGGTGGATGCATCGCGGAGAGGGCTGATGGCCCTTGGGGGTCCTGTGGGGTCTGTCCTCCCCCATCCCCACCGCACAGCAATGCTGGGTGCAGGGAGGATGCCCTCGCCCCATGGGTGGGGGGCAGGTGGCTCCTCTCCTCCCCACCACCCCCTGGCCAGAATTCCCGGGACCTCTGACCCTGCCAGACCTGTTTGGGCTCTCAGGTTAACCAAGACGGAGGCGGGTTCGGGGGTCTCCCTGACACCCCCCAGTGCCCTCACCGGGGAGCCGATGCTCCAGGCTTGGCATTCCTGCCTCCAGCAGCGTTTCCAGGGGGGAACAGCTGGTGCCTGGTGCTGGGACAGCTGCTGGGGGCAGGGAAACTGAGGCAACCATGTGCTTCAGCCACCCAACGCCCCCCATTCCCTCTGGAGCCAGGAGCGCAGCCCCCGGAAAAGGCGGGGCTGGCACCGAGGGGTCCCCCTGTCCCGGCAGCCGGCACCTTTTGGATCCAGTTGGTGTTTGCATCCCTCTGGCAGAGCTCCCTGGGGACTGAAAAGCCAGGGGGGAGGCGGCATGGGGAGCACGGTTACCCACCCTGTGCCCATCCCCAGCCCGTTCCCGCTCCTGTAGGAGCCGGGAGCACGGCGGGAGGCACCGCCGGCAGGTTTCCTTGTCCTAGAAAAGCCGTAACCCTGCCATCGCCAGGGGAACGAAGCCGTCGGAGGTGACTTCGCTCTTCCCAAATCCTCTGCTCTTCCTGAATCCTGCCTGACGCCCGCCCCCTTGTTCTCTGTCCCAAGTGGGTCTCGGGCCACGGGTGCGGATGGAGCTGCTCGGCCGGTGCAGGGTGCGGTTGGGTGGCTCTTCCTCCGGAGGCTGGAAATTAGGAGGAGGGGGGTGATGGGACCCCTCCAGCTCGGATCCAGTCGGGTTTTGCATGAGCATGGAAAGCTGGAATGTTCCTGGCATGGGGACGTGGGACACAGGGGGTGTCCCACCTGTCTGCCCGTGCCCCCCGGGGTGGGATGTGACTGGGTGGGAAAGAGCCGTCCTGCCCGGAATTCCCATTCGGGGTCTGTCCCTGCGTTGGGAACGTGCCGCTCCGGGGGTGCAGCAGCAGCTCCCCAACATGGGGGTGGGGTGAGGGGGGGCATTTCTTGGGGGGAGACACCCCAGCGTGCCCATCACCTGGGTCTGGTCACCGGGCTGTCACCGAGTGGCTGGGGGTGTCCGGACCTGCCAACACCCATGGGTGCGCCGGACACCCCCCCCGGACACCTCTTCCAGATTCGGGTGTCCGTAGGGCGCTGCTCCCTCTTCCCTCCGAGTCACCCCACAGCTCTGCAGCCGTGACACAGGGGGGGCCATTCACGGGTGGCCCCCAGAGCGGGCACCCCCCAGCTCAGCCCTAACGGGGTCACCTCTCACCCGTCGCCATCCAGCTTTTCCCGCTGCTCCCAACGCCCTGGGGACGCCGAGACGGAGCCTCGCACCCATCCCCCAAAAAACCCTGACACCCCGTGCCGCGGGGGGGGCTCACCTCCCCCCGGCACAGCTCCTGCTCGCGCCCGGAATAGCTGCAGGTGCTTATTCCTGGTTGCTTGGCATTTCCAGCGCTCCCTCTGCAGCTCCCTCCTGCAGCTGAAGCCTTTATTCCGCCCCCCCCCAGCTCCAAGACCTATTTTCAGCTCCCGTTGGTGGCTCTTCCCCTCCCCCTCCCCAGACCAGGGGGTGCTCCCGGGTTTTGCACCCGGATCAGCCCCCCCCTTGTGCGTAAATACATAGATATCCTGGGTTTCTTCGGCAGTGAATTAGCGATCCATGCCCTGCGTGCGTAAGTGGAGGAGAATTAGGGATGCGCTCGGCGAAGTAGAATTTATGGATTTGTTTAAAGCGGCGGAGGGGAACGGCAGCCAATTTGCCGCGGCACGCGTCGGCACGCCGGCCCCCGCGCCCGGCCGGCACCCACCTCCCCCTCTCTCCCATCCTGGGGGGTGGCAGGGATAAAAAAGCACCGGGGAGGTGAAATCCAGGAGGTTCCCACGGCGCGGGGCGCTGACCCGGGAGCAGCGTGGGGGGTGTTTGGGGGATGCTGCCAGGGACCCCCGCCTGGGATCATTCCCGAATTCCCCATTGAGGTGTTCCAAGCACTTTCCCTTGGCCAGTGGCATGAGACAGGGTGAGGGTCCCCCCCAGCCCCTCCGGTGACGGAGACCGGCACGACGCGCGCCCGGCTACGGGGGGTGCCGGGGTAGATGGGTCCCTTCGCCCTCACGCCGGTGCTGACCCCCCCAATCCGGCTCTTTTCCCTTCCAGCAACATCGCGGAAGCGCTGGTGAGCAAAGGCCTGGCCACCGTCATCCGCTACCGGCAAGACGACGACCAAAGATCCTCGCACTACGATGAGCTCTTGGCCGCGGAGGCTCGGTGAGTGCACCCCCCCATCCCGTCCCCACGTGTCCCTTGCCCCCTCCCTGCCCCGCATCCCTCCCAGCTGGGGCCGAGCATCCTTTCCTTTCCATGGGCGGGATCGCTGCGGCATCTCCAGCCCCGCTCTGGCTCGCCAGCACCCACAGTTATCCCGCCCGCGTGCGCCGGTGGAGCTGGGCGTCGGCGCCAGCGGAAGGGCCGAGCGTGCCGCGTGTCCCTGGGAAACGCCGCGCCGCACGGCCGCTGCCCCGTGTTGGTGCCGGAGCTGCCGGGAGGCGACGGGTAGATCCCTGGGGGGTGGGTTGGAGTCTCAGGGCCCGTTGGGTGAGTCGTGTCGGGGTTCAAAGGGTCCCGCCCCGTTCCTCGGGGCTGCGAGCGCGGCAAAGCGTTGCCGGCGCCTTCCCGCCCCGGCTTGTCTTCCGGAGAAGTTAATTGCATTTCAACCCCGCCACTCCGGAGCTGATCCCAAGGACTCGAGACACATTCCGGCCTCCTGTAATTAGGTTTGAGGTTATCGTGGCGAGAAAAATGCGGGTGGACGCGCTTCCCCGCGCCGTGGCCTCGGCGGCAGAAATGCTGATACAGGCAGGGGCTGCTGCAGGCAGGGATGTGCTGCCTTCCCGGCCGGCTGGGAGCAGCAGAACAGCCGGCACCTCGCTCCTGCGGGCAGGGGTGCTGCGCCCGAGCGGGTGAGGTGGGTGCCCGGCACCCGGACGGGATGGGGCAGCTCCCGGCTTCCCGAGTCCCTTTCCTGGGGTGCAGGGTCCTGGGGTGCGCAGTCAGGGTTGCACGGTCCAGCTGTGCACAGCCCAGGGTGCACGGCCCCGGCACACGTGATCCAGCTGTGCACAGTGCAGCTGTTCATGGTCCAGGTGTGCATGGTCGGTTGCACAGTCAGGGTTGCACGGTCCAGCTGTGCACGGTCCAAGATGCGTGGCCCAGGCACACGTGATCCAGCTGTTCATGGTCCAGGTGTGCATGGTTGGTTGCACAGTCCAGCTGTGCACAGTCCAAGATGCGTGGCCCAGGCACACGTGATCCAGATGTGCATGGTGCAGCTGTTCATGGTCCAGGTGTGCACGGTCCAAGATGCATGGCCCAGACACATGTGATCCAGCTGTGCACGGTGCAGCTGTTCGTGGTCCAGGTGTGCATGGTTGGTTGCACAGTCAGGGTTGCACGGTCCAGCTGTGCACGGTCCAAGATGCGTGGCCCAGGCACACGTGATCCAGCTGTGCAGGGTCCAGCTGTTCATGATCCAGCTCTACAGAGTCCAAGGTGTATGGTCCAGGCACAGGTAATCCAGCTGTGCACAGTCCAAGGTGCTTGGACCACACATAGGCCATCCAGCTGTGCACGGTCCAGGCATGCATGATCCAGCAGTTCATGATCCAGCTGTGCTTGGTCAAAGTTACACGGTCCAGCTGTTCCAAGGTGCGTGGACCAGACGTAGGTGACCCAGCAGTGCACACTCCAGCTGTTTGTGATCCAGTGTGCATGGTCAAGGTTGCATGACCATGGTTACATGGTCCAGATGTGCCCAGTCCATGCCTTCATGGTCCAGCTGTGCAAGGTCCAAGGTGTATGGTCCAGACACATGTAATCCAGCTGTGCACAGTCCAAGGTGCTTGGACCATACTTAGATGATCCAACTGTGCACCATCCAGCTGTGCATGGTCCAAACACGCACGGTCCAGTTGTTCGTGATCCAGCTGTGCTTGGTCAAGGTTGCATGGTCCAGGCTGCATGGTCCAGCTGTTCCAAGGTGCATGGACCGGACATAGGTGATCCAGCTGTGGAGGGTCCAACCTGCATGGCCCAGGCACACGTGATCCAGCTGTGCATGGTCCAGATGTTGATGATCTAGGTGTGCATAGTCTAGCTGTGCATGGTCAAGGTTTCACGGTCCAGATGTGAGCTGTCCATATGTTCATGGTCCAGCTGTGCAGACTCCAAGCTACATGGCCCAAGCACATGTGATCCATATATGCGCAGTCCAGCTGTGCATGGTCCAGGCATACACAGTCCAGATGTGCACGGTCGAGATTGCACGGTCAGGGTTGCACGGTCCAGCTGTGCAGGGTGCAAGGTGCACGGTCTGTGCACACGTGATCCAGCTGTGCACAGTCCAGCTGTCCGTGGTCTAGCTGTGCATGGGCAGGGTTGCATTGTCCAGCTGTGCACAGTCCAGGCACGCACCATCCAGTTGTGCACGGTCCAGCTGTGCATGGTCCAGGCACGCACCGTCCAGTTGTGCATGGTCCAGCTGTGCACAGCCCAGGCCCAAGCGATCCAGGCATGCACGGTCCAGCTGTGCACGGTCCAGGCACGCACCGTCCAGTTGTGCACGGTCCAGCTGTGCACAGCCCAGGCCCAAGCGATCCAGGCATGCACGGTCCAGCTGCGCATGGTCCAGCCCTGTGCTGGGGGCGGCCACATCGTTCAAACCGCCCCCCCGTGCAGCCCAGTGCCCCCTGCGCCAGGTCACTGCCCCACATCTCCGCACGGAGACCCGTTTCCCGAGGCTTGCTGCTCCGTGGGAGAAACCAGGAGTGGGCTGCACCCCCTCCCTCCTCCCGCATCCTGCCCGACCCATGGGGATGAGCAGCGGGCACCCCTCTCCCAGCTCCGGCTGCACCGGAGGCGGCCGGTCCCGGTGGGATTTCAGCTCCTCCTCGGCACCAGTTTTGGCAGGAGCCGCCGGCGCTGCGCGGGAGAGCAGCTTTGAGGGGGTTGCGGCGTGGTTGCTGCCAGCCCGCTGTGCAAGACACGGCTCGCTTTTCCTGCAAGGCTCCCACTGTTGAAGGGGGGAGGAGAAAGGGGATCTCGCGTATCCCCTTCCCACCCGGCACCGCGTGGGGTCAGCGCCCGGCAGGTTGCTCAGGGCCCCATTGCCGAGCGATGGGCACGCGCCTCTTCGGAAGCCGATGTGCCTGGCGTTAGATCAGCAGCTCGGAGCGCTCCCGCGTGGGACATCCAGCCCAGCACCAGGATACCCCGGGGTTGGGTGTGGCGGTGGGCAGGGGGCTGAGCTCCCGTGTCCCGAATAGCGGGATGTCCCCGCTCGCTTCCCCGTGGCAGAGGGGGCAGCGCCGGCACTGAGGAGCTGCTGGCTCCGTGGTGATGCCAGGGAGAGGAGCAGGCTGCCAAGGGGAAATTTGGGAGCGCAGGGCCCAGAACTCCCCATGGAGAGGGCTTGCGGCAGTTTGATCCTTGCTTGGGGTCTCCAAATCCCGTCAACCTTCCCGGCTCTTCACCAAAGGCCGGATGGGATCTGCTCGGGCTGAGCTGCTGGTGCCTGCTCCGTGGGCTATTTTAGAACCGAGGTGATTAGTTTTCCCATCCCATAAGGTTTTCCCGGATCTCTGCGTCCCCCAGCCTCGTTTTCCAGCAAGGGGCTTCTCCCGGAGCGCGCGCCGATGCTGTGCTTCCCCGTGAGCCTGCGGCAGGGCTGCCTGCTTCGCCCCTGGGCTCTGCCAGCATCCCTGCCTGCTCCAGCCTCCCGGGGCAAGGTGCCTCTTCCTAATCCCCCGTGGCAAACCCTGCGGCAGGGAAGGGAAGCTCAGGAGCTGGCGGGGGTGACTGCGGGGACACGGAGCTGCCTCGGGGCGGGGGGACCACCACATCACCCCAGGGACGAGCGTCCTTGGCTGCCGTTGCGGCGGTTGCCAGCCTGACCGGTGTTAGGGCACTTTGTATTTCTTCTTAACCTGGGAAAAGAGCTGTTTTCCTGGGAAAAACAAAGCTATTTCTGGCCAAACCACTTATCCCTGGGCGCAGCGCTGAGCGGGGAGGGGTGTCTCAACGGAGGGCGGGGGGGGGGGGGGGGCGGGAAGCAGAAAGCCTTTTGCTGATTTAACAGGTTGGCTTCAGGCAGCTCCTCCAACGATCCAGCTCAGCAAATTGCTTGCTGTACAAAGCCTCGGGAGAGGCTTGGAATTCTTCTCCTTGGATTTTTTTATCATCATCCATGGTCCATTCTGAACAAACTCACGCCTCTTCCCTGGGAACAGCTATTTGGGAGCCTCAAAAAATGAGGAGGTTTCATTGCCGGCCCGCTGCAGGAGCCCCAGGACCCATCTCCGTGGGGCAGGGGTGGATCTGGGGGGACTGTGGGGCACAAGGAGCTCCTTGCTTGAGTTACAGGTTGTAGTGTGGGGATGAAAGGTGGAGGTTGAATTCCAGGCCCTCCTGTTGCAAAGGGATGTGCTGTGGTGCTTGGGGGCGGGGGACCGGCAGTGACTGGCTTGTCTGGGAAGCCCCCCACTCCGGGCATCCCTTGGGGTGAGCCCAAATCTCTGCCTGGTGTGGCTGTGGGTGCAGCATCCTCCGGGAAGGGGCAGGGACCCAGTTTCCAACCTCACTTGGGCTAATGGATTTGCCACCCGGCTGCTGACGGGCTAAAAAATCCCCTCCCCAATCCCACAACTGCTGAGCAGCGGGCTCACGAGCAGCCTGGGCTGTGCCGAGCGGGCTCACCCCGGCACGGTGCGGGCGGCAGCTCCCCGCTGGCTTCTGCTCTGCGCCGGGAACGGCTGGAAAATGAGCTTGGCCTTTGGAAGCTGGAAAAGGACAAAGCTGTCAGGGGAAGGAGCAATAAGGAATGTGTGCAGCTCTTTCGCCTGCCGCTGCCTTCGCTCCCTCCTGTCCTTCCCTGCTCCAGGCTGAACCCCCCAACCCCCCCCAGCCTGGCCCCATGGCAGAGGGGCTCCAGCCCTCACAGCATCTCCGGGGCCTCCTCTGGCCTCGCTCCAACAGCTCCGTGTCCTCCTGCTGTTGGGGGCCCCCGAGCTGGAGGCAGAAGTGCAGGGGGGGTCTCCCCAGAGCGGGGCAGAGGGGCAGAATCCCCTCCCTCGCCCTCCTGGCCACGCTGCTCTGGATCCAGCCCAGGATCCGGTTGGTTTCTGGGCTCCAGCGCACACGGCCAGCTCCTGGCCAGCCCCTCGCCCCCAGCCCCCCAAGTCCTTCTCCCCAGGGCTGTTCCCGATCCATTCCCAGCCTGTCCCTGTGCTGGGATTGCCCCGACCCCTGTGCAGGACCCTGCCCTCGGCCTGGCTGAACTCCATGGGGTTGGCATGGTCCCACCTCTCCAGCCTGTCCCGGTCCCTCTGGATGCCATCCCCTCCCCCAGCCTGTCCGGGTCCCTCTGGATGCCATCCCCTCCCCCCAGCCTGTCCCGGTCCCTCTGGATGCCATCCCTTCCCCCCAGCCTATCCAGTCCCTCTGGATGCCATCCCTTCCCCCCAGCCTGTCCAGTCCCTCTGGATGCCATCCCTTCCCCCCAGCCTGTCCCGGTCCCTCTGGATGCCATCCCCTCCCCCAGCCTGTCCCGGTCCCTCTGGATGCCATCCCTTCCCCTCAGCCTGTCACCCCCCTACAGCTCGGTGTCACCAGCAAACTGCCGAGGGTGCCCTCGCTCCCACCGCCCGTGTCCCTGACCATGGTTCATGTGCTTAAGCGCTGAAGGAAACGGGTGTTAAATTTTCCATCCTTCCCCTTGTGCCGGGCACCCTAGTTCCCTTTAATTTGGGAACGGGGATGAGTGGCCCCACTACTCGGGTTTGGGCTCAAGCGAGCCACCAAGGGCCGTTAATTAGGATGACGAGGCTAACGAGCCGTGCCCACTCTCTTACAGGGCTATCAAGAACGGCAAAGGGCTGCACAGCAAGAAGGAGGTGCCGATTCACCGGGTGGCCGACATCTCCGGGGTAAGGACCTTCCCGGCGAGCGGCTGCGCCGTGGGCGAGGTGGTTTGTCGGGATGGGGCGCGCGAAGCAGGGCAGGAGAGCTGCCGGGTGCTCCTGCACGGCTCCTCGTCCCGTTTGTTGGGTGTGGGAATGGTGCAGGCCTGGCCCTGCCCGCCAGCTCTGCCGGAGGAGCACCGGGGTGGCAGGAGGGAGCCCGTCCTCCGCTGGGGCTGGTGGCCCCCCAGGTGCCACCGCAGAAGTTGGTTGTCGCCCCCGGCGCACCCCGAATGAGGTTTCTCCTGGGGGTTTTCCATCTCTGGGGGGTAGGGGCCGGGGTCTCGCCTCGTGCTGGCATCTCCCCGAGCATCGGGGGCGAAGGGGACCCCACAATGCCGCAGGGGCTGCCGCAGCCGTGCCGGGTTCCTTTGTAAACCAGGAGACAGGAGCTGCATCCGTGTGTCCATCCTGGGTTCGATCCCCCACCCTTGGGAAGGTCCTTCCCATCCTCGGGGGGACGGAGCTCCGTCCTGGGCACCCTAATTCCCACCTGCCCAAACCTCCCCCCCTGCTGTGCCCACTGCTCTTCCGGGATGGAGACGCTTCATCCTCCCCAGGCAAACCCCCCCGGGGGGGTCCCTGGGCACAACGAAGGGTTCTGGGGACACCCCCCGCGGCAGAGCCGCCGGCTCCCCAGGCCTCGGCCGCCTTTTAGGCTTCAAAAAACCCACATTTTGGTGCGATCGCCTGCAAAAAGCATGACAAACGGGCAGTGGTGGCATGTGGGGACGTCCCGAGTCCCCCCGGCCCCTGTCCCGCCAGGGTCCCCGTGTCGGGGCCGTGCTGCCGGCGGGATCGTTAGGAGCCCCCGTAACTCAATCAGGGTAACGAGGAAAAGGGCTTGGAGCCGGCTGGGAAGGGGGAGGGTCCCCGCAAACAAAATGAGGCTGATACATCACAGCTTTTTAGGAAGATTCGTTAATTATCTTTTTTTAATCTTTAATCGTTTGCTGCAAATCGATCCCGGCGGCGCGTCGGCAGCGGCGTGATGAACGCGGGCGCGCGCCGAGCTGACAGCCAAAATAATTCCGTGGGAATGAGCCTTGGAGAGCTCCTTCCGCTGCCCGGGGGGGATTTGGGGTGGCGGGACGGCGTGCACCCCAATTCCCCGGGCGCTGCTGTCCCTCCCGGCCGTCGGTGCTGCCTCCCTGACACCAAACTGGAGCCTCTCCGGTGTTGCGCCGTGATGGGGAGCAGGAGCCAGGCAGGGCTGGGGGGAGAGGAGGTGATATATCGGGGTGCTGGTGACCCCAGGGGCTGTGCGTGTGTGGCACGGTGTCCGTCCCTGTGCTGGTGCCAGATCTGCACGGAGCAGCAGCGTGGGTGCCCGTCGGGGTGCGGTCGGCCCCAGGTGCCGCTGTGGCGTGTCCGGCACCGGGGCTGTGCCATTGCACGGGTCTCCTGCCGGGGTTTCGGCCGGGGCCCGGCGTGAGGAAGGGCAGGAACGGCAGCTCTCCCGCTCCAGCATCCAGCTGCGGTGCCGGTTTTCCCAGCAAAGACCTTGCGGCATCACTGCTGAGCCCCGGCAAAGGGGCACCGGCGCTGGCACGGCGCTGGAGTGGCTCTTGTGGCATTGCTCCGGGTCCCTTATCCGCTGGGGACCTCCCCATACCCAGACTTTTCCATACCCAGTGCTCCTGTGGTTTTCCAGGCTGTGCCCGCTGCCCTTCCCAGCGTGGCATCTCCCCTTGGCACGGGGAACCGGCATCGGGGCTGTTTCGGCTTTCAGGTCACGGTGACAGGGAGGGCACAGGACCCTCGGTGCCACCCACACCTCGGTCCCCGACCCTGACCCCTGACGGTGCATCCCACAGGTTGTTTTCCGTGCATCCCTCGTCCACGGATGCCAACCTGGGCCGTCCACCGCCGTGTCACCACCACTGCATCCTTGTCCCTGGGCTGTCCCATCCGTCCCCACCCTGCCTTACCCTGCCCCCCCATTCCCGAGCATCCCAGCTGGCTCAGCGACCAGGGTGCCAAAAGTCAGGGAATTAGCTCAAACACAGGATTCAGCCCAGTTTTCCCACCTCCTGCCCCAGCTCCTGCTGGAAATGTCCCTTCCCTGTGGTTTGGGCCATCCCATGACATCCCAGGAGCATCCTACCCCTCTCCAACACCCTCCCCATCCTCATCCTCACCCTTCCCACAGGCATTCCCTGCCAAGCGGGAGCTGCGAAGGGAAGCAGCATCCCTCCTCACGGACCCGCCGTGCCGCAGGAAAAATCCCTTCTCCCAAAAAACAGAGCGAAAGCAAAGAGGGAAGCGCAGCAGCAACACAAATCCACGCGAGCTCGCTTCTCCCGTTAGCGCGCTCTCCGGCACGGAAGCGCAGGCAAGCGCGCGGCAGCCGAAAAGCCTCCCGTCCTTGGGAAAAGTCCTTGAATAATTTTGCATAATTGGCAGAGCTTCACATAAAAGTGGAGTTCGGATGATGATGGGTTTTTTTTTTTTTCCCCTCACTGTGTTTCTGCAGAATTTTCCTTCCATTCCCGGCTAATTAAAGGCTGGAAGTGTTAAAATAATAGTAACGGGGGTGATGTCACCTGGGCGGGGGTGCGGGCAGGGAGCGGGCAGAGCCGGCAGCATCCCGATGGGATGCCCTGGTCCGTCGTGAAGGGGGCAGCCCCGAAAATGGGGGTACCGGGGGTTGTGAAGGTCTGGGAGCTCCTCCGAGGCGCAGCGCCCGCGTCCGGCGGTCCCTGAGGCGGCCGTCGGGTCCCTCCCGGAGCTGGGGATGAAGGCACAGGGAGCCGGGGCCGCTCCGAGCATTCCCAGAATTCGCTCCTGGAGTCAGCGCGGGCGTCTGCTCCCGCTGTTCCTTCCTGGTCCCACCGGCTGCTCAGCCGGATCCCGAGGGACCCCGACCGGCGCTGCCGGGGGGAGACGCGGGAGTTTCGGGAGCGGCTCCGTGGCGTGGGATGCGCATGGCGAGCGTCGGTGCTGCCGTGCATCCCGCTGCTCGGGATGGCAGGAGGGGAATCGCCTCGGTGCGGGTGAAGGATGCGCTCGGGGCTCCCGTATCCCCACCGTCTGAGCCCGACCTCTCCCGGCTCCACGCTCTCCGTTTCCCACCGTGCACCGCGGAGCAGCCACCGACCCCCCTCGGGAGGGTCTGCGTCGGTGAGGCCAGAGGCTGGCGTTTTGGGGGTGGTCCAGGGGGTCAAACCCCCGGCCTCTGCATCATGTCCAGCTTTTCCCGGTGCCCATGGTGTGGCAGGGGCAGCATCGCCTGTGCCGGGGATTCCGGCCGCTCCAGCCACCCGGAGCGTCCTCGGCCTTAACGCCCGAAGCCCCAAATCCTGCCCTACGAGAGACGTGGGGGGGACGGGTGGAAATCTGTACCCCCAGTGCCAGGCTGTCTCGGCCGTCCCCGCGTGGGAATTGCCGCTCTCTGCTTATTATTCCCTGGCAGCGCCGGGGCTGGCACGTCTCTGCCCGTCTTTGTGTGGTGCGAATGCCCATGGGATTTTAGGGTCATTCCCGGCACATTCCAATGCCGCCGCCTCCTTCCGACGCCGATGGCTCCCTTGGAGCTCTTTCCTGGCAGGAGGACCCGGCAGTGGGATTTGGGGGGGGTCTTTGCCAGCCAGCCCTGCACTGGACGGGGTTTTGGGGTTTTCCTGGGACCCCTTCCCGGCGGGATGGGGTGGGTGCTTGCGGCGAAGGGAGTTGGGATGTTGGCTGCAGGTGCTGCGGGTACCGGTACCCACCGGAGCTGCGGGCACAGCACCTTTGGGTGCCGGTGCTCGTGCCACGGCTGCTCCATCCCCGGAGAGGCGCGGAGACGTGCTCCTCCCGCCCCTGCCTCCTCTGGAAGCAGCTCCAGCAGATGCCAGCGCCTTCCCCCTCCCACCCTGGCTCCCAGCCTTTGCTCCCGCGATTTACAGCCGCCTCCGCTCGCCGAGCCCCTTCCCTCCCCACGCCGCTGCCTTTCCATCGCCGAAGGGTTGCCTTTCCCTTAATCCAAGTTACTGAGCCTCGCTCCGACCCTGTCCGTGGACCAGCTCCGGCCTCCATCCCTTCCCAGGAGAGAGCCGGCTCCAGAGGTGCCCGGTTTGGGTCGTGGCACGCTCCCTTTTCCCCTCCGAGCTCCAAATTAAAGCCGGAGCGAGATAAAAAGCCACTTGGCCACCTTTTATTTTGGGTCAGTAACTTGGGAGCTTCCGACACGGAGCCTCTGGCCCCTGGAACAGGCGGGATGCCGAAATGCCGGCAGAGCCCATGGCACCGACGCCGGCCGCCACGCCGGCGAGCCGAGATGGGTGCTGGGGGGCTGCGGTTCCCCTGGCGTCGGGTCACCGAGAGATGGGCGGTGGCTGGGTGCTCGGGGATGCACCCACCGGCCTGCACCGGGGGGACCCTGACACCCCCCTGGGCTCCTGGCGGCTCGTTAAGTTTCCGTTAATGAACATGCCTTAATTTAGGGCGAGCGGAGGGGGGGTTTCCTGGGAGAGGGGAGTCACGGGCTGCCCCGGGATGGGGCAGGACCTGCCCTGCCCGCACCCTGCCCTGGGGACGTGGGTGCAGGAGGGGGGTGCACCCCCCACCCTGGGAGAAGCCCCGTCCCTGGCCGCATCCTGCATCCCCGAGGAGCATCCACTCTCCCCGCTCCACGGGGCATGGGGGTGCTGGCAGCTCCCCGCGCATCGAGGGAGGTGCTCGGGGACCCCGATACCCCGCACCCCGCACCCTGACCCCCCTGTTTTCCCCCCTCCCAGGACACCCAGAAGGCGAAGCAGTTCCTGCCCTTCCTCCAGCGTGCCGGCCGCTCCGAGGCCGTGGTGGAGTACGTCTTCAGCGGCTCCCGGCTGAAGCTCTTCATGCCAAAGGAAACCTGCCTCATCACCTTCCTGCTCGCAGGTGAGCCCCCCACCCCGGGGCCTGCCTTAACTTGGGGGGGGTCCTCCCTCACCCCCACGCCGCTGCGGGCGAGGTTGATGCCGGTGCTGCCAACGTGTCGAGCTCTGCGGGGGGTTCGTTAAGCTGGGGAGCGATAATTGGAGAGGAGCAGAGGTGCTGCTGGGGGGGTGGGCTGTGGGCTGCTCTGGGGGTGCAGTGTTGGGGGGCTCAAAACCCAGGAGGAGGCGGGGCTGCAGGATCCCTGGGGATGTGCAGGGATGAGCCGGGATGGGCTGATGGAGGTACCAGCGGATGCTCCAGCTCCATCACCCCAGGAGCTTTCCCGAGCGCCGGGAGCGGGGTGCCCATGCCTGCCCGCACACAGTGGTTTATTTCAGTAGGCCCTACAAAAACACAAAGAATTCCCCCCAAACCAACGCCACTCGCCCCGCATATCACAGCCAAAGCTTCTCCTTGGAGAGAGGAGCACGGCAAAGCCCCGGCATCGGAAGGTGCCACCGGCGGGACGGGCAGCGGTGCCGGGGTGAAGCCGGTTGCCAGCGGGATTCTCCCGGAACCGCCGCTGCCGGATCCCTCCATGGGAGACGGTGCGGGGCGGGTGGTTTCTCGCTCCCGTTTCTATGGCGATAACCGTGTGTAAGGGATGACCCTGAACGCCGATCGTTCACAACTCGGTTATGAAAAATTCAATAAGCTTATAAATAGATCTTTTCCGGGGAGAAAAACACCCAGGTTTCCAAAAGGAGCCGCTCCCACCGAAGGAATATTTATCCTGGGGGGGAATGTGGGGGCTGGGCTGGCGTTGTTGTCCGCCCCGTTGTTCCCAGAGCCGTGGTTTGCGACACGGGAGTGGCACCGCCTGCGCTCGCTCGTCCTGCTCCCCCAGAGCCACCGGCGCCGGGGTTTGGGGATGCGGAGGGTTTGGGGAGCGGGAAGGACCGGGCTTGGCCCTGGCGGTGCTCCCAGGTCAAACTGCCAATCCGGGGTGACCAGGAATGACGCCACGGTCCCCCCCTTCACCCGCTTGCACCCCAGAGCCCTTTCCCATTGCACCCAAAGGTGCAGCTCCCTGCCCTCCCCTCCCAAGCTCCAGGTGCCGGCGGACCCCCGCTCCTCACGGTCCGTAGGACATGGCCACCAGGGACCCCCAGTCCCACCAGTGACCCTCACCATCACCTCCCGGTGACCGAACCCCCCCGTGGAGCGACGCTCTGCCACAGGGACGGCCCGTCCCCACCGTGGCCGGAGCATCCCCCAGCCCCGCTCCAAGCCGGCTCGTGCCGTGAGGGAAGCGTGTCCTAAACCCATCCTCTGCGCGCTTCCGCGTATAAATAGTCACCGAGTCTTATTCCTAAGGAACCGTTCCCAAAGTCAGCTGCAAAAGACGGGGAACTGTGACTCCCCCCACCTTTGCGGGCGACTGGGACGTGAAAATTTTAAGAACTAAAAACTCCCACGTGCTCGGGAGGAGGAATTTGGGATGGAATTTAAATATTTCTGCTTCAAAAAGCCACCGCTGGCTTCCCAAGAATCCTGCCGGCTTCTCCGAGGGCTCCCTGCGAGAGAAGCCGGGAGCAGAGCCTCATCCCGGCGGATCTGGCATCATTCCCGGGTCCCCCCCCCCGGCGTTTCGTGCCCTGCGGTTGGGGTGGGATTTGTTTCCTTCCCGGTGCTGGAGTGGCCGTTCCCTGGGAACGGGGAAGGAGCGTGCCCCATCCTCTTCCTCACCCGTGGCTCAGGGATGCGCACGGGCTGGGAATGTGCCCCCCACGGACCCCCATGGGATGGGCAACGCTTAATCCCCCTGCCCAGGGTGGGATGAGCAGGCTCCTGCCGTCCCTCCCCGGGGACCGGTGGTTAAATACACCCCTCGCTGCCGGGTGACGACCGATCCCGGCCGCTCGCGACGTGTTGGAGAGGCTCCGGCTCGGCCTTTCCGCTTAGTCGGATAATTTTTAAATTAAAGGGGAGGGGGGCGGGGAGGGCGCTGGGGCGGCCTGGAAATGGATGGCTCCGGGGGGAGCGCGCTGGCTGCGAGTTATATTTAATCCCCGTTGCTGTGGAGACCGACTGGCTGTCGCCCGCTCCCGGGGGCTGCTTTTGCTCCATAAAAACTTCTCCAAGTGGTGGATAACCCTCTCCTCGGGCCTGGCTGCCTCGGGGGTCCCCGGGGGGGGTCCTTGGGGTGACAGGGGGCCCGCTGCAGCCAGGGTGCCCGTGGGGTGCAGCTGAGTCGCCCCGGCCACCTCCTTCGCTGCCCTTGGCCACGCGGCTCGGATTGGAGCTCGGGAATCGGGAGTGGGCGGCTCGGCGCCCGTGGCAGAGCTTGGGCCGTGCTCCGGGGTTCTGGGGGGAGCCTGGGGCTACGGGACCCTCTGGGAAATGCAGCTGCAACCCCTGTGCGTCTCCTGGGGTGTCCTGCATTGCACCGAGTCGTCCTGCACTGCACAGCAGGGTCGTGCCTTGCACAGGACCGTCCTGCACGGCACAGGAGCATCCCATGCTGCACAGGAGCATCCCGTGTTGCACAGGAGTGTCCTGCACTGCACAGGACCATTCTGCACTGCACAGGAGCATCCTGTGTTGCACAGGAGCGTCCTGCATTGCACAGGACCCTTCCGTGTTGCACAGGAGCGTCCTGAGTAGCACAGGACCATCCTGCATGGCGCAGGAGCATCCCGTGTTGCACAGGAGCATCCTGCACAGCACAGAAGCATCCTGCATGGCACAGGACCCTCCTGTGTTACACAGGACCATCCTGCATTGTACAGGACCCTCCCATGTTGGTCAGGATCATCCTGCATGGCACAGGACCCTCCTGTGTTGCACAGGAGCATCCTGCATTGCACAGGACCCTCCCGGGGTGCACAGGAGCATCCCGAGTAGCACAGGACCCTCCTGCATGGCACAGGAGCATCCCATGCTGCACAGGAGCATCCTGCATTGCATCACATCATCCTGCACGGCACAGGACCCTCCTGTGTTGCACAGGAGCATCCTGCACTGCACAGGAGCATCCTGCATGGCACAGGACCCTCCCGTGTTGCACAGGACCCTCCTGCATGGCACAGGACCCTCCTGTGTTGCACAGGACCCTCCTGCATGGCACAGGATTGCCCCACACTGCGCATCCCAGAGCCACGCTGTGCTGAGCTGGGTGAACGGTGCTGCTGGAGACGCCTCCCGCGTGCTGGGACACACTGTCCCGGTCCCTTCCCGGCCCCTCAGTGCTGGGGGAATACGCAGCTCCTGCTCCTCCATCCCCGGCCGTTCTCCGGGGAGCCCTCCCCGCGCTGAGGCTCTCTAATCAAGCTGCATACATTAATTACAGGCTAAAAAGGCAGGTACCTGGCTAATTAGTGTGGAAGATGCCGCGCCCCTTCGGTCTTCCCTGTATTCCTGGGCTTTGGCTGGATTCCTGCCTTCATTCCGACGGCAGTGCCGGGAGCCGGCATGGCTGAGCCCAGCGATGGGGGCATCAGCCCCGGCCCTCCTGGGGGATGGAGGTTTTGGGGTGTCCCTGTGCCTGGGGGGGGGTGGGCAGGCCTGAACCCACTCTGGGGTCTGCCCGCTTCTCTCATGGAGCAGTGGGAGCCAGCGAGGGATGGGAATGGTGCCGAATTCCCCGGCTCTCCTCGCTGGGAGCCGGCGCCTGATGGTTTCCACCCTGCCTGCTGCCTTTTCCCATTCCCTTGGAGCGTTGATCCGGGACGGTGGCACTTCCCAGCCCCTCCCGCCACTTTGCCCGGCTCCCGTGGCACAGCGTGCCGGGACGGTTGGGTGCCCGGCACCCCGTACACCCGCCGAGGGGCTGGGCAGAGATGGGTGGGTTTGGGATCCCACCCCCGGCTGCCCCCACAGCTTTCCAAAAGGTTGGAGGGGAGCAAGAGGGGGGGCTGCTGGGGGGGTGCACCAAGCTGGGCTCATGGGCAGGACAGCCGGGTTGTCTCCCACTGCCAAGCGTCGGCAGCCCTGGGGGGCGGCCCTGCTCCGTGGGGGTCCCTGCTCCGTGCTCCTCCTCCATGGGGGTCCCTGCTCCGTCGTCCTGCTCTGGAGAGGGGTGGTCTCTGCTTTGTGGGAGTCCCTTCTCTGAGGTCTTGCTTGGGGGGGGTCCCCTGCTCTGTGGGGGTCCTTGCTCCGTGGTCCTGCTCGCTGGGGATCCCTTCTCTGTTGGATCCCTGCTCTGTGGGGGACCCTGCTCCGTGGTCCTCCTCCATGGGATCCCTGCTCTGTCAGGATCCCTCCTCCATGGGATCCCTGCTCTGTGAGGATCCCTGCTCCTTGGAGATCACTGCTCCATGGGATCCCTCCTCCATGGGATCCCTCCTCCATGGGATCCCTGCTCCTTGGAGATCACTGCTTCTTGGAGATCACTGCTTCTTGGGATCCCTCCTCCATGGGATCCCTGCTCCATGGGGATCCCTCCTCCATGGGATCCCTGCTCCTTGGAGTTCACTGCTTCTTGGGATCCCTCCTCCATGGGATCCCTGCTCTGTGGGGGTCCCTGCTCCATGGGATCCCTCCTCCATGGGGGTCCTTTTGTGATCCTGCTCCATGACACCCCAGGGCCATGATCCTCCATGGGGCTGCCGGAGCGTCCCCCAAGCCTCCCCCTCCTCCTCTCCTCCTCTCCTCCTCCTCTGCTCTCTCCTAACAGCTGGATTTTGGGGTCACCTCTTGGCTCCCCCCAGCTCCCCATCCACCACCCCTGTCCGGGGCAGGGGGAGGCTCAGCACCCACCCCAGCTCGACCCCCACCCTGGACAACCCACTGCTGCAGGATCCAATGGGTCCCATGGGAGGGTCCCAGTGTCGGGGGTGGGGGCTCCCAGAGCCCTTGCTGGGGAGGAAAGCACCTTCCTCCCCCCAGCGTCCCCCCTCGCCTGCGTGCTTCACCCCCACACGCTCTCCACCCCCCTGTGCTCATCCTCCCTCGCCTTGCTCCCTTCTGCGGGGCGGACGTGCCCGGCTCCACACTTTTGGGGTGTTTTCTTCCCTTTTTTGGGATTTTCCAACCGGTGCCATTCCCGGGAGCCCACCCCCCGCTCCACACGGTGCCACCGCCCCTCGTTTCGAGCCCGGAATATGATAAATATCCGCGTTTTATCAACGCCTGCCTTTTTTATATATATATATATCAAATGCAAATGAGCATCATAAAGACAGGTCCCTGGGAAATGTGACTTCGGGGATGCTCCCGAGGGAGCCTCATCCCGTCTTTCCAGCTGAAATATATCCGTTGGAGCGCTATAAATATGTGCAAATAGGGAGGCGTTGATTTAATCCCGGGCTCCGCTTTCCCGGCGAGACTCCGCAGCCCGACGCCTTCCTGGAGCCGGGGGCCGGGGGCAGCCTTGGAAGGATCCAGCCCCGGTGGGGACGGGGGCGACAGCGCACCCCGAGGGGTCCGGGGTGCACCTCTGGGTGCTGTTGGGGAGCCCCGAGGGTTGGGTGCCCCTAAATCACGTGGAGGTGATCAAAGTTGGGGGGCGGGGGAGGGGAAATGTGGGATTTATTGGGGGGGAGGATGTATATCGGGGTACGGGCTGCGAGCGTCTCCCTGGGGAGCAGATCGGGGGGAGGAGGCGAGACCGGGTGCCGGCACGGGAAGGGGGTGTCCGCGTCCAGCGCCCCGTGGGGAGGGGATGCCATGAGGATATTCCCAGGGGGGCCAAGTCGGGGCATGTGTCTGATTTTGGGGGAAAAAAGGAGGGGATAAGGTTTCTCTGTGGTGACCCCAAAGGCGGTAGATGCGCGGCGTCGGGACACGGTGACCCCAAAGGCTGAGATGGGGTGACCCCAAGAGTTGAGATGGGGTGACCCCAAAGGCTGAGATGGGGTGACCCCAAAAGCTGAGATGGGGTGACCCCAAAAGCTACAGACACGTGGTGTCAGGACACGGTGACCCCAAAGGCTGAGATGGGGTGACCCCAAGAGTTGAGATGGGGTGACCCCAAAAGCTGAGATGGGGTGACCCCAAAAGCTACAGACACGCAGTGTCAGGACACGGTGACCCCAAAAGCTGAGATGGGGTGACCCTAAAGGCTGAGATGGGGTGACCCCAAAGGCAGGAGACACATGGCGCCAGGACACGGTGACCCCAAAAGCTGAGATGGGGTGACCCCAAAGTCTGAGATGGGGTGACCCCAAAGGCTGTACACGCACGGTGTCAGGGCACGGTAACCCCAAATACTGGTGACACCCCAAAGGTGGTGACACCAGGTGCTGCAGGCACGTGGTGTTGGGACTCGGTGACCCCAAAAGCTGAGATGGGGTGACCCCAAAGTGCAGACATGCGGTGTCAGGACACGGTGACCCCAAAAGCTGAGATGGGGTGACCCCAAAGGCTGCAGATGTGTGGTGTCAGGACACGGTGACCCCAAATAATGGTGACACCCCAAAGGTGGTGACACCCGATGCTGCAGACACACGGTGTCGGGACTCGGTGACCCCACAAGCTCCAGCATTTGGGATGGGGTGACCCCAAAGGCTGTGACGTGTGGGATGGGGTGACCCCACAAGCTGTGGTGTCGGGGTGCAGCGGAGCAGCAGCTCCCCGCCGGCTGAATCCCGCCTGGCGTGTCCACACATCCCTCCATCCCAACCCTGGGATGAGCTGAGCATCGCCGCTGGCTGCCACGTCCCTCTACCGGCATCCCGGGGCCGGGGGTCCCCCGGCAACCCCCCGTTCCGGGCTGTGGTAGCCGGAGCCAGCGTGGTTCGGCAACACCCGGCCACCTCCCGCCTTCCCGCTGCCGTCTGCTTCCCTGTTCCCGGGCGCCTCTATTTCGGTAGGGCCTGCTGTTAAAAATACGCCGCGCTCCCACACGGGCTCCGCGGCAGCAGCCAAGTTGCCATCACGACTCGGATACCGGGAAAGCTGCCTGCGGGAAGAGGCAGCCGGACAAGGAAGGGGACGGCATCACCCCCGTCTCCGCTTCCCCGGGGATGGGTGGCATCATCCTGCCCGGTGCTGCGGGGCGCAAGGGGTCCGGTGCCACCGCGGCGATCCGGCGCGCGTCCTCGGCACACGGGTTGTGCTCTCGGTTATCCAGGGGCTTCGTTCCGGTGGCTGATGGTACCGCGCTTCCCCAGAGTCCATCAACCCTCCTGGAAACCATTCTCCGGGACCGGCATTCCCGGGGAGACGGACCTCGCAGGGTGCCGGCCCTGCTTGCCGTGCCGGCTGCGGTTATGGCACGGGAAGGGCGGTGGGGAAAGCTGCTTAGAGCCTGGGAATCAGGGCTGGAAAAGCCCCCATTCCAGTGGCAGCGGGACTTCCCTGGGAAACTTTCCCTGGAGTAATTTGGGAAGGGCTTTTAATGAGCTCCTGGAGGGAGGGGAGGGGTGGGCGATGCCGGTGCTGCGCCAGCACGTGCGCCAGTGGTTGCCCCGGCTCCTGGGGTTATCCGCTGTGGCTGGGAAGCCCGAGAGATTGGATATTGTTAGTGGGATGTCCTGGGATGCTGGCGGATACCCTGGGATGCTGTGGGATGTCCCGGGATGCTGTGGGATGGTTTGGGATGCTGTGGGATGGTGCAGGATACCCCAGGATGCTGTGGGGTACCGCAGGATCCTGTGGAATGCTCCAGGATGCTGTGGGATACCCCGGGATGCTGCGGGATGTCCTGGGATTCTGTGGGATGCCCTGAGGTGCTTTGGGATACCTTGGGATGCTGCGGGATGGTGCAGAATACCCCAGGATGCTGTGGGGTACCCCAGGATTCTGTGGGATGCTGTGGGATGTCCTGGGATGCTGCGGGGTACCTCAGGATGCCCCAGGATGCTGTGGGATGTCCTGGGATTCTGTGGGATGCTCCAGGATGCTGTGGGATGCCCTGAGGTGCTTTGGGATACCTTGGGATGCTGTGGGATGGTGCAGGATACCCCAGGATGCTGTGGGGTACCCCAGGATGCTGTGGGATGTCCTGGGATGCTGCAGGATACCCCGGGATGCTGTGGGATGTCCTGGGATTCTGTGGGATGCCCTGAGGTGCTTTGGGATACCTTGGGATGCTGTGGGATGGTGCAGGATACCCCAGGATGCTGTGGGGTACCCCAGGATGCTGTGGAATGCTCCAGGATGCTGTGGGATGTCCTGGGATTCTGTGGGGTACCCCAGAATGCTGCGGAATGATATGAGATGCTGCAGGATGCTGCGGGATACCCCAGGATGCTGCGGGATGCTTGCCCCCAGCCCTCAACCTCCATCCCTGCGGCGATGGAGCCAGGGTCGGAGCATCCTCCACAGCCCAACAGCTGCCTCCTCCATAACACCGCACAAACCTTGGGAAAAGTGATTTGTGGCGGAATTCTTCGGAGACCCCTGGGGAGCGCGGTGGCAGCCGCACGCTGCAGCACTTTAAATCGCATCCTTCATCTGATTAACACATTCCGGCTTCCCGGGAAGAGCAGCGGAGCCGCGGATTCGGGTTGTTATGAGGTTTTGGAGGAGCTGGGTAACTTTGCCGGGCCTGGTGGTTCCCGGTGAGGGCCGAGCAGCCCCCTCCCCTCACCGTACACCGGCCGGTGCGTTCCTGGGGATGAGCACCCTCATCCCATCCCTTTTAGGGTCTCCTTTTCCAAAAAAGCTTTGCTCCTGCGGGTTTAGGGAAGAGGCAGAGACAGGATCCGAGGTGGCTGCTGCACAGGGTGTCCGGAGTCGGAGGACTGGCGTGCCGGGATCCCTCGGGACCGCGGGGCCAGCTCTAAAAGCGCTGCGCTGGGTTCTTTTATTTAAGGGCTCGGGCACTTACTCGGCTGTTTCTTCCCATGATTTTCTTCCGGAAAAAAACCTGTCGTTGTGGTTCATTAGCCTTCGTGGCAGCTCCCTTCCCCCATTCCCTGGTCGCTCTGTGGAGGAGGAGGAGGAGGAAGGGAGGACACGCTCTTGGCAGCTCTGGCTCCTCATTTCCCAGCTCAGCACTGGAGACGCTGGTGGCACGTTTGCATGGGATCTGTGCCATGGCCGGGATGTGGTGCCGTGTCTGGGATGCGGTGCCGTGGCCGGGATGTGGTGCCATGCCCGGGATGGCCGGGATGTGGTGCCGTGTCTGGGATGCGGTGCCGTGGCCGGGATGTGGTGCCATGCCCGGGATGGCCGGGATGTGGTGCCGTGTCTGGGATGCGGTGCCGTGGCCGGGATGCGGTGCCGTGGCTGGGATCTGTGCCGTGGCTGGGATGTGGTGTCGTGGCTGGGATGCAGTGCCGTGGCTGGGATGTGGTGCCATGGCTGGGATCTGTGCCGTGGCCGGGATGTGGTGCCGTGGCCCGGTTGCGGTGCCAATGCTGGCATCCATGCCATGGCCGGGATGCAGTGCCATGGCCGGAATCTGTGCCGTGGCCAGGATGAGGTGCCGTGGCCGGGATGCAGTGCTGTGGCCGGGATGCGGTGCCGTGGCTGGGATCTGTGCCGTGGCTGGGATGTGGTGCCATGGCCAGGATGCGGTGCCAATGCCAGCATCCATGCCGTAGCCGGGATGCAGTGCCGTGGCCGGGATGTGGTGCCGTGGGTGGGATGTGGTGCCGTAGCCAGGATGCGGTGCCAATGCCAGCATCCATGCCATGGCTGGGATGCAGTGCCGTGGCCAGGATGTGGTGCTGTGGCCGGGATGTGGTGCCGTAGCCAGGATGCGGTGCCAATGCCAGCATCCATGCCATGGCTGGGATGTGGTACCGTAGCCGGGATGTGGTGCCGTAGCCGGGATGCAGTGCCAATGCCGGGATGCGGTGCCATGCCTGGTGCCGGGAGGAGGAGGAGGAGGAAATGTGTCTCCTTCCTCTGGCTCACAACTGGGGTCCGTCTGCCGGCTCCATGCACAGTGCAGCTGATGCTGGGGGGACTTTGGGGGCCACTGCGATGGGGGCTGGGAGCTGGGCACTGCTGGAGGAGAGCTTGGTGCTTCGGGAATGGGCACAACCGGCACTTTGGTAATTATTAATTAATTGCTTAAGCGAGAGCTGGTGTCTCTTCCGGGTTTGGAGCTGCGGCCCGGGGTGATACCAGACATCACTGCAGGCTTTCCCAGAATGACCCCTGGGTGTTATCCCTGCACCTCCACAGACACCAAGCTGGTGGGCACCAAGCTGTGCCCCCGTTCCGGCAACCCGAGGAGTGCCACCGCTCCAGCCACCCCGGTGCAATGGGTTGGGTGGGAAGGGTCCTTACAGCCCCCCCAGCCCCACCCCCTGCCACGGGCAGGGACCCCTTCCACAGCCCAGGGTGCTCCCAGCCCCATCCAGCCTGGCCTTGGGCACTCCCAGGGATGGGGCACCCACAGCTTCTCTGGGCACCTGTCCCAGTGCCCCCCACCCTCTGCGGGAAGAATTCCTTCCCCATGGCCCAGCTCCATCTCCCTCTTCCCGGTTAAACCCGTCACCCCTTGTCCTGTCCCTCCCTGCCCTTGGGAAAAGCCCCCCCAGCTTCCTTGTACCCCCCAGGCCCTGGAAGGGGCTCTGAGGTCTCCCCGGAGCCTTCCCTGCTCCAGGCTGAACCCCCCAACCCCCCCAGCCTGGCCCCATGGCAGAGGGGCTCCAGCCCTCGCAGCATCTCCGGGGCCTCCTCTGGCCTCGCTCCAACAGCTCCGTGTCCTCCTGCTGTTGGGGGCCCCGAGCTGGAGGCAGAAGTGCAGGGGGGGTCTCCCCAGAGCGGGGCAGAGGGGCAGAATCCCCTCCCTCACCCCCCTGCCCACGCTGCTCTGGATCCAGCCCCGGATCCGGTTGGCAAGGTCCGTGATTCCCATTGCCATCAGCACCACGAGTGCCGCGCTGAGCCTCGTGGTGTGTTTTCCTCCCCTCCCACCCCCCCTCCCCGGTCTCCCTCGCCGAGACGTGAGAGTTGCTGCTCCAGCAGCCGCCAAGTGTAATTCCCGGCACTTCATTAATAACAAATTATGTAAAATAAAATTAATAATGCAGGACTTCCCAGTTTAATAACCTGTGTCGCTGTGGCAATTTGCTGAAGGGGAGCCCGGGGTGGTTACCCCAGATTGGGCGGGGGGAGCGGAATTGGGTCAGGGGTCTGGATATGAGGGTCTGGACGTGGTCTGATGGGGCTGTTCCGGTTCCTAAGAGCAGCTGGGAGCCACGCGTGGCTGTGAAGGCAGCTTGGGGTCCCCGCGCTGGGGGGGGGGCTGCTCTGCAGGGGGGTGCAGATGGTGTCCCCATCCCTGATGGCTGTTCCCCTGTCCGGTCCCTGGGAGCTCGTCCCTGTGTCCCCATCCCTGATGGCTGTTCCCCTGTCCAGTCCCTGGGAGCTCGTCCCTGTGTCCCCATCCCTGATGGCTCTTCCCCTGTCCGGTCCCTGGGAGCTCGTCCCTGTGTCCCCATCCCTGATGTCTCTTCCCCTGTCCAGTCCCTGGGAGCTCGTCCCTGTGTCCCCATCCCTGATGGCTCTTCCCCTGTCTGGTCCCTGGGAGCTCGTCCCTGTGTCCCCATCCCTGATGGCTGTTCCCCTGTCCAGTCCCTGGGAGCTCGTCCCTGTGTCCCCATCCCTGATGGCTCTTCCCCTGTCTGGTCCCTCGGAGCTCGTCCCTGTGTCCCCATCCCTGTTGGCTTTTCCCCTGCTTGTTTCCAGGGAGCTCATCCCTGTGTCCCCATCCCTGATGGCTCTTCCCCTGTCTGGTCCCTGGGAGCTCTTCTCCATGTCCCCATCCCCGCTGCCCCCAGGGCTGTCCCTGCCCTGATGTCATCGAGGTCCCAGCGCTGCGGACCCTCCTGTATCCCGGGAGCTGGTCACATCCTGCTCGGGCCCTGGTGGTCCCTTTCGTCCCTAAACCCTTTCTCTCAGGTGACATCCCCAGCGATGTCACGCAGTCACTCACTGGCCAGATCCAAGCGCCTCACTCTCCTCTTCCTCCTCTTCCTCCCACAGGCATCGAGTGTCCCCGGGGCGCCAGGAACCTGCCGGGGCTGGTGCAGGAGGGCGAACCCTTCAGCGAGGAGGCCACGCACTTCACCAAGGAGCTGGTGCTGCAGCGAGAGGTAGGGGATGCTCGGCGGGGGAGGAGGGCTGCAGCACGCCGGCTCGGTGCCCGTGGTGTGTGGGTCTCGCCGAAGGGCTGGTTCGGTGCTCCGGGAAAAGCCACGTGGCTTGCGGCGCCGGCAAAGCGTCCCATGGGGCTGGGTTTGGCTCTTGTGTTGGTGCGTCGTGGTTTTGCTGTGGAGCCGGACCCCAGGGCAGCGTGGTGCCCATGGGAGCCCCGTCCCCACGGCTCCGGCGCTGCGCCGTTACACGCTGGGCGATACCCGGAGCGTGCCGGGGCGCTGAAGGGGGGGCGTGTTGGCTCTGCCCTCACGTTTTCCCCGCTGAAGGCAGCATTGGGAATGGGATTGGTGACTTCTCCCAGCAGCGGTGCTGGGTGGGTGGCTGGTGGGGACATCTCTCGCCTTTGGGTTGGGTTGGGTTGGATTGGATTGAGTTGAGTTGAGTTGAGTTGGGTTGGGATGTGTCGGGTTGCGTTGTGTTGCGTTGGGTTGGGTTGAGTTGGGTTGGGTTGAGTTGTGTTGGTTGCATTGAGTTGGGTTGCGTTGAGTTGGGTTGGGTTGCGTTGAGTTGGGTTGGGTTGGGTTGAGTTGGGTTTCGTTGGGTTGGGTTGAGTTGTGTTGGTTGCATTGAGTTGGGTTGAGTTGGGTTGCGTTGAGTTGGGTTGGGTTGGGTTGGGTTGGGTTGGGTTGAGTTGGGTTGCATTGGGTTGAGTTGCATTGGGTTGCGTTGGGTGGAGTTGCATTGGGTTACGTTGGGTTGAGTTGGGGTTTTTTTTGTTTGGTTTGATTCATTTTGATTTATTTCAGTTTGATTTAGCTTGGTTTGGTTTAGTTTATTTTGGTTTGGTTTGATGTAGTTTATTTTGGTTTCGTTTCCTTCATTTTGGTCTGGTTTGGTTTGGTTTAGTTTAGGTTGGTTCAGTTTATTGTGGTTTATTAAGGTTTATTTCATTTATTTGGCCTTATTTTGTTCTGGCTCACCCTTTTTGGTGGCGGTCAGTATTGACTCGCAGTCTCCGCTCCGACCGTGGCGGCTGTGGCTCCGGTGCGCTGTGTTTGGCTGGCCTGGCCCTGCCTTTGCACCTCTCCGCACCGCCAGTCCCACACCGGGGAGGACTGGGGACCCGCCTCCAGCCCCACACCCCCACCCTGCAGTGGGGAGCCAGCCTGGTCTGTGCTGCCCAGGCTGAACATCCCCAGCTGTCACCTCGGCCGGCCTCCGCAGCCTTCCCCGGGGCTGGGTGCCCCGCCGCTTGTCCCCACGCCGCCTGTCCCCCCGGCTGCCTGTGCCCGCGTGCCACTCCCTCCGCCGCCTCCCTGCCTTCCCCCCTGCCCCCCGTGCGAAGGGGGTGTGCAAGGGTGGAGCTGTACTGGGGTCCCTCCGAGCAGATGGGGTGTGCCAGGAGCGGGACTTAGAGCAGATCGAGGTCTCTGCGGTGGTGCAGGGTGGATGCACAGCAGATGTGTAGGGTTACACAGAGGATGCACAGTGGATACACAGCAGATTCACAGCAGATGCACAGAGGATGCAGAGGATACACAGCAGACACACAGAGGATACACCACCGCGGATGCACAGGCGATACACCACGGATGCAGAGAGGATGCACAGAGGATACACAACGGATACGCAGAGGATACACAGTGGATGCACGGAGGATGCGGAGGATACACAGCAGACACACAGAGGATACACCACCGCGGATGCACAGGCGATACACCACGGATGCACAGAGGATGCACAGAAGATACACAGCAGATACGCAGAGGATACACCACTGCGGATGCACAGAGGGTACACAGAGGATGCACAGAGGATGCAGAGGATACACAGCGAGTGCACAGAGGATACACGGCAGGTGCACAGTGGATGCGCAGAGGATGCAGAGGATACACAGCAGACACACAGAAGATACACAGTGGATGCACAGAGGATGCAGAGGATACACAGCAGACACACAGAAGATACACAGTGGATGCACAGAGGATGCAGAGGATACACAGAGGATACACAGTGGATGCACAATGGACGCATCCTGTGCAGCAGCTGCCCACCAGACGCCCACTGGATGCGGCAGGCGATGAGGGATGCGGCTGCGTGACGGACGCGTGACGGACGCGTGACGGACGCCCTGGCCTCACGTCAGGCACATGGCAAATGCCGGAGCAGCCGCGGTCCGTCTGTGGGCAGGATTCCGGCAGCGCCGGGCAGGCGGCCCTGCGTGGCCTCATTCCCTAAATCGCTCGTCAGGAGAGCAGCTCGGTGGCAAACTCTGCATCCCTCGGCTCTTCCAAAGGAGGGTGGCCAGGCTCCGGCGCGCTGCCTGCCGGGCATTCCCGGCCGGGGGGACAGCCGGCTCCCGCTGCTCGCCGGGCAGCGGGTTTGGATGCTGCTGCTCCTGCCCGGTGTCCCGTGGGAATGTGGGTGCTGTGGCTGCATCCTGCAGGCCTGGGGAGCCGGGGGGGGGACAAGGCTGGATCCAGGCTGCGGATTCACTGTACCCCTGTCCCCCGTCCCTGCTCCGCGCCCTCGTTAAGGTCTCTCGCTCTGACAATCCCCTAATCCCTGCAACCTCTGGGATGGAAAGTTCCGTGCCGCCGGAGCGCGAGTGCCACTTGGGCTGATTCCAGCGGGATTCCTTAATTGCGCTGATGGTTCACCCCGCTGATGGGCCCCGGGTGGCTGTCGGGGTGCAACTCCCCGAACCCACGCGCCGACGCTCCTCCCGGCTCTCGCCCCTTCCCGTCGCCGGGTGTATTTACACCCTCGCACCGGCGCTGCCGTAATTCCGGCGGTACCAGGCTCGGCGTCGCCTCCTCCCCGCCGCGGTCGGGGCTGTGTGGGACATCAGCCCCCGCGGCCCGTTGTCCGGGTGCGGTGGTGGGATCCGCTGTGGTGCCGGGACCCCCGGTGCCCGCGGCTGCTCTGCATAGGGGCTCCTGCGCCGGCTCGTGTGGAAGTTGGGGGCGGGGGGGTGCCCTTTGCTTTTGGGGGGGGGTTAAGTGATGCTGTGTATCTGCTGATGTGGCTAAATGAGCCCCCCACGGGAAGTGGGGGGCTCCCGGTGGGGGGTGCCAACCCGCTGTGGTGACGGAGTGGACGTGGAGAGGTGGCACCTTCCTATTGTCCCATCCTGGGGGTCTGGGGCAGGAATAGGGGGGCTGGGGTAGGAATGGGGGGGCTGGGGCAGGAATTGGGGGGCTGGGGCAGGAATAGGGGGGCTGGGGCAGGAATTGGGGGGAGCTGGGGCAGGAATAGGGGGGCTGGGGCAGGAATTGGAAGGAGCTGGGGCAGGAATAGGGGTGACTGGGGCAGGAATAGGGGAGCTGGGGCAGGAATTGGGGGGCTGGGGTAAGAATGGGGGGCTGGGGCAGGAATAGGGGGTCTGGGGCAGGAATTGGGGGGATGGGGGCAGGAATAGGGGTGACTGGGACAGGAATAGGGGAGCTGGGGCAGGAATTGGGGTGACTGGGGCAGGAATAGGGGAGCTGGGGCAGGAATTGGGGGGCTGGGGTAAGAATGGGGGGCTGGGGCAGGAATAGGGGGTCTGGGGCAGGAATTGGGGGGACGGGGGCAGGAATAGGGGTGACTGGGACAGGAATAGGGGAGCTGGGGCAGGAATTGGGGTGACTGGGGCAGGAATAGGGGAGCTGGGGCAGGAATTGGGGGGCTGGGGTAAGAATGGGGGACTGGGGCAGGAATAGGGGGTCTGGGGCAGGAATTGGGGGGACGGGGGCAGGAATAGGGGTGACTGGGACAGGAATAGGGGAGCTGGGGCAGGAATTGGGGTGACTGGGGCAGGAATAGGGGAGCTGGGGCAGGAATAGGGGTGACTGGGGCAGGAATTGGGGAGCTGGGGCAGGAATTGGGGGTCTGGGGCAGGAATTGGGGGGATGGGGGCAGGAATAGGGGTGACTGGGACAGGAACAGGGGAGCTGGGGCAGGAATTGGGGTGACTGGGGCAGGAATAGGGGGTCTGGGGCAGGAATTGGGGGGACGGGGGCAGGAATGGGGAGGCTGGGGCAGAAATTGGGGGACTGGGGCAGGAATAGGGGTGACTGGGGCAGGAATTGGGAGGAGCTGGGGCAGGAATTGGGGGGATGGGCAGAAGCTGGAGCAGTACTGGGAGTGCTGGGGTAGGAGGAGCTGGGGCAGGAATTGGGGTGACTGGGGCAGGAATTGGGGGTGTGGGGCCCAAACTGGGGGGCTGAGGCAGGAAGAGGGACGCTGGGGCTGCACTGAGGGGTTTCTCCATGCCAGGGCCTGGTTTACCTCTTCCTCCTCCTCCTCCTCCTCCAGCCACAGGTTGGTGGGTGCTGGGACACCGGGATGCAGGGACACAGGGACATGGGGGTCTGGGGACACGGGGACACAGGGACACGGGGACACAGCGGGCATCTCCATCATCACAGCGCACCCGGCTGCTGTGAACTGCCCACCCACATCCCAGGGCCGTGGCTCCGCTTCCGTAGCCCATCCCATAGCCATCGCCCCCATCGTGGCTTCCGCAGCCCCCCGGCACCTCTCAGGGTGCCGCAGGGTGCGGGGATGGCACGGTGTTGGCCCCCCCGCCAACCCTCGGCTTCCCGGCTCCCCGGCTGCGGTTTTCCTTCCTGCGCCGACCCCCCCAGTGGTTTCGGCCCATCTGGCCTGGACGCACGTGGAATTTCGATGGAGGCTCGAACAAAGCCGCAGCTGCCGGAGCGGGATGAGCCGAGCGGGGTCCCGGCGCTGGCAGGCACCGGGCGATGCCGCGCGCGGTGGCGGCGACGGGATGGTCCCCGTTCCCGGGGTGCCAGGACAAGGGATGCCGGCTTTGATCTCCCCCCGCCCCAGCCTGGGATGGATGTGGCACATCCCGCTCTGGGTCTCATCCCGCTCCGGGCACGGCCGGTGGCACCGTGCCGGGTCGCATCCCGCTGCTGGTCACCCGCGGCCGGCTCCGCGGTTTTGGGGTGCAGCCGGGGTGGCACCCATGGTGACATTCCAGGGGGTCAGGACCCAAACGTCCCTTGGGGACACTCCTCGGACACTTCTCTCTGTGCCGGGGCGGGGTGGGGGCCTGCCTGTACCCCTCCCCCATCCCAGGGCCGTTGGCTGGGGAACCCCAAATTCCCCGCTCCCCGCAGGGCGCAGCAGCCAAGTGCCCTGGGACAGCGGCACCTCACTCCTGGGGTGCAAGGGGGGTGCCCCCCCTGTTTCTGGAGTGGGATGGGGGGGTCCCAGAGGCTCTCCGGAGGGTGATTCCCTTTGGTTTCCATGGCAACCGGATGATGGGGACACCCCCTCATCGTCTGTCTGAATCCGTCCTGGCTGCGTCACTGCTGTGGGGCTGAACAGTGTGGCAGGTGGATGGGGCAGCCCCATGGGGAGCTGTTGTTGGGGGGAGTCATGGCTCCAGGCCCCCACCTTCACCCATCCCTGCAACCCCCGCCCCCAGTGCCATAATGGTGGGAAATAGACCCAAAATGTCCCCTGTGCCCCCAGATGTTGGGTGTGCCCCACTGCCTGCACCAGCCCCACAACCCCCTGCCAGCCCCCTCACTCCCTGCCAGGCCCTGCCAGCCCCCCCCCAGCCCCCTCACTCCCTGCCAGGCCCTGCCAGCCCTCCCCCAGCCCCTACAACCTCCCCCAGCCCCTGCAGCTCCCCCCAGTCCCTGCCAGCCCCTGCCACCTCCAAACAGGCCCCCCCAACCCTAACCAGCCCCTCCAGCCCCCCCAATCCCTGCCAGCCCCCCTCAGTCCCTGCCAGCACCCCCCAGCTCTAACCAGCCCCCAGCCCCTCCCAGTCCCTCCCAGCGCCCCCCCAGCCCCTGCCAGCCCCCCAACCCCCCGGCTCCTGTTGCAATGCAGCAGTTTCCAGCCGGGATGCGCAGCCAGAGCCATTCCCGCTGACGGATCCGCAGCTCCGAGCCCATTTCCCTGCCAGCGCCGAGCGGTAATTTTAGAACAGGGTCAGGCCTGTATTTTTAGAGAGGGCTGGCGTTGGGCTCCCATCTTTCCCCCCCACCATGGCCCCCCCGAGCCCCTCGGGTCCTCTGAAGGCTTTTTCCCTAAAAATCCCGGCGTGCCGGGTCACCAGGCTTTTCAATTCCTCGGCTAAACGCTCCGGTGCTCCAGGAACTGAGCAGAAACGGGCCCTTTTTCTGGTTTCTTCCCTATTTTTTTCCCCTCACCTCTTCCATTTCGGCACTTCCGAGACCGGGTTGGAATGCTGCGGCTCGGAGTCGGCCACCTCCGCCCCCCCTCACCCCTCCGGACCCCCCTCACCCCTCTGGAGAAGCAGGAACGAGGCGGAAAACCGTGCCCACGCTCTACAGGGGAGCTGGGGATGCTCCAAGCATCCCGACCCCGTGAAACCCCCGGGGTGGAAAACTCGGCTTTGCCAGCAAAGCCCCCGCCCCGGGCTGGCGCTGCCGGATGAGCCGGGGCAGGGAATGATCCGGTGCGGTTCAGGATCCTGCTCCCGCCGGTTATATCCCATCCGTTCCATGGAATAGCGGATATATTCCTTCACGGCACCTGGCGGGGCGGGGGGAGGTTGGTGGGTTGGGGGAGGGGGGCACGGCGTGCCGGGATATTGGTCCCGGCACCCCCAGGGCAGGACGCCCACTCCGCAGGGATGCGATAACCACCGGAAAATCCCGGGATGGAGGGTCCCATCCTGTGTTCCACAGCTCCCCCTCCCCACCATGGGTGCTGGCACCCATGGCCTGCCCCCCCCCCAGCCCACCTGCCCAGGGTGCAGAGTCCCAGTTCCCGGGGCCATCATGTCCATCCTGATACCGGCTTTGTAAATCCCCTGGGAACGGGGGTCCCAGCCCCCCAGCCTCTGCGGGAAGGAGGGGGTTGTTCCCTTATCCGTTGCCTTGGAACCCACGTTTTTCCTGGGTCATTATGGATTTAATTAATGGCTCCAAGTGCTGTGTCAGCAGTTTTTTGGGGGGCCCTGGAGGCCACGGCACCGAGCCGGGAGGGGGGCAAGCGGGGAGATTCCCTGCCGAGCCCTTCCCAGGGATCCCGGGAGCTGGAATCCTCCGGGAGAAGCAGCGCTGGCCCGAGCGCTGGGGGGTGTTAAAAACTAAACGAGCCCTTTGCCGGTGGGGGGAGGCTCAGCCCTCGCTCCTGACAGAGCTGGAGGCCATGGATTGAAGAAGGGGGGAGCATCCCCCCAAGCACCCCCTGAGCATCCCCCCAAACACCCCCTAAGCACCCCAAAGCACCCCCCGACCACCCCCTGAGCATCCCCCCAAGCACCCCCTGAGCATCCCCCGAGCACCACCTGTGCACCCCCTGAGCATCCCCCGAGCGCCTCCTGTGCACCCCCGTAGTACCCGCCCTGTGCACCCGCCGAGCACCCCCCAAGCACATCCTGTGCACCCCCTGAGTACCCCCCTGACCACCCCCTGACCACCCCCTGAGCATCCCCCGAGCACCGCCCTGTGCACCCCCCGAGCACCCCCTGAGCATCACCCCAAGTGTCCCACCTGAGCACCCCCTGAGCCCCCACCGCCGCGGCCCCCAGGCCCAGCATCCCACGGCAGGGACCGGTCACCCCCTCATTGGCAAAACCCCTTGCCAGGGGGCGATGCCCCCACCTTGGACCCCCCCCTCATAGTCGGAAGAGCCCATTCTGGTGGCAGAAGCCATCAAAGAACCTTCCTGATGCCGGATCCTCTCCCGGTGCCACGGCACGGCCTGGCTGCCACGGCACAAGGGGTCACCGTCCCCTGGCCCTACTGGCGCTGGCACCGGGACCAAGTTGGCACAGCCAACACCGTCCATCCTGGGAACGGGGACAGAGGGTGACACGGGATGGGACCGGGATGCCGATCGTTGGACCGTCACCAGGGCAGCGCCGGGAATGTTGCTGGATCCCCTTTCAGTGCCATGGCACAAGGGGTGACCGTCCCCTGGCCATACCGGCACCAGGCTGGCACAGCCAACGCCGTCCATCCTGGGAATGGGGACAGAGGGTGACACGGGATGGGACCGGGATGTCGATCGTTGGACCGTCGCCGGGGCAGCGCCGGGAATGTTGCCGGATCCCCTCTCAGTGCCACGGCACGGCCTGGCTGCCATGGCACAAGGGGTCACCGTCCCCTGGCCGTGCCAGCACCAGGCTGGCACAGCCAACGCCGTCCATCCTGGGAATGGGGACAGAGGGTGACACGGGATGGGACCGGGATGCCGATCGTTGGACCGTCACCTGCACCAAAGCAGCGCCGGGCACGTTGCCGGATCCCTGTCTCGCCCCTCGCCGCCCCGCGCTCGTGTCGCGCTAACGAGCAGCCTCGTTGTGACAAGGTGCCCGGTTTAATTACGTCGGCCAAGCTGCCGGCTCTCCCCGAGGTGCCGGTACTTCACCGACCGGCCGCCGGGATTCACCGGCACGATGTAGGAGCCGGGGCCGCGGCGGCCGGCACGTGGCCGTGGCCGAGAGCCCACGCGGATGCTGCCGGGGGATGGAGGTTTGGAGAGCCGCTGTCGCACCGCGCTGGCACCCCGAACCCCGCCGGCCCCCCCTGCGCTCCGGCACCGGAGCCGGTGGGTTTTCCCGGTGGGATGGGGGGGTCCCAGCAGTTTTGCCGGCAGCACCGTGCCGCCCTGACCCGCTCGGCGTTCCCCGGGGCGCGGCGCAGCGTGGAGCTGGGGTGAGGCCCCGGGTCAGCCGTGGGGAGCCTGTGCTGGGGGCACCGTCCCCCCCGAGCTGGGATCGTGCACGGGCCTTGCCACGTCCTCGGGGTCACGCCGGCCGGGGATGGGGACGGGGATGGGGACGGGGACAGTGACGGGGACAGGGATGGGGACAGGGATGGGGACAGGGATGGGGACACGCTGCCGGGCACCCCGGTACCTCGGTGAATTCAGCTTCTGGCTGCAGGGGACAGACCAGGGCTGGGGGGTCAGCTTTGGGGTGCAAGGCTGGGGTGCAGGATTGGGACGCAGACTTGGGGGTACAGGATGGGGTGCAGGGTTGGGGTGCAGGGTCAGAGTGCAGAGTTGGGGTGAAGGATTGGGGTGCCAGATTGGGGTGCTGGGTTGGGATGCTGGTTGGGGTGCAGGGTTGGGGTGCAGAGTTGAGGTGAAGGATTGGGGTGCCAGGTTGGGGTGCTGGGTTGGGATGCTGGTTGGGGTGCAGGGTTGGGGTGCAGAGTTGAGGTGAAGGATTGGGGTGCTGGGTTGGGGTGCTGGTTGGGGTGCTGGTCGGGGTGCAGGGTTGTGCCACTGCCTGCCAGGAGGCCGCGGGTGTGTTTCGGTGAAGCCAGTGACTCGTGACTACCCACCCCGGCTCGTTTGGGTGGGAGGATGCTGGGCCTGGCAGTGGCCACGGCGCCACCGGTGCTGCTCCGGTGCCGCCGGCAATGCTCCGGTGCCACTGGAGATGCTCCAGTGCTGCTGGTGCTGCTCTGGTGCTGCCAGCAATGCTCCGGTGCTGCTCCGGTGCCGCCGGCGATGCTCTGGTGCTGCCAGCAATGCTCCGGTGCCACTGGAGATGCTCCAGTGCCTCCAGTGCCACCGGCGATGCTCCGGTACCACTGGAGATACTCCAGTGCTGCCGGTGCTGCTCCGGTGCCGGTGCTGATGCTCTGGTGCTGCCAGCAACGCTCCAGTGCTGCTCCGGTGCCGCCGGCGATGCTCTGGTGCTGCCAGCAATGCTCCGGTGCCACTGGAGATGCTCCAGTGCCTCCGGTGCCGCCGGCGATGCTGCGGCCGGGTCAGCGTCCCGCAGCCCTGCGCTTGGCCAACCCGGGCTCGTGGCGGCACCGTGCCGACACCGGCAGCCACGTGGCACGGGGACCCCCGCTGCGCTCGCGGTGCCCCGCCGTGTCCCTCTCGGCACCGCGACGTTCCTTTGCCACAGCATCCGCAGAATCCGGGAGCCCACGGCCCCGGGGTGGCCGCCCGGTGACACCGGTGCAGGGGGACACCCCCCACCCTGGGCCTTGTCACCGCAGAGCCCGGTGCAGCCGGTGCCGCCGCTCGCCGCGCCGGTGGGAGACTCCGCTGCCGCTGCCGTCGCATCCCAAAGTGCCGCCGCCGGGGTGGGCGCAGGGAGGGTGACCCCCCCGGTGCCACCGCCGCAGGGGGGTCCCGGTGACGTTGCCTTCTGCCCTGGAAGCGCTCAGTCATCGTCCCCCTTTCCCCGAGCTGCCCAATTCCCGCCGTGCGCCGGAACGGAAGGACCCCGGCACCGCGACACCCCCCCCACCCCCCCCAAAACCATCCCAGCACCCCATCCCGGGGGCAGCGGCGTGCCGGCGGGGACCCCCAGCCGTGGGGTGCCCCACGTCACCGGTGCCGGTTGGCACGTGCCGGTGGCGATGCCGGTTCCCGCCGGCGCCGTTGCCATAGAAATTATCCTTAATAAGCCTATAGGTTGTCATCATGGGATGCTGCAGCTGCCGCGCGGCCCCCGCTTGCCCCCCCCCCAGAGCGGGATACCCGTTCGCCGGTGGGATTCAGCGGGGGGGGGCTCCTGCCAGCTCACCCACCCCCCCATGGGGAGCCCCCCACCCCCCCCGTGGGGCCTGGCTGGCTGTCGGCAGTGCGCGGCCGAGCAGCTGAAATCTCCTCCTGGGGGGGAGGGGGGGGGGACATAAAACTAAGCGTGGGGGGTGGGCGCCGGGGGGGGGCGGGGGGGCCCCCCCCACGCTTGGCATCGCCGCCGGAGCCGCCGCTGAAAGGCTTTTCTATTCCCGGCGCTCCCTTGGCGCTGCGAAGCCGAAGGCGCTGGTAGGGGCAGCCTGCAATGCCCCCCCGCCGCGTGCCCCCCACCCCAGCCCCCCGGCATCGCCTGTCCGTGCGGGATCCAGGCAGGAAAGGTTCCCAGCCCTGGGAATGGGGCCTGGCTGGGGGGGGGGGGAGCGGGGGGGGGGGGCACTTCCAGCAGTGTCCTGGCCTCCCCCCGGGCCCAGGCAGCACCCCCCATGCATGCGGCCCCCCAGCTCGGGCAGCCCCCCAAGTAGATGCAGCTCCCCAGTGCATGCCGCCCCCCAGCCCATGCAGCCCCCCGAGTAGATGCAGCCCCCCCAGTGTGCTGCAACCCCTGGGCAGCTCTGCCACTCCTGGTGGCACTGCAGCCCCTCGCACTGCAGCCCCCTGCCCACACTGCAGCCCCTCGCGCTGCAGCCCCCTGCCCACACTGCAGCCCCCTGCTCACTGCAGCCCCCTGCCCACACTGCAGCCCCTCGCGCTGCAGCCCCCTGCCCACACTGCAGCCCCTCATGCTGCAGCCCCCTGCCCACACTGCAGCCCCCTGCCCACACTGCAACCCCTCACACTGCAGCCCCCTGCCCACACTTCAGCCCCCCTGCTCACTGCAGCCCCTCAAGGTGCAGCCCCCTGCCCACACTGCAGCCCCCTTGCTCACTGCAGCCCCTCATGCTGCAGCCCCCTGCCCACACTGCAGCCCCCTGTGCATGCTGCAGCCCCCCATCCCATCACGCTGCAGCCCCCAATTGCCCTGCAGCTCCTTACGCTGATGGCAGTGCAACCCCACGGCAGCGCAGCCCCATAACACCCCAGCCCCACGGTAGTGCAGCCCCACGGCAGCGCAGCCCTATGGCACCATGGCCCCATAACACCCCAGCCCCATGGCATCACACCCCCATCACACCTCAGCCTCATGGCAGAGCAGCCCCATGGCAGCGCAGCCCCATAGCACTGTGACCCCATAGCACCACAGCCCCATGACAGCGCAGCCCCATGGCAATGCAGCCCCATGGCAGCGCAGCCCCATAGCACTGTGACCCCATAGCACTGCAGCCCCATGGCAGAGCAGCCCCATGGCAGCGCAGCCCCATAGCACTGTGACCCCATAACACCGTGACCCCATAGCACCGCAGCCCCATGGCAATGCAGCCCCATGGCAATGCAGCCCCATGGCAGCCCAGCCCCATAGCACTGTGACCCCATAGCACCGCAGCCCCATGGCAGAGCAGCCCCATGGCAATGCAGCCCCATGGCAGCCCAGCCCCATCACCCCTCAGCCCCACAGCACCGCCCCAGTGACATCACCACCCCCCACACCAACCCCTGACCCCTCCGTACGCGCCCCCCAGCTGCCCCCCGGCTCCGGGCAGACTAATTCCTCACCGGGCGCTTCCGTAACTGCGATATCCGACCCCCCCGCCCCGCTCACCCCCCAGCCCCCCGCTCGGATGGGCCGGGTTTCCCGGGCCCTGGCAAAGGCTGGAGCGTGGGGGAGGAGGGCGGAGGTGTCGGGGGGGGGGGAGGAGGGCCCCCCCACCCCCAGAAAAGCCGGGGCTCAGGCAGGAGGGGGAAGGGGGGGCGAAGGTTGCGGTAGCGGATCCGCCAGAGCGATGCAGGTTGGGAATAAAGGGGAAACGGGAGGGGTGTGTTGGGAGAATCCCGGGTTTCACCCCCAAAATAGCGGGGGGGGGGGCGCCCTGTGCCATGTGCGATGCCGGAGGGAGCCCGCGGGGGTGGGGGTGGGGCACCCCGGCAGCGCTGTGAGGGGTGGGGGTGGCACCTCGGGGACCCAGCAGTCACCGGGGGTCCCTGTGTCCACGCTGCTGTCACCTGGGGGTCCCCATCAGCACCCAGGGCACCCCGTGTCCCCACAGCTGTCACCCGGGGGTCCCCATCAGCACCCAGGGCACCCCGTGCCCCCACAGCTGTCACCTGGGGGTCCCCATCAGCACCCAGGGCACCCCGTGTCCCCACAGCTGTCACCCGGGGGTCCCCATCAGCACCCAGGGCACCCCGTGCCCCCACAGCTGTCACCCGGGGGTCCCCATGAGGACTCGGTGCACCCCATGTCCCTGCCACCATCACCTGGGGGTCCCCATGGGCACCCAGCACCCCGTGTCCCCACAGCTGTCACCCAGGGGTCCCCATCAGCACCCAGGGCACCCCGTGTCCCTGTCACGGGCACCCAGGGGTCCCCATGTCCCCGCTGCCAGCACCCAGGCCACCCTCTGTCCCCGCCACCGTCACCCGGGGGTCCCCATGTCCCCAGTGCACCCCACGTCCCCACTACTGCCACCCTGGGGTCCCCATGTCCCCACGTCCCCACAGAGCCAGGGGTCCCCCAGTGTCCCCACGCACTTGGGGGTCCCAGTGACCCCACAGAGCCAGGGGTCCCAGTGCCCCCACATACTTGGGGAGTCCCGGTGCTCCCACGCACTTAGGGGTCCCGGTGACCCCACAGAGCCGGGGGGGGGTCCCGCCGCGGTACCGGGGGTGACCTCCACCCCCCCCTTCCCCCGCCCAACCCTCTTGGAGCCGGGACCCGCTGCCGGGTGATTCATTCCCGGCTCCATCCTCACGCCCCCCTCCCCCCTTTAACGGCGCAGCCGGGTTTTCCCCATAAACCGGGGGGGTGCCATCCCCCGGACACCCCCCGGCGGTGGGGGGGGGGTCCCACGGTGGGCATTCACCCTCCTCCCCCGGTACCCCGGAGCGGGCGATGCGCACGCCCAGCCGGATGCTCTCACCGGGGCTGGGGGCGGGGGGGGTTGTCACAAACCCCATAATACACCCCCCCACCCCCACATTTCCCCCCCCCGGATTCAGGACAGCCCCCCCCCCATGCTTTTTCCTTCCATTTCCCTCCCCCCAACCCCCCCCCGGGATTTTTGGGAAGGTTTTTTTTAACTGCTGGGAAGACGTAAAAAGCAGCAACACAAACCCTTTCAGCTGCCGGGGGGGGGTCACGGAAACAGCCCCCCCCCCGGTTTTTTAACCCCTCAGGGACACGGCTTTACAAATTTGAACAATATTTATTAAAATACAAAAATACACTTGTTTTTTTTTTTTTTTATGCTGTTGTTTTTCTCCTCCTGTTACAGTCGGATCCTTCCGGCGGTTATATAGATATAGATATAGATAGAACTTCTGCGCCCCCCCGCCCCCCACCCCCCCCGACAAGCCCCCTCCCCAATTTTACATCCGATTTAACCCCCACCCCCACCCCCACTCCAGTAAGTTATTTTTTTTTTAAAGCTAAAATAAGAAATTAAAGTAGTTCCAGCATCCGAGCAGTGGGAGGATGCCCCCCCCCTCCTCCTCATCCCCCCCCCTCCCCCCCGCCCGCCCCACTCCCCCCGCCCACCCCAGCCGCTCTGGGACCCCCACGAGGCACTTGTTGTCCCCGCTGGGACCCCCCCCCCTCCCCCGACCACCTCGGATGCTGGTGGCCCTCTCCCAGCGCCGGGCTGAGCCCCCCCCCCCAAAAAGCCCTTAATTTCTCCCAGACACCCCCCCCCCCCATTAATTCCACGAGGTGCATGTGAGCGTGGAGGGGGGGGGTCCCCTATTCTCACTCCCACCCAGGAAGGGAGAAGAGGGGCTGGGGGGGGGGGTGTGGAAAAAAAAACACCCCCCCCTCCCCAAAATAAAAGGGTGTCTACAATCATACGTCAGGTCTCCCGGTGGGGTGGGGGGGCCCCCCAAAGACCCCTCCCCCCCCCTCCAGGAGCCTTAGCCCTGTGCCGGCGCCCGGTGCGGGCCTGCAAGACGTGGTGCAGTGAGGGGGGGGGGGCACGTGTGCGCGTGTGCCCCCTCCCCGCACACCCAGCACCCACCCGCCCGGGGTGTTTTTTACATCACACACCCCCCCCACCCCACCCCCCAGGCCCTTTTTTCTTGGGGTTTTATTCATTTTTTTTTTGCTTCGATACATTGCAGACGTCCAGCCCCACAGGCTGCCCCCCCCCAACCCCCCACCCCCACCCCCCCACCCCCCCATAATCTTTATTGCATGTGGAAGATGTTGGCACGGCTCAGGCCGCACCGTCCCCGCTCCGACACCGGGACGGGGGGTCCGACCGCGTCCTGCCCCCCCCCCCCCGCCCCGACACTCAAAATCCCACTAAACCCCCACCCCCCACCCCCCAAAATAAAACTAATCCAAGCTCCCCGCAACGGCGTCTCCCCCACGTCGGGGTGGGGGGAGGGGCCCCAACCGCTGCTCCGGATTTTCGGACAAATTGGGAATTTTATTCAGTTTTTTGGGGGGGGGGGGTGTTTTTTGGAATTTTCGAGTTAGAAAACGGGTTTTTTAGGGGGTTGGGGCAGGGGGGGTTATGGTTTTTATATATTCTGCTCCTCGTATCGGCCCGTAAATGGAATATATCGGCATGTACACGGAAAAAAAGTCCCTCCCCCCCCTCTGTACAAAAGTTGCTCTCTAATATTGTCCTTTTTCCCCCCTTTTTTTTATGGATTTTTAAATATTTTGTGCATTCTATTGCATTGGTAATTTGAGGAAGGGCGGGAGGGGGGGGGCGGGGGGCGGGGGGGGAAAGAATAAAAACACCCCCCCTCTCTCTCCAAACCCCCCCTCCCCCCCCCCCCCCCCAAAAAAAAAGCCACCCCACAACCGACCCCCGAGTCATATCTGGGTTTCCTGGACTTTCTCCTTGGTGTGGGTCTGGATTATGTAGGGTTCGGAGAGGGTGGTGCCGGGGGGGTGCAGGGAGTTGGCCAAACTGTTCTCTGTCCAGTGGGCGCCGTGCGGCGCTTTGTAGGTGTTGTAGTTCACGTGGTCACGAACGGCGGGCAACACGACGGCCCCCTCACCTGCTCCTGCGGCGGCGGCGGCGGCGCCGGCCGGCGGGATGTCCTCGTCCACCTGGATGATCTCGACGGTGCGGGCGGCCGTGACGGTGCTTCGCTGTTGGTGTCGCTTGCGGAGTTTGTAGAAGACGATGAGCATGGCCGCCGCCAAGAGCGTCACCGCCACGAAGCAACCGATGATGATCTTGGTGGTCTTCATCACCTCGTCCAAACTGGTTTGCGTCTTGTCGCCGGAGTCGGCGGTGGGTACCGGCACCTGTTTGGGCGTCCGGGTGGTCTGGACCAAGACGGTGGTGGTGGTGGTGTAGGCCGGTTGGTAGCCCGTCGCCGTGGTGGGTACGGGCTTGGTGAACTTGGGGGAGATGTCCTCCGGGGAGATCTCGGTGGTCTCCACCGTGACGGTGGTGAAGAAGCTGTAGTTGGAGGTGTTGAGCTCGGCCGTGCTCACGTTGAGGTAGGCCGAGGCGTTGGAGTTCCCCGCCACGTTGGTCACCATGCAGGTGTAAAGCCCCGTGTCCGTCAGCAGGACGTGGGAGAAGTTCAAGGTGCCGTCGTTGAGGACGGCGATGCGCGGGTGGCCGGACGCGTGGCTCAGCACCGTCCCGTTGGGCAGCAACCACCTAACGGAAGACATGGAAGGGGTTCGACACTTGAGCTCCGCCACCCGCCCCTCGGAGATGTTGAGGTCCGTGGGGGCGTCCATGATGAAGGGCGCCGAGCACTGGAAGGAGGTCTGGTCCACCTCCACCAAAAACCTGCCCCGCATGTGCAGGGGGGCATGGCAGCGCCCGCAGCAGGTCGAGTTGGTGGGGATGTATTCCCGCAACCACCACGACAGCCAAAGGATGTCGCAGTCACAGTCCCAGGGGTTGTGGTGGAGGTGGAGCTCCACCAGGTACCGCAACGGGGCGAAGAGGTCGTGGGGCAAGGAGGAGAGGTTGTTGTGGGCCAGGTTGAGCTCCACCAGCGCCGTCAGGTCGTCGAAGGCGTTGCGCTCGATCAGGTTGATCTGCGAGTTCATAATCCAGAGCTTCTTGAGGGATTTGAGCCCGTGGAAGGAGCCCGGCTTGATCGCGGGGAAGTTGTTGCCCGACATCTCCAGCTCCTCCAGCCCCACCAGGGGCGTCAGGTTGGGCATGTCCTTGATGTTGCACATCCCCAGGTTGAGGTACTTGAGGTTGTAGAGCCCCTCGAAAGCCCCCTCCGAGATGTACTCCAGCTTCTTCAGCTCGCCCAGGTCCAGGCGCATGAGGGAGGGCACGCGGTTGAAGGCGTAGGACGGGATGCTCTCGATGGGGTTGTTCCTCAGCCACAGCTCCCGCAGCTTGGAGAGGTACTCGAAGGCCCCGCTGGGGATGACGGTCAACCAGTTGTCAAAGAGCTCCAGGGTGTTGAGGCTGGCCAACCCGTTGAAAGCGCCCACCTCGATCTGCCGGATGGCGTTCCGACCCAACTGCAAGACCTCCAGGTGGTGCAGGTGCCGGAACGTATCCGCCTGGATCATCTGGATGTTGTTCTCCATGAGGTTGAGATACCGGGTGTTGGAAGGGACGCCGGGGGGCACCTCGGCCAGGCCGCGGCGCGTGCACACCACCTTGCTGAACTGGTTGCTACAGGAGCAGACGGAGGGGCAGCTCTGGGGTCCGGGGGAGGCGGCGGTGGCGGCGAGGACCCACGCGTGGACGGTCAGGTAGGAGAGCAGGACGGCGGCGTTCCGGGCGCGGGGGGCGGCGGCGGTGCTGGTGGTGCACAGTCACCTGCCACGAGAGCTTCATGGTGTGGCACGTTCATCGTTCACCATCGTCTGGGGGAGGTCGGCGTGAAAAGGAGAACTGGCTCGCGGGGTTGGGGGGGGTGGGGGGGGTGGGGGGGGCGAGGGGGGGGCTCCCCCCTTTATCCCGGCTTGGAAAAAGCTGGGCCCGGCTGGCCGGTGTTGGGGGGGGGGGGGGGTGAAGTTGAGGAAAGGGTTGGGGGGGGCGGAAAAATGAGGGTTTAGACCCAAAAAATAAGGAAGCAAGTTGGGGGGGGGGAGGGGGGTGCGCGCCCGCCCCGCAGACCCCCGCGCTCCGGCTGTACCTACCTGGGGAAGGGGTTGGGGGGGCTGCTCCGGGGGGGGTGCTCGGCGATGGGGGGGGGGGGTGTCAGGCAGCGAGGGGGGGGAGGGAAATTAGACAAAATGGCTCCTGGAGGCTGCGGGGGGGGGATAAATAAAAAAAAAAATAGGGGGGGGGCGGCCCGGCTAAATGGGGGCCCGGCAGCCCCCCGCCGCTGCCCGCGCCTCGGACCTCCGCCCCTGCGGCCGGGCCGGCCGGTGCGGGTGGCCCGGCATGGCGGCCCCCGGGCCCGGGGGGGGGACGGGGGTGGGGGGAAGGGGAGGTTGGGAGGGGGGTTGGGGGGGTGATGTAGGAGATAAAATGTCAAAAAAAAAAATTTTGAAAAAAGGGGGAAATGGGCAAAAGGAAGGAAATGGGTTAAAGGGAAAATGGGAAGGGAGAAGGACTGGGGGGGGGGGGGGAGATAAAAAACGAGAATTAAAATGAGGATAAAAGGAGAGAAAAAGGAGAAATCCGGGGGAAAACGGTGGAAATAAAAATGGAAAAGGAGAAATGGAAACGGAGAAAAGGGAAGGGAAAAAGGGAAAAATGGAAAAAAACCCGAAATGGGGTGGGAAAAAAAAACACCACCCAAAAACCCGCAAAATTAAAACATCAAAAAACGGGAAAAATTAAACCCCGGGATCCGCAGAAATAAATAAATAAATCGCCGGCGGGCCCCCCCCCCCCCCCCCCCCGAAAAAAAAAAAGCGGCTGAGAGAGGGGAAAGGGCAGAGCGGGGGGGTCTTGTCGTCGCGGGGGGAGAAGCCCCGGCGCGTGGCTCGTCGTCTCCGCTCGGGGGGTCCCGCGTCGCGTGTGTGTGTGTGTGTGTGTGCGCCCCCCCTTCCCGCCGCCCCCCCCACCCCCCCACCCCCCCCCCCCAAGCGTCTCCGTGCCTGCTTCCCGCGTGGGCCGGGTTGGCTGTGTCAGCGGCCGGGCCTGGCGTGGGTGGCGGTGGGGGGGGTCGCGGGAGGGGTCCCGGGCATCCTCCGGTCCTACCGAGGGTCCCGCGGAGCGGTGGGGTGGCGGCGGGGGGGGCGGGGGGTGCGGGGGGTGCGGGATGCAGCCGCGCAGGCGGCTCTCTCATCCTTTTGTCCTTCAGTGGGAGCGCGGATGGATTGCTGACGCATCGTGTTGGGAGCCCGGCAGCGGCGGGGGATGCTGAGCACCGTGACACCCCCCCCCCACCAACCCCCCCCCCCTCAAACCACCCCCCGCCCACCGCAGGGACCCGCTTTGCCGGTGGCCAGGAGCTATTTTCGGGCTCTGCTTCCTCTTCTTCCTCCTCCTCCCTGCCCGCAGCGCTGGGGATACGGGGGGGGGTGGGATGCGGGAGTTGGGGGGGGGGCGTGGGGGGGATGTCTTGACCCCCACACACCCCCCCCAGTAGCGCCGCGGGAGGGGGGGAGGATGGACGGACGGATGGATGGACGGGAGCAGCTCGGCGGCTTTAAGGTGAGGGGGGGGGGGCGCTGGAGACCCCCACCCCGTGCGGCGTAGGATCCGGAGGACAGCCGAGCGCTGGGGGGGGTGTCTATAGACACCCCCCCCCCCGTTTTGGGTGCAGCTCCCCCCGCGCTGGGCTGAGACCCGACACAAGCTGGGACAGTGATGGAGAGGATGAACACGGGGTGAGGGGGCGGGGGGGGGGTCTGGCTCCGCCGTGGGGTGGGGAGGGGGGCGCGGTGCTGGAGTGATGGGCACGTGGTGCTGCTTTTTGGGGTACCACTGGGGGGGGGGGGGGCGCTCTGGGTGGCCTGCCCCACCCCCGTCCCCGACGCAGGGTGCCCCAGTGCCCGGGGGGGGGTGTGTTAATTAGCACCGACCAGTTAATGAATGGGGGGGAGGGGGGTCCCATGGGTGTCAGCCTGTGCCGTAAGCCCCCCCCCCGTGCCGGGGGCTTCGCCAGCAGCACCGAAACATCCCGAGCGGCCGCGTTTTAATTAATAAAAGAGAACGAGGACATGGGGGGGGGGTCACCACCAACCCACCCCCCCCCCCGATGCGGCACCCGGCTCTGCTCGCACCCACAGGGTGCTGCACCCGGCAGGATGCGTCCCTCGGGGGGGGGGGGGGGCAGGGGCCAGCCTGCTTGGGGAGGGGTCCCAGCAGGGGTGGTGCAGGGTAGAGGTGCTGGGGATCATCTTTCTTGGGGGGGGTGGGGGGCGAGTTAACCCTCCCCACCCTTCTGTGGGTTCTCTGGTGGCCACGCTTGCACCCTGCCGGGTTGGGGGTCCCTGGAGACCCCCCCCGCAGGATTTGGGGGGGGCGGGGGGCGTGTCATGGGATGGGGACGTACCAGAAGCACCCGCCGTGGAAGGGACCGGGGCCAGGACCCCCCCCGGGAGCGCAGGGTGCACCCAAACTAGGGGCTGTGTGGGGTGACGGAGGGGGGGCACAGCCTGGCAGGGACCTTGTCCCCCCCCCAGACCCCCTCCTCCCCCCGTGCGTGGGGCTGTGCCCACTGGTGGCACCCAGGGCCGGCACCCAAGGGCGGGTGGGCAGCTCCGTGGGTGCTCGGGGGGGGGGCTTTTTGGGGACATCCTGTGTGACAGCACCCCAGGACGCTCTCCTGTCCCTGCTCCCCCCGGGGTCACTGTCCCCACAGCGGTGGCACGTCCCCAGGGTACCAACAGCCTCGTCTACCCCACAGGGGGGTCCCCCACAGCTGGGTGGGGTCCCACCCTCACCTGTGACCCCCCTCCAGAGGGGGTGGCACAGGGGACAGGGACACCTCTGCCACCGGAGCGTCACCCCATGGTGTTACGGGGGTCCCGCCACGCCTGATCCCTGGGGACGGGGGTCCACGAGCATCCGTGGGGCGACCCTGGGGGGACTTCATCCTGCCCCACGGCCATGCCGGGGGTCCCACCGGGGGACGGTTACGCCGGGATCGATGAGCTCGGAGATGGGAAAAGAGCTCCGCGTCCGGCAGCGCCGGCGGAGCCGAAGGCAATTAACCGCGCCGAAGGCTACGGCCGGGCTAATGAAACGATGGCAACGTGGCCCACCCATCGCCCAGGTCCCGCCACCGTCCCGGCGAGGGACCGCGTGGCACCGGCGAGCGCCCAGCCGGTAGCCGCACGGGCTACGAGCCAAACTCCATCCTGGGCTACCGCTCCGGCGACTGGAAGGGGCTACGGGACGACGGCGACGCTCTGGCAAACCCCGGTGGCGCCGCGGTCACCCCCCTCGGCGTGCGGCTACCGAGCGTGTTCGGGGCGTTGGGGCACCCATGGGTGCTCTGCCAGCGCCCACGGCACCGCGGCCGGTTGAGCTTACGGCCCGGCGCGGGGAAAGTTTGGGAAGGGGCCGGCCGGGGCGTGCGGTGCCGCGTCCCGCTTGTGCCACGTGCGGCCGCGGCGGAGCCTGGGGGTACGCCCAGGGTGGCACCCACCGCCCGGGGTGGCACCCACCGCCTGTGGTGCCAAGCAAACCCGGGTTTGGGTGCTGGAAACGGGACCTGCTGTGGCCGGGGGGGTCGGGCACAGCCCCTCGGGCACAGCCTGGCACACCCGCAGGGGTCCGATCCCGGTGTGTCCTGGAAGGGGGTTGCAGGGGGCAGGGCTGTCCGGGAGGATGCTCCGGGGGCTCCGTCCTCTTCCTCGGCGCCGGCAGAGCCATCGGCATGCCGGGCACGTGCCGGGAGCCTTGGCACGCAGCCGCCCCGCGGGCGCTCTCAAAGGGGCTTTATGTGAGCAGGAGCTTGGCCACCCCCTCAGCCCCCCACCCCATGGCTGGGACCCTGGTGGGGGGTGCCCTTTTGGGGGTGATCCTCGTGCCAGGGCTCCTTGCAGCGGGGTGGGCCTGGCGTGGGAGGCAGGAGGACACCCCCAGCCTGGGCTGGATTGGGGTGCTGCCTGGCACCTCCTGCCTGCACAGCATCTCCTGCCTGCATGGCATCTCCTGCCTGCATGGCATCTCCTGCCTGCCCAGCATCTCCTGCCTGCACGGATCCTGCCTGCCCATCGCCTCCTGCCTGCATGGCATCTCCTGCCTGCCCGGCATCTCCTGCCTGCATGGCATCTCCTGCCTGCCCAGCATCTCCTGCCTGCACGGATCCTGCCTGTCCATCACCTCCTGCCTGCATGGATTCTGCCTGCACAGCATCTCCTGCCTGCACGGCATCTCCTGCCTGCATGGCACCTCCTGCCTGCCCAGCATCTCCTGCCTGCACGGATCCTGCCTGCACAGCATCTCCTGCCCGCACGGATCCTGCCTGCACAGCATCTCCTGCCTGCACGGATCCTGCCTGTCCATCATCTCCTGCCTGCACAGATCCTGCCCGCACGGCATCTCCTGCCTGCATGGATCCTGCCTGCACGGCACCTCCTGCCTGCATGGATTCTGCCTGCACAGCATCTCCTGCCTGCATGGCACCTCCTGCCTGCACAGATCCTGCCTGCACAGCATCTCCTGCCTGCCCAGCACCTCCTGCCTGCCCCCCGTGGGTGCAGGCGGGGGCGGTGGGGACACCTGCCGTGCCACCTTGGTGGTCTGGAGCTGCCAGAAGGGAAATGGGAGGGGTCTCTGGGGATCTGCACCCACCCCCCAGCTCAGCAGGACAGTCCGCAGAGGTCCTGGACAGTGACACTGGCTTTGGGGACAGTCGTGGGTAATAAGGAGGGACCCTGGGGGGCTGGTGGAAGGGACAGGGGTCCCGTGCCCTGCCCCCTGCTCCCTCCGGAACGGCAGAGCCACGGGTAGGCAGCAGGATTAACCCCCGGGCTGGGAGAGCCCTGCAACCTGCAGGCCCTGCCTGCAGCCCTGCCTGCAACATTGCCTACATCTCTGCCTGCAACATTGCCTGCAGCATTGCTTGCATCTCTGCCTGCAGTCTTGCCTGCATCTCTGCCTGCAGCCCTGCCTGCAACATTGCCTACATCTCTGCCTGCAGCCCTGCCTGCAATACCGCCTGCAACATTGCCTGCATCTCTGCCTGCATTTCTGCCTGCAACATTGCCTACATCTCTGCCTGCAACATTGCCTGCATCTCTGCCTGCAACACTGCCTGCAGCATTGCTTGCATCTGTCTGCAACACTGCCTGCATCTCTGCCTGCAGCCCTGCCTGCAACATTGCCTGCATCTCTGCCTGCAACACTGCCTGCAGCATTGCTTGCATCTCTGTCTGCAACACTGCCTGTATCTCTGCCTGCAGCCCTGCCTGCAACATTGCCTACATCTCTGCCTGCAACACTGCCTGCAGCCCTGCCTGCAATACCGCCTGCAACATTGCCTGCATCTCTGCCTGCATTTCTGCCTGCAACATTGCCTGCATCTCTGCCTGCAACACTGCCTGCATTTCTGCCTGCAACATTGCCTGCATCTCTGTCTGCAACACTGCCTGTATCTCTGCCTGCAGCCCTGCCTGCAACATTGCCTGCATCTCTGTCTGCAACACTGCCTGTATCTCTGCCTGCAGCCCTGCCTGCAACATTGCCTGCATCTCTGCCTGCATTCCTGCCTGCAACACTGCCTGCATCTCTGCCTGCAACACTGCCTGCATCTCTGCCTGCAGCCCTGCCTGCAGCCCTGCCTGCAGCCCTGCCTGCAACACTGCCTGCAACATTGCCTGCATCTCTGCCTGCATCCCTGTCTGCAATACCGCCTGCAACATTGCCTGCATCTTTGCCTGCATCCCTGCCTGCAGTACTGCCTGCAACATTGCCTGCATCTTTGCCTGCATCCTTGCCTGCAGTACTGCCTGCAACATTGCCTGCAACATTGCCTGCATCCTTGCCTGCATCCCTGCCTGCAGTACCGCCTGCAACACTGCCTGCAGCCCTGCCTGCATCCCAGCCTGCTTCCCTGCCCACGTCCCTGCCCGCAGCCCGGCAGGCCGCTCTGTGCCCGGGCAGGGCTGCCGGCCGGCCGTGGGGCTGCTTCACACCCCGGTTTGCCCTCCGTGGTCTGCATGCTGCGGTTTGCACACTCCCTCCAGTTGCACACTCCGTTTTACTCTCCCTGGTTTGCACACCAGTTTGCACACTCTGTTTTCTCTCTGGTTTACACCCTCTGGTGTGTGCTCTGGTTTACACACTCATTTGCACACTCCAGATCCCTGTCTGGTTTGCACACCAGTTTGCACACTCCACATCTCTCTGGTTTGCACGCTCCGATTTGCACACTCTGGTTTACACACTCTGGTTTGCACGCTCCAGGTTTCTATCTGGTGTGCACACCAGTTTGCACACTCCAAATCTCTCTGGTTTGCACACTGGTGGGGGTGCAGGCAGAGCCACGGCGCAGGCAGGGTCACGGCGCAGGCAGGGCCACGGCGCAGGCAGGGCCACGATGCAGGCAGGGTCAGGGTGCGGTCAGGGTGCAGGCAGAGCCACGGTGCAGGCAGGGTCAGGGTGCAGGCAGAGCCATGGCGCAGGCAGGGTCACGGCGCAGGCAGGGCCACGGCGCAGGCAGGGTCAGGGTGCAGGCAGGGTCAGGGTGCAGGCAGGGTCATGGCACCACAGCGCAGGCAGGGTCAGGGTGCAGGCAGGGTCACGGTGCAGGCAGGGTCAGAGTGCAGGCAGGGTCAGGGTGCAGGCAGGGTCACGACACCACGGTGCAGGCAGGGTCACGGTGCAGGCAGGGTCACGGCGCAGGCAGTGCTACCTCCCCTCGGGGCTGGCAGCTCCGGGCTGTGGGCGCAGGGTCTCCTGCCCCCTCCCGGGATGCTCCAGCCCCCACCCTGGTGCTGACCCCACGCGTGGGGTGTCGGGGCCACCCACCTTTGCCTGCCCCGATGCACGGGCAGGAGCTGCCTGCACAGGCGACGCGGGGTGGGGGTGCAGGCCCACCACGTCCCTCGGGGCTGGGCTGGGCGCCCCCTGCCCCGACACCCCCGATTCGGTCCCTGGTCTGGGCCCAGCTGCCCCCGGGGGCAGGCAGGGAGCAGGCAGGGAGGGAGCAGGCAGGGAGCAGGCAGGGAGCTGCGGAGGCCGGCGTGCTCCTGCCTTCGTGCCTTGCTGGCTCCTTTCCCTGGGCAACGCTGGGAGCAGGGCTGGGTGCCCAGGGAGCAAAACTGGGTGCCAAAGAGCACAGCTGGGTGCCAGGGAGCAGATCTGAGTGCTGAGGACCACGGTTGGCTGCCCAGGAACAGATCTGGGTGCCCAGGAACAGGGCTGGATGCCCATGGAGCAGATTTGGGTGCCCATGGAGCTGATCTGGGTGCCCATGGAGCAGATTTGGGTGCCCATGGAGCTGATCTGGGTGCCCGTGAGTGGATCTGGGTGCCAAGGAGCACAGTTGGGTGCCCAAGAGCACATCTGAGTGCCGTGGAGCTGATCTGGGTGCCATGGAGCAGATCTGGGTGCCCAGGAGCTGATCTGGGTGCCCGTGGGACAGATCTGGGTGCCCATGGAGCAGGGCTGGGTGCCCAGGAACAGATCTTGGTGCCCAGGAACAGATCTGGGTGCCCAGGAGCAGATCTGGGTGCCATGGAGCAGATCTGGGTGCCCATGGAGCAGGGCTGGGTGCCCGTGGAGCAGATCTGGGTGCCCAAGAGCAGATCTGGGTGCCCATGGAGCAGGGCTGGGTGCCCAGGAACAGATCTTGGTGCCCAAGAGCAGATCTGGGTGCCCATGGAGCAGGGCTGGGTGCCCAGGAACAGAATTTGGTGCCCAGGACAGATCTGGGTGCCCAGGAACAGATCTGGGTGCCCATGGAGCAGATCTGGGTGCCTGTGGGACAGCAGTGTGACCCTTCCCACCAGCCCCTGCGCTGGGGTGACGTTTTCCGGGGCGCACACCCTGCACACATCCCCCTTCCCGGCCAAACCCCGCCACATCCAGACCTTCCCGACCCCCTGAACCTGATGGCGCAGCCCTTCGGGGGGTGGCCGGGCGCGGGGCGGTGCCGGATCCTGCCCCGTCCCCACCGTGCGTGCCGAGGGCTGACCCCCCCGCTCCGTGCCGTGTTCCCGCAGGTGGAGGTGGAGGTGGAGAGCATGGACAAGGCCGGGAATTTCATCGGGTGGCTGCACGCCGAGGGTGCCAACCTCTCGGTGGCACTGGTGGAGCAGGGGCTCTCCCGGGTGCACTTCACCGCCGAGCGCAGCCCCTACTACAAGGCGCTGCTGGCCGCCGAGGAGGCCGCCAAGCGCAAGAAGGAGAAGGTGAGGGGGGGGCGCGATGGGCACCCAGGGGTGTCACCACCCCGAGGGGGTGTCCTCATGGTGAGGGGTGGCGCCACCATGAGGGGTGGCGCCACCCCAGGGATGGCACCACGTCAGGGGATGTCCCAACATTGAGGGGTGTCACCACTCCGAGGGATGTCACCATGCTGAGGGGGGTCACCACTCTGAGGGATGTCCCCATGCCAAGTGATGTCCCCCCAGATCAAGGGATGGCACCACCCCAAGGGATGGCACCACTCCGAGGAGTGTCCCCACCCCAGGCTCAAGGGGTGTCCCCACCTCAAGGGATGTCACCAATCCAAGGGGTGTCCCGGTGCCAAGGGATGCCACCACACTGGGGGGTGTCACCACCTCGAGGGATGTCCCCGTGCCAAGTGATGTCCCCACCCCAAGCTCAAGGGATGTCTCTCACCCAGGGGATGTCCCCATGCCCAGAGATGTCCCCAAATCAAGGGATGGCACCACCCCAAGGGATGTCACTGCCCCAAGGGATGTCCCTGTGCCAAGAGGTGTCCCCAAATCAAGGGATGCCACCACCCCAAGGGATGCCACCACCCCAAGGGATGTCCCCACCCCAAGGGATGTCCCTGTGTCGAGAGATGTCCCCAAATCAAGGGATGTCCACACCCCAAGTAGGTCACCACCTCAAGGGATGTCCCTCCACCCCCAAAGGATGTCCCCATGCCAAGGGATGTCACCATCCCAAGGGGTGCCCCATCCCAAGAGATGGCCCCACTCCAAGGGATCTCCCTACCCCAAAGGATGTCCCCATGACAAATGATGTCACCACCCCAAGGGACATCCCCATGCCAAGAGATGTCCCCAGATCAAGGGACATCACCACCCCAAGAGGTGTCCCATGCCAGGGGTGTCCCCACCCCAAAGCACACAAGACCCATGTTGCTGGAGACCATGGATACTCCAGCTCCTGGGGGCCACCCCGGCCCCTGTGGGTGCCATCAAGCCTTGCCATGGTGTCCCCCAACCCACACGTGTGTGTCTCCCCATCCCAGGTGTGGGCCCACTATGAGGAGACCCCCGTGGAGGAGGTGGTGCCGGTGCTGGAGGAGAAGGAGCGCACGGCCAACTACAAACCCGTCTTCGTGACGGAGATCACGGACGACCTCCACTTCTACGTGCAGGACGTGGAGACGGGTAAGGGGAGGGGGACGGGGACCCCCCCATGAGCCAGCAGTCCCCTCTCAATTACCCAGCACCCATGGGTGCTCTCCCACCCACTGGTGTTACGTCGGTGGGATGAGGTTGCTCAGTTTTGATGGGCAGCCCTCCCCGGCCCACCAAAAAAAACCCATCCACGGGTGGTAGGTTAAATGAAAGCTCACCCCGGGGTGACCCATGGGGGGGGTGGTGCTGGATTGAGGACCCCACCCCCGCAGGCGCCCAGTTGGAGAAGCTGATGGAGAACATGCGCGCCGAGGTGGGCAACCACCCGCCCGTGGAGGGCTCCTACGTCCCGCGCCGCGGAGACTTCTGCATCGCCAAGTTCGTTGACGGAGAATGGTGAGGCCGGGGTCACGCTCCCCACCCCACCCCCGGCGTGGAGCTGTGCCCCACGCTGAGGTATGGTTTTGCGGTCACCCCCTCATTCCTACTCACCCGCCCTCCAGGTACCGGGCCCGGGTGGAGAAGGTGGAATCGGCGGCCAAAGTCCACATCTTCTACATTGACTACGGCAACGTGAGTGGGAGCCGTGCCGGGGGGTGGGGACACACCCTGGGGTGCCATCCACCTGTCCATCCATCTGTCAGTCCATCCACCTCTCCATCCATCCACCTGTCTGTCCATCCACCCATCCATCTATCCGTCTGTCCCTCCCTCCTTCCATCCATCCATCTGTCCATCCATCCATTCATCCTGGGTCCATCCTGGGTCCATCCATCCATCCATCCATCCATCCATCCATCCATCCATCCGTCCATCCTGGGTCCGTCCATCCATCCATCCATCCTTCCCTCCCTCCCTCTGTCCATCCATCCTCCATCCATCTGTCCGTCCATCCTTCCATCTGTCAGTCCATTCTTCTTTCTGTCTGTCCATCCATCTGTCCATCCCTCCATCCATCCATCCATCCATCCCTCTATCCCTCTCTCCACTCATCCATCTTCCATCCATCTGTCTGTCCATCCTTCCATCTGTCTGTCCATCCTTCCTTCTGTCACTCCCTCCCTCTGTCCATCCATCCATCCATCCACCCATCCATCCCTCTCTACACCCATCCATCTTCCATCTCTCTGTCCGTCTGTCCATCCATCTGTCCACCCATCTGTCCATCCCTCCATCCCTCTGTCCATCCATCCCTCCCTCCCTCCATCCATCCTGGGTGCATCCTGGGTCTGTCCATCCATCCATCCATCCGTCCGTCCATCCTGGGTCCATCCATCCATCCGTCTGTCCGTCCATCCTGGGTCCATCCTGGGTCCATCCATCCCTCCATCCCTCCCCATCCGCCCACCCCATCCCTTCCTCCACCTACCACCCTTCTCCCCCCACCCCTCCTAGCGGGACACCCACCACCCTCACCTCCCCCCCCCACAGAAGGAGACCCTCCCCGCCACCCGCCTGGCCGCGCTGCCCCCCCCCTTCAGCACCCGCGTGCTGCCGCCCCAGGCCACCGAGTACAGATTCGCCTTCATCCAGGTCCCCCAGGACGTGAGTACCGGGATGGGGGGGGCAGGGAGGGGGCGGATGGGGAGGCGGGGGGGCACCCCCCGAATCGCGCTCGTCGCGGGCGTCTCCCCGTCGTGACGGCGCGGTGCCGCAGGAGGAGGCGCGCGCCGACGCGGTGGACAGCGTGGTGCGGGACATCCAGAACACCCAGTGTCTCCTCAACGTGGAGCACGGGGGGGTCGGGTGCCCCCACGTCACCCTCCAGTTCGCCGACTCCAAGAGCGACGTGGGGCTGGGGCTGGTCAAGGAGGGGCTGGTCATGGTGGAGCCGCGCAAGGAGAAGCACTTCCAGAAGGTGGTACGTGCCGGGGGGGGGGCCTTGGGTTGGGGGGGTGGGCTCAGCCCCATGGCGGTGCATCCCCTGGCTCGGCTGATGCGCCGTGGGTCTGTGGGGGGGTGAGGAGAGGGTGGGGGGGGTGACCAATGTTGGGGTGGGGGCGCCCGAGTGCTTGGCCACACGCACCCCCCAACCCCCCCGCCAAGTGGATGCTTTGGTTCTGTCCAGGGTGGGGGTCGCGGGTCCCTGTCCTGGGGGGGAGACCCCCTAAGGGGTGCTGCGGGGGGGTGGGATTCCCACCCCCACTGTGAGGGGGGGCACATCCCTCTACCCCCCCACTTGGATGCCTGTGCTCCATCCAGGGCGGGGGTCCTGGGTCCCTGCCCCGAGCGGGGGGACCCCCTGGGGGAGGGGGGTTTTGGGGTGGGGGGTTCACCCCCAACCTCTGTCCCCACAGATCACCGAGTACCTGAACGCCCAGGAGACGGCCAAGAGCGCCAGGGTGAGTGGGGGGGGGCACAGGGTGGGGGGACATGGGGGGTGGAGCACGGCCCCTCCCTCTGCTGGGGTGCTGGGTACAGCCCCCCCTGTGTCGGGGGGGGGGGGGCTGGATGCAGCCCCCCCAGTCTGGGATAATGTCAGGTGTGGTACCCCCCGTGTCTGGGGTGACGCTGGATGTGCTCCCCCCTGGGGGCTGGTGCAGGATGTGGCCCCCCAGGGGGTGATGCTGGATGTGCCCCCCCCCGGGACTGGTGCAGGATGTGCCCCCCCAGGGGGTGATGCTGGATGTGCCCCCCCCGGGGTTGGTGCAGGATGTGCCCCCCCCAGGGGGTGATGCTGGATGTGGTACCCACCCCTCCTCCAGCAGGGGTGCTGGATCCCCCCCCCCCCATCTCAGAGTGATGCTGGGGGGGGCTGGTGCAGGATGTGCCCCCCCCGGGGGGGTTCCGGCTGCGCCCCCACCCCCGCCCTCTCCCGCAGCTGAACCTCTGGCGTTACGGCGATTTCCGTGCGGACGACGCAGACGAGTTCGGCTACAGCCGCTGAGGGGCCCGCGACCCCCCCCCCCGCCCCGCGACCCCCCCCCCCTCCCACCCCCATCCCCGGGGGGCTGGGGCAGCTGAGAATGGGGCGGGGGGGGAGGGGCACAGCTCCGTGCGCTGGGGGTGCGGGGGTTGGGGGCAGCCCTCCCCCCCATCCCCCCCGTCTTGGCCTGACTGACAGCTGAATTTTGGGGGCCGCCCCCCCCGCGTCCTGCCCACAGCCAGCGCCCCCCCCCCCCCCCCCCCCCCGCCTGTATTTAAAGCTTTGGAGGCCCAATAAAGTAGCCAAGCGTCCTGCTGGGGGGGTCCCTGCTGGTGTCACCCCCTCCCCAATACACACACCCCCCCTCCGGGACCAGAAATGTGCCCTGGGGCTGGGACTGGCCGGGGGGAGGGGGCGATGCTCCACACCCCCGCTGTGGGGGTCTTCCTTGGGCGGGGGGTGTGTCAGCCCCCCCGGGGCCCTGTGCTGGGAGTGGGGAGGGCTCACCCGGCACCCGTGAGGCTGGGGGGGGCGGGGGGTGGGAGATGGGGGTGTCAGAGTCTGGTCTGAGCCCCTCCCACAGCTCCAAGCTGGGACCCCAACCCTGGACCCCCAGCCCGGACCCCAACTGCAGGGGCCGCCCAGGGACCCCCACCCTGGGCCCCAAACGTGGGCATTGACCCTGGACCCCCCAGCCCTGGACCCCAGCCCCACGTCCCAACCACAGCCCCAGGCCCCACCCATGGACCCCAGACTCCAAACCTGTGTCCCAACTGCGGACCCCAACCCCAGGTCCCACCCAGGGACCCCCACCCTGGGTCCCCACCGTGGGCATTGACCCTGGAACCCCAGCCCTGGACCCCAGCCCCACGTCCCAACCACAGACCCCAACCCCAGGTCCCACCCAGGGACCCCCACCCTGGGTCCCCAACGTGGGCATTGACCCTGGACCCCAGCCCCAGGTCCCAGCCCTGGACCCCAATCCTGTGTCCCAGCTGCAGACCCCAGCCCTGTGTGGACCCCAACCCCAGGTCCCAACCCTGGACCCCAGACCCATGTCCCAAATGTGGACCCCCTACCCTGGGTCCCAACCCCGGACCCCAACCCCAGGTC